>OZ004603.1:11114407-11574484 GCA_963924605.1 Malthinus seriepunctatus
AATGTTAATTAATATTTTGTAATTATTTATTGTTTTAATTATGTATTATGTCTTGTGGGCCACCGCTTGATGAGCCCAACTCCTCAAGCGATGACTCCTCAAGCTTTATTTGTTACAGTTATTTCTTTCCAAATCTAACGAGGGGTGGACTTGTTGCAGTCCATGCCCTGGGCTGCAACCACTAATCTTTTTTTAATGGTATAGCTATTTTTATAATATACTATTGTGTATTTTCATTTTAATAAATAGTAAGTAAACTGATGTAAATCTTGACATTTTTTCCCAAGAAAACAGCACTCTTGGAGTCCTTAAGACTCTTCTCTCCATACTCTTCTTAATTTTCAATTAACTTGGATTTTAAAAGTAAATTTGTTGAAGACAAATGAAGTCTTAATACATAAGACAATAAATTCCAGCTGGCTAAATCTGTAATACAAAGAGTTCTTCTTTACTTGTGTGTGAAATGAGATGACAGGCAGAGGAGATTGCTATATGAGATTAAATAACATGAGTATGACAGTTGATATTAAAAGAGAGAGCTATAGAGGGAGAGACAGATATAAAGATAGAAAAATAGAGGAAGTTAGATAGATAAAATGAGATAAAAACATAGTAAAATAGAGGAGTTATAGATAGATAACATGTGATAAAAACATAGTAAAATAGAGGGAGTTAGAGATAGATTCAGAGATAAGGAGATAGATAAAGAGACTGATGAAATGAGCTAAAACATAGTAAAATAGAGAGAGTTATAGATAGATACAGAGACAGAGATAAGGAAATAGATTAAGAGACTGACGAAATGAGATAAAAACAGTAAAATAGAGGTAGTTTAGACATAGATACAGAGACAAGGAGATAGATAAAGAGACTGATGAAATGAGATAAAAACATAGCAAAATAGAGGGAGTTTAGATAGATTCAGAGATAAGGAGATAGATAAAGAGACTGTTGAAATGAGCTAAAAACATAGTAAAATAGAGGGAGTTAGATATAGATACAGAGATAAGGAGATAGATAAAGAGACTGATGAAATGAGCTAAAAACATAGAAAAATAGAGGCAATTAGATATAGATACAGAGATAAGGAGATAGATAAAGAGACTGATGAAATGAGCTAAAAGCATAGTAAAAATAGAGAGAGTTATAGATAGATACAGAAACAGAGATAAGGAAATAGATACAGAAACTGATAATTTGTGATAAAAACATAGTAAAATAGAGGGAGTTAGAGATTGACACAGAGATACAGGGAGAGAGATAAAGAGACAGAAACAGAGATAAGAGACAGACATGGAGATAGAGAGATTGAGAAATAAAAATCCCGTGGACATTTTCCCTGGGGCATCTTTCTCTCTCTATCTTCTTCCCATTCTTTGTCTTTCTCTTTATCTCTGTTTCTGTCTCTTTATCTCTGTTTCTGTCTCTTTATCTCTCTGTCTGTATCAATCTCTAACTCCTCTATTTTACTATGTATTTCTCTTATTTCATCAGTCTCTTTATCTATCTCCTTATCTCTGTATCTATCTCATTATCTCTGTATCTATCTCTAAACTCCCTCTATTTCACTATGTTTTTCTCATTTGATTAGTATCTATCTCCTTATCTCTGTATCTATTTCTAACTCCTCTATTTTATCGTTTTTATCTCATTTCATCAGTCTCTTTATCTATTTCCTTATCTCTGTTTCTGTATCTATCTATAACTCTCTCTATTTCTCTTATTTCATCAGTCTCTTTATCTATCTCCTTATCTCTGTATCTATATCTAACTCCCTCTATTTTACTATGTTTTTAGCTCATTTCAACAGTCTCTTTATCTATCTCCCTTATCTCTGAATCTATCTAAACTCCCTCTATTTTGCTATGTTTTTATCTCATTTCATCAGTCTCTTTATCTATCTCCTTGTCTCTGTATCTATGTCTAAACTACCTCTATTTTACTGTTTTTATCTCATTTCGTCAGTCTCTTAATCTATTTCCTTATCTCTGTCTCTGTATCTATCTATAACTCTCTCTATTTTACTATGTTTTTAGCTCATTTCATCAGTCTCTTTATCTATCTCCTTATCTCTGAATCTATCTCTAACTCCCTCTATTTTACTATGTTTTTATCACATGTTATCTATCTATAACTCCCTCTATTTTACTATGTTTTTATCTCATTTTATCTATCTCTTTATCTATCTAACTTCCTCTATTTTTCTATCTTTATATCTGTCTCTCCCTCTATAGCTCTCTCTTTTAATATCAACTGTCATACTCATGTTATTTAATCTCATATAGCAATCTCCTCTGCCTGTCATCTCATTTCACACACAAGTAAAGAAGAACTCTTTGTATTACAGATTTAGCCAGCTGGACTTTATTGTCTTATGTATTAAGACTTCATTTGTCTTCAACAAATTTACTTTTAAAATCCAAAGTTAATTGAAAATTAAGAAGAGTATGGAGAGAAGAGTCTTAAGGACTCCAAGAGTGCTGTTTTCTTGGGAAAAAATGTCAAGATTTACATCAGTTTACTTACTATTTATTAAAATGAAAAATACACAATAGTATATTATAAAACGTATATTTAATATAATTACGTACACAAGAAAATAATAATAATATACTAGTAATTAATTAATTATACAAATTCAAAACTAATTATTTGTAAACAATTTATAATTGATTGACGGGCCAACGCTTAGTACATCACCAAAGCGAGATTCAACAGACATAACAGTCCCTTTAATGATTCAGTCTTGTGTCCTAATCGATGTATGCAGCAGAAATTAAAAATTGTAAAAATAGCTATACCATTAAAAAAAGATTAGTGGTTGCAGCCCAGGGCATGGGCTGCAACAAGTCCACCCCTCGTTAGATTTGGAAAGAAATAACTGTAACAAATAAAGCTTGAGGAGTCATCGCTTGAGGAGTTGGGCTCATCAAGCGGTGGCCCACAAGACATAATACATAATTAAAACAATAAATAATTACAAAATATTAATTAACATTAAAACTGGTAATGGCTGCTTATCGGGTAGCTGCTAGGTAGGTGGCGTCGCTTCAACCCTGCACCTTGTCCGAGAGAGTACGAGGGGTGGCAGCCCCGTCCACCACTGGGGGTTGTCCTCGAAATTGTCGGTTGTTGCTCCTCCTCCTTAGTCTCTAATGCGCATGCGCGTGGACTCCGTGTAGGAGTGCGCATGTGCGTTGGCGCCGGGCGGGGAGGGGTAGGGGGGAGGGGACCGCCGACCCCCCTCCCACCTACCCCTCCCCGCCCGGCGCCAACGCACACCCACATTCCAACATGGAGTCCACGCCCATCGCCACATTAAAGACTACGGAAGAGGAACAACCTCCGACCAATTCGAGGACAACTCGCAGTGGTCTTAGAGGTTGCTTCCCCTCGCGCTCTCTTTAACGTGGAGAAGAGCTGTTGGTAGCAACTTACCTAGCTGCTACGTCTTCGCTAGCGATGACCAGTAAATAGGGGTAGCTACCCTTCTAAGCAAGCAATGAACTTAAATTGAAAAAAATTAATTAAAAAAAAACTAATCGAGAGGTGTAGCTACCCTTCTACTTAAATACAATCCAAAATAAATTAAAAATAAATTAATTTTTATCCATTAAATCTCCTAATCCTCATGTTGGGTCCAAAACCAGAAGACACTGTCGGCTTGATAAAAATAAGCATCTTTCCGAATCAAAGATGGAATGTAATCTGAAACTAATTGAGATGTTAGTCTGATGTACCCATTTTGGACACAAGCTGAATCGTTAAAAGGACTTTTGCTTCTTAAAGTTTCGTAGTTATCGCTCAATCATTACTTCCAATTAATTAATTTTTAGTAACCAATAATTAAAAATATTTTGATTCAAAATATCCTGAAAGCACTGAGAAAATCAACTTAGATAAAATAACTTCAACTTGGTCCATTAGGTTTTCTAAAAATCCTCTTGATGTGGACCAAAAGACACTCTCACTGTCGACGATAGAACGGAAACTGAAATAAGATATGTTTTAGTATATGTTTCGATTAAGTAATTAATTTTTATTTTTCAATATAAATTAATTAAAAATACATGCAGCATGCAGCATAGCAAAAAGCAAACAACTTCTAGGGTGTCTTCTCTATTTAAAATTAATTAAAATTACTTACTTAAATTTTAGTAATTTTCGCCCAATGATTATTTCCAATTAATTAACTTTTAGTAACTAATAATTAAACACATTTTGATCCAAAATAGCTCGAAAGTAAATAAACTTAGGTAAAATAACTTCAACTTGGTCCATTAAATTTTCTAAAAATCCTCTTGATGTGGACTAAAGGGCACTCTCACCGTCGACGATTGAACGGAAACTAAAATAAGATGTGTTTTAGTATGTATTTTAAGCATGTTTCGATTAAGTAATTAATTTTTAATTTGCAATAAACATTAAATAAAAATACATGCAGGATTCAGCATAACAAAAAGCAAACAAACTTCTAGAGTATGTTCTATATTTAAAATTAATTAAAATAACTTACTTAAATTTTAGTAATTTTCGTCCAATGATTATTTCCAATTAATTAACTTTTAATAACCAATAATTAAACATAATTGGACCCAAAATATCTCGAAAGCGCTGTCAGTAAATAAACTTAGATAAAGTAACTTCAATTTGGTCCATTAAGTTTTCTTGTAATCCTCTCGCTGTTCGGCAAAATGAAGAACTGTTAGTTACAAGACCATCTTTAAAAGTCGAAGATTTGAACGCAAACTGAAATAAGAAACATTTTAGTATGTATTAGGCATAGTCATCCAATGATTATTTTCAATTAAGTAATGAATTTTTAACTTGCATAATAAAATAAATAAACAAATAAACCTAATTAAAAATATTTTTTAATTTTTATAACAATTCAAAACAGTGAATTAAAACGCTTTAAATTTATTTAATAATTAGTTAGCTAGACAAAAGTTATAAATATCATAAATCTTACTTACAAAATTTTTTCACTCATTTTATTGGGAATGCAACTGGCAGCTTTCTTTCCACAATTGCAACTCTGGAATTGTTATCCGTGTCTCTGTTTATTTTCTGTTAATCCCTAGGTTCTGTTGTTAAACGCACTGGCACTTCGGGAACGATCCTTTCGACTCAGAAGTTCAAACGAAACTAAAACAAATTACGAAGTTTTACTATAAATGACACAGAGTGATTCATCAAATACTTTATCAATTGTTGTGCCTTTGTAAATTTAAACTTCAGATTTACACAACAATTATTATGGAACGAAATATGTATTTTTATACTTGTAAAAGTTTTTTGTTTTTTATTTTTAAAAATTTGTTACTAAAAACTTTGCAAGATAAAAAAATAATGTTCTAATTTAAAATTACTGTTATTTCATTAATTCCCTAAATATTAATTTATTTAATTTTGTTTATAAATAATCTTAGAAATAAATTAAATAATGCAAATGTAATTTAAATTTCCGCTTAACACATAGTCCATCCTTTGCTTTGATACTCGCATATTATTGGTTGATATTTCTTTAGTGGTAGGGAATTGGTAGGAGAAAGTTAATATAAGTGCGAGTTTCGCCATAAGTTCAGATTCTTATCAGTAACACAGATCAGCAAATTTTAGAAAAATAAGGGTTACTCTTGTTGAAAATCAACTTTCAATTTTCGAATATTTTTTAATTGGAAGTTGTTCTTTACATTAAAATAAGTATTTCTATCAAGTATTAATTAATTTACTTCAATATTATGGGTAGAAATTTAAGTATTGTGATCAATAATTGTTTTTAATTAATAGAATAAAGCTATGTTATTAATATTATTTTAATAACAAATAATTTTTTATTTTAAATTTTAATACCTAATTAATTAAGTTTGATGTGTAGGTATGTAGTATTTAAGTTATATTTGAAAAATTATCTATACTTGTAATTTATTATTTAATAATTAATTATAATAAAGGTATAAATTTAGTTATGGAATTGTTTTACTGCAATTGAAGGATATTAATTTCTTATAATATAGTTTTTCTGAACCGAGATAATTTATAACACAACATTTTTTTATAGACGAAGATATTTGTTATGAAGTTTTTTATACACTTTGATTTTTTAAAACATTTTTTATGAGCTGAGATTTTTATGCATCCTTTTTGATTAAAAATTTGTTATATAAATCTAGAAATTTTGGGAAAACGGTCTATAAAATTAGAAATTGTTCCCAATAATAACATAGGTTACTGTTTTAAATTTTGAGGAACCAACAACCCTAAACTAATTATGCTATGCACCCTCTTTAATTTTTCATAACTCAAAATTTTGGGAAGCGGCCTTAAAATTGGCAATTTTGAGTATACTCAAAATATATACTTTTTTATAAACTAAACGATTTTATATCATATTATTACCCAGACTTTTTTCTACAAAAAATTTAATCACTTATGTGTATAAGTACGTGCACCACCTCCTGGGAGTTAAGAAATATAAACAAAAGTTATAACACAAATGAAACGCAAAAGATTAATTTATACCATCTTTAATTAATAAAGGAATTTAAATTATTTTTTTACATAAAAGGACATTAATAAATGCAATACACCATATCAAATTATTAATATTAATGTAAGTGAGTTATAATTAAAATTATAATCACTAATAGGCTTATCAATTAACTTGAATTACAAAATAATTGTTTATCAGGATATTTAAATTTTTACCCTTAATATTAAAGTAAATTAATTAATACTTGGTAGAAATACTTATTATAATATAAAGAACAACTTCCAATAAAAAAAAATTCGAAAATTGAAAGTTAATTTTCACAAGAGTAACCCTTATTTTTCTAAAATTTGCTGATCTGTGTTACTGATAAGAATCTGAACTTATGACAAAACTCGCACTTATATTAACTTTCTCCTACCAATTCCCTACCACTAAAGAAATATCAACCAATAATATGCGAGTATTAAAGCAAACGGTTGCCTATGTGTTAGGCGGAAATTTCAATCACATTAGCATTATTTAATTTATTTCTAAGGATTGTTTATAAACAAAATTAAATTAATTAATTATTTAAGCAATTAAAATAACAGTAAGTAATCTGATTTGATCTTTTTAAGTTTAGTTTTTCAAACTTATTGTACCTAATGTTTATGTTAAATTAATAGACAACAAAGAAAGAAAAAATCAGTTTTGAACTTTAGGTGCCCCACAATTTATTTTAACGTATAAAAATTAGAACTATAAATATACAAAAAGATGTTGTTTACAAATTTGAGTATGTCCAGGAAAATGAATAAATATAATTATTGTTCTTTACATCATTTCAAAGTTAAAATACAAAAACAGAATTTTGATTAGTGGTTGTTTTCTTACCCTAAAGTTCAATAAGCGCTTATGACTAATATTTACAAGAAGTTACATAAGAAAATTAATTAATAATTAAAAGATTCTCTATACCTTAATATTTCTGCTATTCCTTGCTTTGCATATTATATCCAATGATAAAACAATACACTACTCACTATGGTCTTAGGACTAGATCTAAACAGTTCGACTTACATTGACAAACTGAGGATCAAACAGCAAATAATTAGGTAACAATTTCATATTACATTTTGAAATGCTATTTTAGTTTATTTTAAAAGTTAACATGTATTAATCATCGACAAATAAATTTAACTGTGATATTCAGGTAGTTTCTTATCCTTAGCAAATTTTTCCACTTACAATAAGAAATATTTTGTGTATAATGGAGTAATGCCTATCTTTTTAAAAATTAAATAAAAGAATTCCATTCAATTTTTTTGAACTTATTGTAATGTTTGTATTAACCATTTTCAATAATTAATGGTAGCTACTAGTTATTATTTAGTAATAATATCTCACTCCACTATCTCACATCAGTAAAAAAACATGGAAGAGTGACCTGATCCAACGAGTTGTTTTCTTGAACAATTATCGTGCTTCTTACTATACTAATCTGATATTTAGCTGCTCTGGCAGTTTGTACCTGAAAGCACAAAATTAATTAATTTTCTGATTACTATTTACCAAATTAAACAAACATTAGCAGATGGACACATACAATATAGAAGAAATTTAATAACATTGCAATAACACGAATCAAAAATAATTATAGTATGAATTTGACCAGGATCAAACTCTTATAAAACTATTCAAATATGAAAAATAATTATTAACAAAATAAATTATTAAAAATATACTACTTTTTCTTCTTCTAACAAAGTTGAGACTTTTGGCCTCTCATCTCCATTTTATTTGTTTTCTAAGTCTTCCACTTAATTATGTTTCTTCAAGCTTATATTTAGCTTCATTCTTTTGCTATTGTTCCATCTTCCATTACATGTAGGTGTTTGTTCTCTCCAATTAGTTTTTCTTGGAATAGAAATTGCTCTGGCAGTCGTTTGCATCTAAAAGCACAAAATAAATATAAGTTAAGCTATATAAGTGACTACTGATCAAGCAAATAAAATATACAATAAACTATTAGTTTAGACACTACAGGTAAACAAATCGAAAGTTAAATTGCAACAATTCCGGTACACATAGTTGTGACTCGATCAGTTATTATAAGATATAAGGAAATAGTAAAACTTTATAAACCTGCCAAATCCTTTCTTTTGAATTATGATTGTACATAATTTTAAAACTATTAAACATCAATCTTGCGGTGGTTAACGGTTCGAAAAGCTACTGAAATTTCAAAGTTCTAATTCCAACACCAGTATTTATTTCATCACAAAAGCTTATTTTAAAGCTTTAATTCAACCTAACACTCACTACTATAATTATAATAAATAAATAATAATAATTAATTATAAATATTGGATACTTGCTCCTTGTTGTAGTCCTGCTGTCAACAACATCCAGAGCATAACAATTGTTATGCTATTGCATAGCGATTAATTACATAATTTCTGACATCCCAGTGTTCATCTTCTACAGGTCATTATTAAAGCAGGTGCTTCCATATTATCAAATGTTCGCATGTCGTGTTTATATGACACCTAAAAAAAGAAACACTAGAAATTTCTTTCTCTTTGAAATTTGAACAACAAACGTTATTATGGTAGTGCCAAATAACTCAGATAGATACAGATAGAAGAAGTGTAAAGGAAAAATTTAAAAAATTTATGATTACGTTACCCAACAGTTTTAACAAGTCGAGTTCATCTAAGATAACAAGAGAGTAGTAATCTCAACTAAACTTTTACAAACCTGCTAAATTCAATCCTTTACTTTAAGATACTCTTGCATCCTTGAATGTAATTTTACGATGATCAAACCCAAACGTCAAGATTATGAAGGTCCATCAATGAAAACAGTTAAGAATTATTCCATCACCATTTTTAGATCCCAACGGTAGTACTTCATCACCACAGTAACTTTAAAGCTCAATTCATCTTTTTAACAGTTCCAGACAAAGCAAAATGTTAGTAATTTCGTAAAACTCGGACGATCGATTAACTGAAATTTTTAGGTTAGGGTATAATTTTGATGTGACAGTGTCAAAATACCAATCTTTTAAAATAATTTTTGCTAAATCATTAAAGTACAGTTAAATTTATATTTACATAAATTCAATTAATTCGTACGTTAGTACTCAAATATCATTAAAAATATTAAAATTTTGAATTAAACCTGATGTTGCCTTTACCGCCATCTACCATCTATTACTGAAACAAGATAAGATGCAGCAATGTTAGCTGCATTTATTGGTTCTAATATTGGAAAGTGCAGTAGTTCATTTGCACAGTGCAAAAAGCCTACTAATTTTAGATCATTTTGCAGTGAAATAAACTACTAAAAAATTCGTACATGCAAATTAGAGAATATTTATAGAATGAGTTTAATTACAAATTTGTAATAATTTTAATTGTTATTAATATTTCATAAAATATTATTGGAGCCGAGTATTTTCTTCTATTATGTACATTTTACATGTACATTTCTATTTTGTACATTTTCCACTCGTATTATACAGGGTGTTTCAAATTCGAGTCTATGCATGGGGATCTCGGAAACCGTAAGAGATACGAAGGTGGTTAAATGGGGGCAAAGTTGTGCAATCAGGAGCCCAATATTATGACGTTAAGAAATCGCAGGTATTTTAATTACTTTAGAAGATATTCACAAAAAACTGAAATGTTGAAATTTTATTTTTATTTTTTCTTGTCTTTATTGTAAGGAATATTTAAAAACAAACAACACTTCTTCATAGCCACTTTTTATTCTCTATCACGACCTACTATTAAAATTTGGGCACAACGTTTCGTCTCTGTGTAACCATCATCAACTTCATTTTTTTAAATATGCAAAAAATTAACTATTGACATTTTTGAATAGCATTTTTAATTTTCTATTTAATGATGTATCATACCACACTTCAACTTTTCAGTTGATTGGTACTATTGATATTCCACTCTTATTTAATAATTCAAATAATTTTAACATCAAGTAGGCTAGAAAAACAATAAAATCCTTAACGGGGAATAACTTTTTAATTGGCTACTTGAAAAGTAGCCAACTTAAATCTTAATTTTTGCTTCATTAATTACGGCGGCTTTAATCGAAATAATGAACATATTTTAGGATTTAAAGTTTGATGCATCATTGAATAGAGAATTAAAAATACTATTCAAAAATGTCAATAGATAATTTTTGCCATATTTAAAAAAATGAAGTTGATGATGGTTACAGAGAGACAAAACGTTGTGCGCAAATTTTAATAGTAGGTCGTGATAGAGAATAAAAAGTGGCTATGAAGAAGTGTTGTTTGTTTTTAAATATTCCTTCTAATAAAGTCAAGAAAAAATAAAATTAAAATTTCAACATTTCAGTTTTTTGTGAATATCTTCTACAGTAATTAAAATACCTGCGATTTCTTAACGTCATAATATTGGGCTCCTGATCGCACAACTTTGTCCCCATTTAACCACCTTCGTATCTCTTACGGTTTCCGAGATCCCCATGCATAGACTCGAATTTGAAACAGCCTGTATTAACCAGTTTCAGTTTTAAATTATTGAAAATTCGCAAGTACGTTAGGTTAAAACATAAATCAAGTTTGCTATATCTATATTTGACAAATTGCTATAAATTAAAAACCAGAAAAAATGATCGATGAAATTACAGAGGAAGATAAAAGAAATAAAATGAAAATTGAAGAGAAGGGGCTCAATGCACAAATGTATTCTCAACCGCTACATTATGCATTTCTGCACAATTTGTTGAAGGTGCTTCTATTTTGTGAGAGTGTAGAGAATTCTAGACATATAAAACAGCTATTTACCTAAAGACACAAACACTTTGAAATTTGGTGCGATCAAAGATAAAGTACACAGAATAAGCAAGAAAGTTAGGTATAGTTCTTTTACCTGACACCTATGCTGCAATTCTGAGCACTATCGTAAGGCTCGTAACTTGTTATCGTAGCAACCGTAAGGACTTACGAGTAGATGTGCAATTCTATGCGTATCGTATCTCGTTACGATGGCTACGATCACTTGTAAATATTTACAGTTTCACGTAAATCTTACGTTGAGATATTAGTTGTCTGTAACATTTTTCGGATATATTAATGAATAGAAACATCAATATATTATATACCGGACGTTAAATTGAAGAAAAATACGACAGAAACCGCACGCAAGAGGAGAGAAGATACATAAGATATGTTTCCAACCCATTCGGTCTTCCTCCTTCAAATTTCAATCAAACGTATAGATTAGACCACTGGTTTGTTGTATATGTAATTCAAAGGATTGAATCTCATTGCAGTCCATCAAATTCAAGAATTCCCTTGCACATTCAAGTCCCAACGGTGTTAACTTCTTAAAAACTGGCTCATTACAAAATTGTGTTAGAGTAAACTTCTCCATTTCTCTATGTCAAACTCTTTACTCCTTAGTCAGTTTAATTGTAACTTTATTATCAGAATATGTTAAGTTTTCTTCTACTGCAGAAGAACAAAGTGGAGTTAAGCAAAGATGTTATATGTTATGAACAGTGGGATAGCAGTGATGTTTAGCTCTAATTGATAGAACGCTCATGTTGAAATCAAAGCTCGACTTGCTGCTGATGAACATTATCTTCCGTTTGTACCTACGTTTATGTGTATTAACATATAGAGGAAAGGCATTCTGGTATTCAATAAATGTAATACTTATTTCTGATTATAATAATTGTAAGATTATCGTACACCCTGCATGTCCCAGGCGTTAATTGTGTCAAAATTAAGAAAGTGAAAAAGAACAAACGCATATTGAGAACAGAACGGTTGCTCATTAAAACCACGATTTGAAGTATGTGATTAGAACTATAACCTTAAACGAATCTTAAAAGTCGACTTAAAAGTCAAAATGACAGTTTGTTACGAGTGCTGTACCGCATTTTATTAATAGAGTCTAGTAGTTACGATATTTGGTACAAATGTAGGCACAGAATTGCAATTTCCTAAAAACTGTAAAGTCATCTGTAACTCGGTTGTTTACGTTCGTATCGTAAGCAACGATTTTATGATTTTACGGTTTTCTTATAGATTTGCTTAGAATTGCAGCATTAACATGATACTCGAGATAAAAACTAGATCACCTAGCAGTCACTTACAGCTCACACATGTTGATAAATGACAGCCGCTAGTTACAAGTTAGCACTCATCTTGGCCAATTGAACTGCTTATTTGTAGCATTGTAGTAAAATTGGCAAATTATTGTTCTATTTATGTTCTAAGAAATACATATAAAGTGAACGATAATGTGGTCACTGACATACTTATAAGTAATTACTTAGTAAGTTGCTGAATTTTGTATCGACAAATTCAAGTTAAGAAGGTACTCCATTTATATCGTTCAGGTTATCCTTCACATGGTGGCTACTAATTTACAAATTCCATGCAACATGTTTAATTTTACGGCTCCATTCAATGACACTCATAGTTCTTACACCGCAACCATCAAATTCTTTAGTAGGTAATTTCAATTTCAAAACAATTCCGTATCAATTTATCAATTATTCACTGTCGAATGAATACCTGAAAACATTAATGTAGTCAATAACATCTTACAAATAATTAATTATGCACACATGCATAAACTTATTGAAATTAGTATCAATAAATTGAGGTGATGTATCTACTTACGGGATTTGGAATTATATTATCACTTACAGCGTTTCCTATACTTCATTTAATTTTATAGTTTCATGGAACGACAATATTTTACTTTGGATGTCCATTGTCCATGTCCCAACTAATATATTCTTCGTTAAAACAATCCTATTTTAATCGAACACAAAAATTTCCATTATTCTCTTTAGAATATGTTTAAACCATGTAATTAGACATCAACTCGCATTAATTAATTTAATTATTAATAAGTTAAAATACTTTATAAATAAATTTTGATTATTGCTTCATGAAAGGTTATAGGTTATGTTGGTAAAAAAGAAACCTTTCAAACTACAAAAATGTCATCGGTGTTGTTCAGTTAACACCAATAGATGACGCCACACGTCGTTTTTGTGATGTAATGGCGCGTAATGGTTTTCAAAAAGTTAAAGGCTGTATTTAATTATGTATTTATATTATTATAATAACGTTAACTCGGTTTTTTGGGTACAAATAATTTACAATTTTTTTTAGCTATAACTTCAATATTTTTTTCATGATCGAAATTTTTATTTACATTTTTATATAAAACATTATGGTACATTTAATACCGACGTAATTTAAAAATACCTCAGTAACAACAATTATGGCACATTTTATTTTACTAATCAGTACAAATTTTAATTCATAAAAGTGGTTTATTTGTGTTTATTTTTTTTATAAAAGTGTTAAACTACAGAGTCCAGAAAATTATAAGTAGCTTAGCGGATATGTTATTTCTTTCTGTCGGAATTTTTTTTTTAATTTAACGTTACTTTTGGCGTAATTTCAAATTTTACTTGTGATAAAAGCTCGATTTTGAACATAAATGAAAAGTAAATTGACAGTTTTTTTTTCGGATAAATTCGCTACAGGTTCTTCTGTAAATAACACCCTTCGCAGCGCGATTATAATTTCTTATTAACAATCAACAACGTATTTAAACTCGTGGTTTACTACTAATTTTTATAATAGCAACAATGACGAGCGACCGAAGTTGTTGTACCTCAAAACGGCCTCAAATTAAAGGAAAGAAATGTAAAACAACCTCGTTTCTTTCGTCTTTTATTTATGTTGTTGTTTTCGATTTGACGTATAAAAATTTTCTCAATAATTTGCCTTTTTATAACGTAAAATTATAACATCTTATTCTTATGCCATCCATCTCAACAGTTATGATCTAAATTTGTTTTTTGTGTAGAGAAAGTGTTAAATCGGCGCGCAGCATAGCCGCTTAGCCGCGGCGGTTACAATTACTTTAGAATTTTGGTTTTGAACGTACAATTTTTTGTTTTACTTTTAGGTACAATAATTATTAATTATTTATTAGCGATTTTGTTGTCTTTGTTTATTAATACTTATTACTGAAATTATTTATTAATTGCTATGTACAACTCTTACAAGATAACTAACGACCAACATTAGTAAGGCAAATTCTTAAGAAGTCTTTCTTTTTTTAAAAATTAATAATTAACAAAAATAAAAGAAAATACGCAATATTCTCTAAATAATTTAATCGGTAAATCGTATTAACGTTTTTGTCACTTTTCAAACTGGTGTAGTTCTTCTTAAAGTATCACTATTGAGATCTTTTCTCGTATTTTCTAATCGCGTATTTATGGTAGAAGTATTTTGTAAATGTAGAGGCAAGGGTTGATCTAAATCAAAAGTAACAAACTCGTGTTCGTGTCGAAGACTAGGAGAGTAATCGTCGTATTGTTCTGGTAAAAAATCGTCACAATTAATGTCGGCGGTCGTCGAAACCGTGTTCGTCGTGACGTCGCGTGGAAATTGTCTCGAATCTCTATTAAAACTTTTAAGTTCCTCAAATTGATAACTTATTGTTGGAGGCGGTGGAAAATCGTAAAAACTACCGTGAATATCTTTTATAGAATTCGAATGCGATCGATTGTGATGTAAACTACACGGCGATCCCTGAATGGGTTCTTTGCTGAAAAAGTAACGTCTTTGACGCACAGGCGACGGAAAACCTACTGGTACGTGTATAGAACTATTGGAATTAATGTAAGCTTGAGGATGTCTTTGACACGGATAAAACATGCGATCCAACGGAGCATAATTGATGGACGGTTGAGGCGTCGGTAATTTACCTTGACGAATATCCTCCAAGTGCTTTCTACTCCACTCGCGTTGCATACGATAAATAAATAAAAACACCGCACTTATTCCCGCAAGTTGAGTACTTATAAATCCACTAACATACAACAAAAACGAAAAACCGTACGTATAAATAAAAGGAGGAGGTTCGATTTGCGAACGAGGTCGTAGTTTGCTTCCAACCTCAGCTTTAAACACAGAAATGTAAACGATCAGTCCAAGAAGCATTATTAACCCTAGAAAAAAAATTATAATAAAATAGATTGTTACTGTAACTCACAAAGATATACCTGAAACAATAAATAAAATTCCTGAGGCGAACGTACACAGCCTTCGATGTTTCGCACATTGTCCGATGATACAACAACAATAACTTCCAAATAGTAGAACGGATGCGAGAAGAAAAAAGAATACGGATTTCGTTACTGCATCTAAAATGAGAACAATTTAATAGTTTTATCGTTAATTAGAAATGCCTGTGTGAGGTAGGAGATAATTTGACAGCTCTTATTTCACACAGTGATGCGATTGTGATCCGCTACCATACTTAAGACTGGCATTTATTAGAAAAGAAATTCACTTTTTCGATAAAAAGTGATGAAAAATAAGCACACGTTGCTACCATGACAATACCGATATAGTATTTAAGCCAGGTAAAACTGTTTTAATTGATGGTTTTGAAATTTAAAATTTTTTAGTATTACGTTCTCATTTTATTACTTTAAACATTATCAATTTTTTCCTATTTTCCAAGCCTCGTTTCGAAGCATAATGCCCCAAAAATTGAAATTTCAAAACTACCAGTCTCTAAGCTCAACCTTTACCTTTAATATATCTTTTGAATTTTTGCAATAGAACCCCTAATTTTAAATATCTTAGGGAATAAAATTGTGTCTGAATCCCATTAAATTAAATCCTATTTCTAAATGCACCCTTAAAGCGCCGACCACTACAAGTTAATGAGGGATGAGATCTTTCATACTATGAGTTTGAGGAAACTCATAGTATGGTCATTTGTAGAAGACTCGTAGATAACAATGGGCCTTCACTCGTTTTTAGTTATTTTAGGTCAATAGCTTAAATGGCCATATTTAGAGTTTAGACACAGCTCAGCACAGGTCAACTCACACGTAAATGTGTGTGTTTTAATTGTTTAGTAACTTAATTTGTAATTTTTTGAATAAATATTTATGTAGGATAATTATGAGAGAATTTTCCTGAGTTATTATTTAATTTCTTTACATAAATATTGAAATGTTTCCATTATTTACGATGAACTTCCTTATAGCTTAATGCTGAGGTGTTTAAGAAGTTGCATAACCCGTAGGCGTCAAATTTAAAATTAAATTTTTTTAATTTTTTGGATTTTCGCTTTTATTTCGTAAACAGTGGACCCTAGACAAAAACTTATTATTACAAGAATGAAAGTCTATCAAATTTCCTACAAGATTGTTTTTATTCATTTTTTTCTATTCCTTATAGTTTTTGAGACACCAGCCCACGAAAATCGTTAGTGTATGAAAAAACACTTTTGTCTGAAGTAAAATATAGTAAAGGACATGTTTTGAGTTTTTGCCTTTCTTCGGGGTCCTGTATTGTGAAGGACCTTCACAACACCAGGCCCTAAAGCGTGCGTTTCATGTGCTTCATGGATAATCCATGGTGTACAGAGTGTTCCATTAAAAATAAGAAAGTTGTACCTTCCGGCTAAACTAGAAGTCAAAATATGAAGTGTTTAGTACGAAATGAGAGAAATTTAATATTTTTTAAATTTCTGGTTTAATCGGAAGAGTTTTGTAAAAATTTGAATGTACAAATACTTACATGGAATTGCCAATGTGGAATCGTTAGGATCGGGACTATATTTTTCCTTCGAGAAGTAATCGATTTTGTTGCATTCGTACAATGTTTCTCCAGCTGCAATACAAACGAACAATTATTAAAATAATAAAATCATTTTAAATCTTAAAGCCTCTCTAAAGTAGCAGAGGCTCTTTAGACCCCTTTATACACAAGATTTGGTCCCACCTGTGTTCCTGTGTATACTGTATAGTCCATAAAATGGAAACTTGAAGTAATAAAAGTTGCCTTTCACTGTCATAAATCATAAAAAAATTCAACGTTTTTCCCTTAAATTTGTCATTAAAATACAATTCCAAAAATGAAATGCACCAAAATAATTTCCTTAAACTAGTTTACTCGGTTTACTACGATTGTTACCACATGTTTTTCTTCTCTTTTAAAATCCTTTTGTTAAACAAATTGTTGTTAAAAAACAAAGGTTAAAAGGCTACTTTTACGACTTCAAGTTTCCTTTGAATGGACTATACCTGTATTATAATAGTTACAGCAAACACTCTCTGTTTATTATTTTTGAGCTACTATGATTATTTTAAGGGTCGAAATACACGTTGTATGGCGCAAAGTTATTTTTCAAGTGCGCCGAGCCACTCGCCCTTTCCTCAATCCGACCCTGTCTGCGTATGTTACAACTCTTTAAGTGTGCAGTTAAATATGGTCGTGTCGAAACGGTCATAGGGCAAACGGACTATTAACTCGAAATAGACAGGAAATAAGAGAAAAGGTTGAGAAAGAGGAGGAAATCATGCGACGACGTCTAATGGACACTCTCGAATATCTTATTTTAATCATTACCGAGTTCTATTTAGGACGCTTTTGGAATTTTGATGTGGTCGGTTATTTGCAATAGAAATTTTAAACTTTTTCTCAACTTTCGTGCCCTAATGGGTTTTAATAAATTATAAATTAAAAAAGTTTACGAAATCGCGAGCTTTGGAAAATGTTTAAATTATATTTTGCACCGAGGAGTTAAAATATTACGCTTTCGGTACGAAAATCCGTTCTATTTACTGTACCCTAAAAATCTTCTTAAATGATTAACTGACCATACTGATGTCATTAATGTGCAAAGCCTTTAGTATCTAAGTGAATTACCGACGCTGTGGACAGAATTGTTTTCCGTTAACTAAATAATGGAGTCGACGCGAGTCGAGGTGCTACATCCTAAAAGAATTTTTGTTAATTTGTTATAGCAGTCGGGTTAATAAAAATTGGTCGAAATAAGAAGAGGAAAAAAATTCGTTTTCAAACGTGTTGAACGACTCGCCAGAGTGGCGCGACTTACAAAATAATAATTTGGATTTGAAAAAAGTATAGTAAATAGGTATGTTATGTAAGGTATATAAGAGATTTAATTTTGAAGAGAAAGTTTTTCCCTTTTTTTGCAAACAAGGCAACATTTTATTACACCGATAATTAAAAAAGTTGAACTACAAGTTCGTTTTAGAAACAAGCTTTGCATTTAAATGTCCTCGGTAGAATGAAAGATATTGTAAAAGTACCTACGTAAGTCTGCATAATGTTTTGAATTTTAAACAGTTTTTGTTTTACTTCTAAATTTCTTTGTAAAAGTAAAATCCCAAAGATTATTATCAAAAAGTTGAGCAACAAATGCAACTTTTCTATTCTTTAAAGAAAAGCGTTAATTTTAGAGTAGCTACGTAATATAATACCCACTTAACTACAGATTTACTTCAAGAGTGCTCCTTAGACAGGACCGACTTCCTAAGAATGCTCTTTCAGACTTTCTATGTACCTATACTTATACTTAATGTAAGCAAATGCAAGCAAGTTTACAAGACAGCTAAGGAAGTCGATACGTACAGAGAGACCAATGGAAGCTCTGAAGAATTCGTTTTCACAAGCATATGATGGACCGTAATAATATCTAGGATTTATTTGTGAATCTGTCTGAAAAGTCTGAAAAACACGAGAAGGCTAAGCGAAAGCCTCACAATGGACATAATATTTTCAAAGCATGGGAATGTTGTGATGTGTTCTTTCTCGTTAGATAAAAAAAATTGTGAGAGTTATCAGTAATCATAAATCATTTTCTAAGCTCTTAAAGACTCGAATGGCAGTGTCAAACATACCCTTCGAGAGCTTGTAAAAGCCTTTTGAAAGTTTAAGTAAGCTTTTAATATCAGGAAAGGCAACAAAGAGCAGTGGAGGTCTTGAAATAGAGCCTCAAAGGGCATCAAATGATAACCTCGTCTTTTCAACATGCTCTTTAAGCGCTGTATGGCAGTTTGATATCAGACGTACCTTTAAAGGCGTTCGAAACGACCTACGAAGATTTATTCAAGCTCTCCAAAGTCGAAAAAGTTGTAAATGACAATGTAAGTACTCTTCAAGGCTATAAACAGTGAAAGTGTCGAGGTAGCTTGAAAAGTAAAAAAAATTTCATCTTATTCCTTCGAAACTCTGTTCAAGCCTTAGATGACAGTTTGATGTCTCTAAAGAGGTTTTAAAAGACCTCAGATATCTTGTAAAATATTTACGAAGCTTTAAATGACATTCTATGCACACTTCAAGGCTATGAAGTGATAGTGTGTAATGTCCAATACAACTTCCAGAGCTTGTAAAAGCCTTTGAAAATTCAAGTAAGCTTTTAATGTCAGGAAAGGCTACAATGAATAGTAGAAGTCTTAAAAGAGTCTCGAAGGACACTCTAAGCACACTTCAAGGCCATGAAGTGGTAGTGTAATGTCAAACATACCCTTCGGGAGCTTGTAAAAGCCTTTTGAAAGTTCAAGTGAGGTTTTAATGTCAGGAAAGGCTACAACGCCTAGTGGAAGTTTAGAAAAAGAGCATCAATGGACATGCTAAGCACACTACAATGCCATGAAGTGCCAGTGTAATGTCAAACATACCCTTCGAGAGCTTGTAAAAGCCTTTTGAAAGTTCAAGTGAGGTTTTAATGTCAGGAAAGGCTACAACGCCTAGTGGAAGTTTAGAAAAAGAGCTTTAATGGACATTCTAAGCACACTTCAAGCTCACGAAGTGGTAGTGTAATGTCAAACATACCCTTCGGGAGCTTGTAAAAGCCTTTTGAAAGTTCAAGTGAGCTTTTGATGTCAGGAAAGGCTACAACACCTTGTGGAAGTTTCGAAAAAGAACATCAATGGACATTCTAAGCACACTACAAGACCATGAAGTGCCAGTGTAATGTCAAACATACCCTTCGAGAGCTTGTAAAAGCCTTTTGAAAGTTCAAGTGAGCTTTTAATGTCAGGAAAGGCTACAACACCTAGTGGAAGTTTAGAAAAAGAGCTTTAATGGACATTCTAAGCACACTTCAAGCCCACGAAGTGGTAGTGTAATGTCAAACATACCCTTCGGGAGCTTGTAAAAGCCTTTTGAAAGTTCAAGTGAGCTTTTAATGTCAGAAAAGGCTACAACACCTAGTGGAAGTTTAGAAAAAGAGCATGAATGGACATTCTAAGCACACTACAAGGCCATGCAGTGCCAGTGTAATGTCAAACATACCCTTCGAGAGCTTGTAAAAGCCTTTTGAAAGTTCAAGTGAGTATTTAATTTCAGGAAAGGCTATAACGCCTAGTGGAAGTTTTGAAAAAGAGCCTCAATGGACCTTCTAAGCACACATCAAGGCCATGAAGTGCCAGTGTAATGTCAAACATACCCTTCGGGAGCTTGTAAAAGCCTTTTTAAAGTTCAAGTGAGCTTTGAATGTCAGGAAAGGTTACAACGCCTAGTGGAAGTTTAGAAAAAAGAGCATCAATGGACATTCTAAGCACACTTCAAGCCCACGAAGTGGTAGTGTAATATCAAACATACCCTTCGGGAGCTTGTAAAAGTCTTTTGAAAGTTCAAGTGAGCTTTAAATGTCAGGAAAGGTTACAACACCTAGTGGAAGTTTAGGAAAAGAGCATCAATGGACATTCTAAGCACACTTCAAGCCCACGAAGTGGTAGTGTGATGTCACACATACACTTCGAGAGCTTGTAAAAGCCTTTTGTAAGTTCAAGTGAGCTTTTAATGCCAGGAAAGGCTACAACGCCTAGTGGAAGTTTAGAAAAAGAGCATCAATGGACATTCTAAGCACACTTGAAGCCCACGAAGTGGTAGTGTAATATCAAACATACCCTTCGGGAGCTTGTAAAAGCCTTTTGAAAGTTCAAGTGAGTATTTAATGTCAGGAAAGGCTATAACGCCTAGTGGAAGTTTTGAAAAAGAGCCTCAATGGACCTTCTAAGCACACATCAAGGCCATGAAGTGCCAGTGTAATGTCAAACATACCCTTCGGGAGCTTGTAAAAGCCTTTTTAAAGTTCAAGTGAGCTTTGAATGTCAGGAAAGGTTACAACGCCTAGTGGAAGTTTAGAAAAAGAGCATCAATGGACATTCTAAGCACACTTCAAGCTCACGAAGTGGTAGTGTAATATCAATAATACCCTTCGGGAGCTTGTAAAAGTCTTTTGAAAGTTCAAGTGAACTTTCAATGTCAAGAAAGGCTACAACACCTAGTGGAAGTTTAGGAAAAGAGCATCAATGGACATTATAAGCACACATCAAGGCCATGAAGTGCCAGTGTAATGTCAAACATACCCTTCGGGAGCTTGTAAAAGCCTTTTTAAAGTTCAAGTGAGCTTTGAATGTCAGGAAAGGTTACAACGCCTAGTGGAAGTTTAGAAAAAGAGCATCAATGGACATTCTAAGCACACTTGAAGCCCACGAAGTGGTAGTGTAATATCAAACATACCCTTCGGGAGCTTGTAAAAGCCTTTTGAAAGTTCAAGTGAGTATTTAATGTCAGGAAAGGCTATAACGCCTAGTGGAAGTTTTGAAAAAGAGCCTCAATGGACCTTCTAAGCACACATCAAGGCCATGAAGTGCCAGTGTAATGTCAAACATACCCTTCGGGAGCTTGTAAAAGCCTTTTTAAAGTTCAAGTGAGCTTTGAATGTCAGGAAAGGTTACAACGCCTAGTGGAAGTTTAGAAAAAAGAGCATCAATGGACATTCTAAGCACACTTCAAGCCCACGAAGTGGTAGTGTAATATCAAACATACCCTTCGGGAGCTTGTAAAAGTCTTTTGAAAGTTCAAGTGAGCTTTAAATGTCAGGAAAGGCTACAACACCTAGTGGAAGTTTAGGAAAAGAGCATCAATGGACATTCTAAGCACACTTCAAGCCCACGAAGTGGTAGTGTGATGTCACACATACACTTCGAGAGCTTGTAAAAGCCTTTTGTAAGTTCAAGTGAGCTTTTAATGCCAGGAAAGGCTACAACGTCTAGTGGAAGTTTAGAAAAAGAGCATGAATGGACATTCTAAGAACACTACTAGGCCATACAGTGCCAGTGTAATGTCAAACATACCCTTCGAGAGCTTGTAAAAGCCTTTTGAAAGTTCAAGTGAGCTTTTAATGTCAGGAAAGGCTATAACGCCTAGTGGAAGTTTTGAAAAAGAGCCTCAATGGACCTTCTAAGCACACATCAAGGCCATGAAGTGCCAGTGTAATGTCAAACATACCCTTCGGGAGCTTGTAAAAGCCTTTTTAAAGTTCAAGTGAGCTTTGAATGTCAGGAAAGGTTACAACGCCTAGTGGAAGTTTAGAAAAAGAGCATCAATGGACATTCTAAGCACACTTCAAGCTCACGAAGTGGGAGTGTAATATCAATAATACCCTTCGGGAGCTTGTAAAAGTCTTTTGAAAGTTCAAGTGAACTTTCAATGTCAAGAAAGGCTACAACACCTAGTGGAAGTTTAGGAAAAGAGCATCAATGGACATTCTAAGCACACATCAAGGCCATGAAGTGCCAGTGTAATGTCAAACATACCCTTCGGGAGCTTGTAAAAGCCTTTTTAAAGTTCAAGTGAGCTTTGAATGTCAGGAAAGGTTACAACGCCTAGTGGAAGTTTAGAAAAAGAGCATCAATGGACATTCTAAGCACACTTGAAGCCCACGAAGTGGTAGTGTAATATCAAACATACCCTTCGGGAGCTTGTAAAAGCCTTTTGAAAGTTCAAGTGAGTATTTAATTTCAGGAAAGGCTATAACGCCTAGTGGAAGTTTTGAAAAAGAGCCTCAATGGACCTTCTAAGCACACATCAAGGCCATGAAGTGCCAGTGTAATGTCAAACATACCCTTCGGGAGCTTGTAAAAGCCTTTTTAAAGTTCAAGTGAGCTTTGAATGTCAGGAAAGGTTACAACGCCTAGTGGAAGTTTAGAAAAAAGAGCATCAATGGACATTCTAAGCACACTTCAAGCCCACGAAGTGGTAGTGTAATATCAAACATACCCTTCGGGAGCTTGTAAAAGTCTTTTGAAAGTTCAAGTGAGCTTTAAATGTCAGGAAAGGCTACAACACCTAGTGGAAGTTTAGGAAAAGAGCATCAATGGACATTCTAAGCACACTTCAAGCCCACGAAGTGGTAGTGTGATGTCACACATACACTTCGAGAGCTTGTAAAAGCCTTTTGTAAGTTCAAGTGAGCTTTTAATGCCAGGAAAGGCTACAACGTCTAGTGGAAGTTTAGAAAAAGATCATGAATGGACATTCTAAGAACACTACTAGGCCATACAGTGCCAGTGTAATGTCAAACATACCCTTCGAGAGCTTGTAAAAGCCTTTTGAAAGTTCAAGTGAGCTTTTAATGTCAGGAAAGGCTATAACGCCTAGTGGAAGTTTTGAAAAAGAGCCTCAATGGACCTTCTAAGCACACATCAAGGCCATGAAGTGCCAGTGTAATGTCAAACATACCCTTCGGGAGCTTGTAAAAGCCTTTTTAAAGTTCAAGTGAGCTTTGAATGTCAGGAAAGGTTACAACGCCTAGTGGAAGTTTAGAAAAAGAGCATCAATGGACATTCTAAGCACACTTCAAGCTCACGAAGTGGTAGTGTAATATCAATAATACCCTTCGGGAGCTTGTAAAAGTCTTTTGAAAGTTCAAGTGAACTTTCAATGTCAAGAAAGGCTACAACACCTAGTGGAAGTTTAGGAAAAGAGCATCAATGGACATTCTAAGCACACATCAAGGCCATGAAGTGCCAGTGTAATGTCAAACATACCCTTCGGGAGCTTGTAAAAGCCTTTTTAAAGTTCAAGTGAGCTTTGAATGTCAGGAAAGGTTACAACGCCTAGTGGAAGTTTAGAAAAAGAGCATCAATGGACATTCTAAGCAAACTTGAAGCCCACGAAGTGGTAGTGTAATATCAAACATACCCTTCGGGAGCTTGTAAAAGCCTTTTGAAAGTTCAAGTGAGTATTTAATGTCAGGAAAGGCTATAACGCCTAGTGGAAGTTTTGAAAAAGAGCCTCAATGGACCTTCTAAGCACACATCAAGGCCATGAAGTGCCAGTGTAATGTCAAACATACCCTTCGGGAGCTTGTAAAAGCCTTTTTAAAGTTCAAGTGAGCTTTGAATGTCAGGAAAGGTTACAACGCCTAGTGGAAGTTTAGAAAAAAGAGCATCAATGGACATTCTAAGCACACTTCAAGCCCACGAAGTGGTAGTGTAATATCAAACATACCCTTCGGGAGCTTGTAAAAGTCTTTTGAAAGTTCAAGTGAGCTTTAAATGTCAGGAAAGGCTACAACACCTAGTGGAAGTTTAGGAAAAGAGCATCAATGGACATTCTAAGCACACTTCAAGCCCACGAAGTGGTAGTGTGATGTCACACATACACTTCGAGAGCTTGTAAAAGCCTTTTGTAAGTTCAAGTGAGCTTTTAATGCCAGGAAAGGCTACAACGTCTAGTGGAAGTTTAGAAAAAGAGCATGAATGGACATTCTAAGAACACTACTAGGCCATACAGTGCCAGTGTAATGTCAAACATACCCTTCGAGAGCTTGTAAAAGCCTTTTGAAAGTTCAAGTGAGCTTTTAATGTCAGGAAAGGCTATAACGCCTAGTGGAAGTTTTGAAAAAGAGCCTCAATGGACCTTCTAAGCACACATCAAGGCCATGAAGTGCCAGTGTAATGTCAAACATACCCTTCGGGAGCTTGTAAAAGCCTTTTTAAAGTTCAAGTGAGCTTTGAATGTCAGGAAAGGTTACAACGCCTAGTGGAAGTTTAGAAAAAGAGCATCAATGGACATTCTAAGCACACTTCAAGCTCACGAAGTGGTAGTGTAATATCAATAATACCCTTCGGGAGCTTGTAAAAGTCTTTTGAAAGTTCAAGTGAACTTTCAATGTCAAGAAAGGCTACAACACCTAGTGGAAGTTTAGGAAAAGAGCATCAATGGACATTCTAAGCACACATCAAGGCCATGAAGTGCCAGTGTAATGTCAAACATACCCTTCGGGAGCTTGTAAAAGCCTTTTTAAAGTTCAAGTGAGCTTTGAATGTCAGGAAAGGTTACAACGCCTAGTGGAAGTTTAGAAAAAGAGCATCAATGGACATTCTAAGCACACTTGAAGCCCACGAAGTGGTAGTGTAATATCAAACATACCCTTCGGGAGCTTGTAAAAGCCTTTTGAAAGTTCAAGTGAGTATTTAATGTCAGGAAAGGCTATAACGCCTAGTGGAAGTTTTGAAAAAGAGCCTCAATGGACCTTCTAAGCACACATCAAGGCCATGAAGTGCCAGTGTAATGTCAAACATACCCTTCGGGAGCTTGTAAAAGCCTTTTTAAAGTTCAAGTGAGCTTTGAATGTCAGGAAAGGTTACAACGCCTAGTGGAAATTTAGAAAAAGAGCATCAATGGACATTCTAAGCACACTTCAAGCCCACGAAGTGGTAGTGTAATATCAAACATACCCTTCGGGAGCTTGTAAAAGTCTTTTGAAAGTTCAAGTGAGCTTTCAATGTCAGGAAAGGCTACAACACCTAGTGGAAGTTTAGGAAAAGAGCATCAATGGACATTCTAAGCACACTTCAAGCCCACGAAGTGGTAGTGTGATGTCACACATACACTTCGGGAGCTTGTAAAAGCCTTTTGAAAGTTCAAGTGAGCTTTTAATGCCAGGAAAGGCTACAACGCCTAGTGGAAGTTTAGAAAAAGAGCTTCAATGGACAATAAATTGTAACTTGGCCTTTTCAAAATACTCTTAAAGCAGTGCTTGGCAGTTTGATATCAGACGTACCTTTAAAGACGTTTGAAAGGACTTACGAAGACTTCTTCAAGCTCTCAAAAGTTTAAAAAGTTACAAATGACAATGTAAGTAATCTTCAAGGCTAGGAAAGGCTATAAAGAGTAGTGAAAGTATCGAGATATCTTGAAAAGCAAGGAAAGCGACTTCTTATTTCTTCAAAACTCTGTTAAAGCCTTAGATGACAGTTTGATGTATTTAAAAAATCTCAGATAGGTATCTCCTAGAAAATTGCGAAGCTTTAAATGACATTTTAAGCACACTTCAAGGCCATGAAGTGTTTTGGAAGTCTTTAAGCTTAATTCTCAGCTATCCGAAACCGTCGTATACGACGATACGAAAGTTTTCCTATTGGTGGAATTTCAAAATTTTTTGAATATCCACCAATAGGAAAACTTTCGTATCGTCGTATATGATGGTTTCGGATAGCTGAGAATTAAGCTTTAAACAATTTCGAACGACTGAATTTTCAAAAAATTGTTAACGTTTTTCATTGACACTTTTTAAGGTTAAGAAAGGCCATACATACTGAAAGTAGTGAAAGTCTCGAATAGGCCAAAAAAGACTTCAAATGGTAATCTTACCCCTGTCAAACTCGAAAAAAAAAACGAGAATTCCGATGACTTCTAGAAGGCTTAGAAAATTTAAAAAGTTTTAAATAAAGGTAAAAGGGCTTTAGATAGAGCAATTCCTAATGGGTAAATAGAAAAACCGATAAGGTATAATAAGTTTTCCCATTATGGTTCGATTACAATCAACAATCACAAACTTCCTCAAGAGATTCTTTTAACTTTTGATAAAGTTTCTGCACAACTAAAATTTGAGAAGACTATTACAGAAAAGATCAAAGATTTCGCAAACGTTTGAAAGAGTAAAAATGATTCGGGAGACTTTGAAAAGCAGAGCAAACTCGAATATTTCTTCTTGCACGTTATATCCACCAAAACTAATAAAATATGCACCTAGTGGCAACTCGCAAGACGACGAGGTTCTTTGGTAATACATAATATATCAATTTTTACATTTCCATTCATCTTTAGAATCATTTATCGTTTTGCAGACGGAATGGCGACGTTTTTAACATTTTAACAATAGTCCATAGCACGGACGACACAAGTCGACCGCTCAAATGCCCGTAACAAGAATTTTTGATCAAGTATGTCAAAGTGTTTGAACTATAATATTTTACAACTGTCATAAAATTAAAAAGTGAGCACCAACTCAATCTGAAAAATTCGGATTAAGACGTCGCGTCGTCGTTATTAAAGAAGCCGCCTTTGTATAAGAGCTAAAGAATAAAAATTTTTTTAAAAGCAACAATCATATTTTCTTTTTACTTTTGTTATTTAGTCGTTAGCCGAGAAAACTTCTACATTCTATGTACTTTTAACTTAATTTTAGTTTAATCAGTAGAGCGCAGAAGGACATAAAACAAAGAAAATAATACCACCGACTAAAGATACGAAACGTCTTCATGCTAAAAACTTATTAAAATTAATTCCACTACTTTGAACAATGTTTAGTTTTCACAAATAAAATCCCATTGTTTGTCATAATCGTTTTATAAATTATTTATTTGAAACTCAAGAGGAAGCAACAAAAAAAAAGTTATTTTTAAGTCAAGGGGTAGAAAGTTTGGGACTTCCGCAAACAATCGATTCATGATTCCAGCGTTAATATAATACGTGTCATTTTCCTTATAACTTAGCCCGCTGATGAGTGGTAAAATTCGGCTTATTCTAAATTTTTAAATTTTTGATAATTTTTTTAACATGAGCGCTGAGCGTGCCAAATAGT
Organism: Malthinus seriepunctatus; assembly: GCA_963924605.1. Classification (NCBI taxonomy): domain Eukaryota; kingdom Metazoa; phylum Arthropoda; class Insecta; order Coleoptera; family Cantharidae; genus Malthinus; species Malthinus seriepunctatus. The sequence continues at coordinate 11,142,407 of OZ004603.1, forward strand.
AAAAACACCAGACGTCCCCACATATTCCAGTAAAATAGAGGTTTTGAAAAAGAAAAAATATTTAGCAGCGATTTTATTGGTGAAATGTGTTAAAGGCAACCTCCAAAGTACGTGTTAAACATGCACCACCCGCACCTCCTCAGCTTCAGGGTGGAGGCCTCAGAGGAGGCAAACGTATGACAACTCGACTTGGGTGCCAAAAGAGCTTTTCCTAATCCACATCATTTGCTTACAAAAAATCCAGGTTATAAAAGTATAGGTATAAATGAAATTATGAGAGTTTTGGCTCTAAAAGTGTGAAAATGTCAATGAAAGGTGATCTCAGTATAAATACGCTTCCATCACATCTTGCGATGTTGAGTTATTTTTTTCCTGGTTAAAAAATGTGTTAATAAATTTATTATTATTTATTCAAATCATATTACACTCTATTCAGGGGACAGAAACAGCTAAGCCACCCCCCACAAAATACTTATAAATAAGGTTGACGCATGTCAATTCTTGTGCGAGTGTTATAAACAGTATTTTTAAAATTCGACCAATAGAAAAATTCTATTCAAATATCGCGCGTTTTTTTTAAATTAACGTACCCCCTCTCCCCAACTTATATCATTTGATGCCTCGTGTAAACCTGCATCTATCACCACCTACATAATAATTGCGTAAAATGCATTTATGTAAGAGTTTGGTGATAATCGCAAAAATATGAGTATTAATTTGCGCTGTTTCTAACCCTATTATTTTACATGTGGTTAAGCCATTCTTAAATTTTTTGACAAGAGCGAGTCTTAAAATATTAGACAACATTCTGCCCCCCATTTTGCCGCTCGAAAAATCGAAATAGCGCAAATTACATTAAACTTCGTTTTGACGTTCGAACCAAAATGGCTGTCTGTATCATAGCTGATGTCAAGAGTTTAGTAGGTAGATCGGGACATATTTTTAAGAAAAATAGTCGATCATATAATATGTTTAGTAAAGTTGGCCACCCCTGCTCTAACGAATAAACGCCTTTAGATATCAAAAGAAGGTTTCGAAGATTAAAAACCTTCCCCGAACAGCAGTTACACCTTCAACTTTAAAAGCTATTGATGATGTAATTTAATATTCTTTTCAGATATCCACAAGACTTATATAAAACAACGAAATTCAAAATCCCATTCTAATCTCCAACACGCGAATATTGGCATACAACGGAACCGAGCAATAGCGAAATCCCAAAACTTTTGTAATAAAGATCTGATGAGGGTTTTAATATATTTAATAAATTAAGTCGATAAGCTGTACGATACACCACGGTATCAAACTATATTAAAACAATCCATTTTAATGTTGTTTTATTTAAATTCACACATAAGAAAAGTTTACCTTAAGAAAAAGTCTGATGTGGCCACTGGCCATAACAAGAGGTTTTCGTAAAAATATTTCACTTTTTTTCGCCTCGTCGATATACTTGGCGTCTGAGCGAATAACTAAACGCAAGATGTCCTTTGATATTGTTCCATTATTTGTATGGACTTGAGGGACGGGTTGCGAATTTAAAATAAACGCTCGTAACATGGGCGTCGCTTCCAAAAATTTCAGGGAGAGCAGAATTTTTTCCTCTAATTCAGGCGAAAATGTTTGTCATCTCAAGGTCAAGCTTTTTAAGAAAAGTTAAGAAATTTTAACATCTCAAAATAAAATTTTGTTAATTGACAGCCTTTAATACATTTAAATTAAAATAAATGTCAGAATGACATTATTATTTAAAAAAAATTAAGATAATTCTTCTCATGAAATTAAAAAATTTAAAAAAAATTTTAAAAATTTGGCATAAATAGAAGTTCAAAATATACATTATTTTATATGTTCAGAAAGTTAATTTTACGAGCTTTCAAAATATTGAAAAATATACAGGGTGTTCCATTTAAATTAAGAAATTTGATCCCATTTCCGGTTAAACCGGAAGTCAAAATATAAAGTGTTTAGTATCGTGTAATAGCTAATTTTACAAGCTTTCAAAATATTTAAAAATATACAGGGTGTTCCTAAAAATTTTGATCGTTTTGTAATTTCCGGTTTAAGCGGAAGCGTTTTGTGAACTAAAAATAGTGTCAAATAATAGATATTCATTGGATTGATATAAATAGCCAATTTCAGGTTTTCATTTTTATTACAAAAGCAATTAGAGATTATTGAAGTTTTGACATTCAAAAAATCATAACTCCGAATCCTCATCACACAAGTCTTCAAAAATTTAGACTTGGATAGAGAATCACGTTGTCTATAACATATCCAAATCTGTATAAATCGGCCGACCAGTTTTTGAGAAAATCCATTTCAAAATTTTGACCTACTTTGGCCTCTTAAAGGTAGGCAATTTTGAAACACTTTTGAAAATCGACTTGTTTAGGACGAAAGCCCTCTATTTTGGCTGTACAATGCCGTTTTGAAATTTTTATAATAATAATTACCGGCCAAGTTATAAGGGAAAAACCACAAAATAGGACAATCGTTCTATCCTTTATAAATAAAAAAATTTGAATTTTTTTTTCAATTAGGGTACAGATGTATTATTTTATAGCCAAGTAAAATTGAATTTAGACCAAATTTGCAAATATGCTCTCAAAATAACCACTTTATTTTTGGACACCCTGTATAGATTTCTTATTAAAGCTATTTTTGCCGATGAAATAATTTTAAAGTGGCTGAAACCAAATTTCATCAAAATCGCTTCAGTAGTTTTTGCTGTAGGGGGCGGGGAATCCATACATACATACATACAGACATTTTGGTTCGAAAAATCGAAAAATTTTTGGAATCAGGAGGACTCAAAACGTCGAGAAATGCAAAAAAAAATTTTTATTATTATTATTTTCTTGTCTCGATTACAACTTTTTCTTGGATAGGAAAAAGTTAAAAATGATTAGTATTATCAATTACTGAGAATTTCTTACAATAATGGAATAAAAAATATTGTATGACACACAGACGAAAATGTTTTTTGGACTCATACGTTTGCTGAACTCGGCTTCGCCAGCAACTTCACGTATTCGTCCGAGAAATTCAACTTTTCGTCTTCCAACTCCTCCACTCAGAAAATAAAAGTCCCTTTTAACACGTATATCATAAACTACTATTATATTGCAATTATTGCGCGTATATTTAGAAATTATTTTTTTAAATATTATATTCTTTGACAAAAGCCAGGGGGGGTCACCCATCCTGCTCCCCTTTGACGACGCCCATGGCTCGTAACCCTAACAGCCTTCTATTTCCTGCTGTCAAAAGAGCCAAAAAAGCTTTTCAACTTTGAAATTAAAAATTTGTTACAATTTTTGATTTTAAAAGCCGAAATATAAAAAATTTTGTATGATATTTGTTAATATTTATATTAACATATTAATTATATTTAGAAATTATTTTTTAAAATATTATATTCTTTGACAAAAGCCAGGGGGGGTCACCCCTCCTGCTCCCCCTTGACGACGCCCATGGCTCGTAACCCTAACAGCCTTCTATTTCCTGCTGTCAAAAGAGCCAAAAAAGCTTTTCAATTTTGAAATTAAATTTTGTTACAATTTTTGATTTAAAAGGCCGAAATATAAAAAATATTGTATGATAATATGTTGTGTGTTAAAAGTGATTTTATTTTGTTCGTGGAGTTATTCCACTCGCTTCGCTCGTTTCGTATTCTTCTCCTCTCACAAAATAAAACGTCCCTTTTAACACTTATATCATAAACTACTATTACATTGCAATTATTGTGAGTAATTAGAAATTATTTCTTTAAATATCATATTCTTAACGACGCCCATGGTTCGTAACCCTAGCAACCTTCTATTTCCTGATGTCAAAAGAGCCAAAAAAACTTCTGCGATCCTACCCACTTTAAATGGTTTGTTTAAAAGTTTACACATCTTATAGAAAACCTATTTTGTCCTTGTCCATATGTCCATTATCAGTTTATTTAAGCCTCGTTTGTTTTCCAAAGCCTTCTTTATTATACTTTATCAAATTCTTCTTCTTTAGACTTATTTTCAATTTCTTTGAGCCCAGTTCTGGTATTTATGACTTTATCTTGTACTTGAGCGGTGAGCACGATGCAGTATATTTCAGTAATAGCACGATATATCCTTTAGTAGTGCCTTTAGGATAGTCGATCGGTCAGGAGTCCGGATATGCAGCTTTTAATAAGCCCAAGTGAAAATGTACCGGGTGAATCGGTAGAACGTGAACCAAAAATGGCTTTCGGATATTTTAACGTTTATTCTAAAAATCAATTCTTCTCGATGTTATAAATTCTTATAATTTTTTCCCAATAATAAATTTGATAACGTATAATTGCCATTATGCGTATCCATTTTTATTTTAATAATTTTTAAATAAATATATTGGAGTATTTATAATTTCTCTTTGTTTGTAAAGAGGGGTTAAATCCGTTTCTGTTGCGATAACAATTCAGGTTTATAAGACAAACAGCGCACGTATAAGTTTAATTGTATCACGCGCTTCTAAGGGATGGGGGCGTCTTGAATATTAATTACAACAGCAGCGCTAGGATTTCTTATGTTATACATTTCTGCTAAGTATACCGCAAAGCTGCGGTTTCAGTTACAATTAACCGTTTTTGGCAACACATGTATTTGTGACGGACAATCCCTTATATTCTCCGCACACGCATCAGCACAAAACGCTCGATATAAAAATTTCGCCAATCGTATTTGGGCGAGATTCGACAAAGAAATTTAACTTACAAATCAAATTATTTAATAACAAAATTTTAATTAAAATTATAACTATATTAAGATTGTAATTCTAATGAAAGTAGGTGGCGCTTGTATATTTTAGCAAAAGGCAATTCGGTCGGGGTGTATGTGGCGCCCTATTCGTAGCTGCAAGAAGAGGCAATTTAAAGCCGTTCCTATGGTGTCCTGAGGCTAACGATTCATTTCCGGAATTCAGACTCCCCGGACACCGGTACGGATTTACTACGTGTACTTCCGATACATAAATGCTTTCAATTCCGTCAGTTTGATTCATAGAGTTTAGATATAACTATCTCAAAGAGCAAAACGTTCGTCGCATCAAAATAAACAAAAAACATTATAAGGACGAAAAGGATAAGGACTTTTGTTTCCTTTTATTAACGAGCTTTTATTAACAAACGAAATTAGTTCAAGGCGAACTTTAAACACCCTTGTTGTTGTTGTTTAAACTTGGAAAGTTGTGTGATGGCGGTGGTCAAGAGTTTTCTCCGCCAAGTTTAGCTTTTATGTTGTTACACCAACAACAGATTATTTTGACAAGTTAACCATAATACTGGATGTTTGTGAGCAGTCATACATCATGTACATTGTCTAAACCCAACAGACTTGATAAAACGATCCATCTTATTATTGTATAAATATTCATTAATAATCTATTCTATTACAACTAATTCTATTAGTTTCATCCATTTTTTTTTTTAAATCACGTATGCTATGGGAACCATTTAATTATCACTTATCGGATTAAATTAAAAAAGAAAGTCAATTTAAACATTACAGGATTTATTCTTACTTTTACTAGGTATTAAAATGTTGAACCCTCTCAACGCTCTATTATCAGAAGGCTACTCTTTGAAATGTCAACATATTTGGCAAGTTGGCACGTATTAATCGACGCTATCAGCAGTGGCGTAAATAGAGGGCCTAAGGGCCCGCGTTGCGGTAGGGCCCCATGATAAAAGGAGCCCCCAAAACATCATTAAGTATCAAAATTTGTTATAAATCAATTTGTGGTCAAGTAGAATGATTGCGGGGAGGACTCTCAAACTCTTAGTAACGCCTCTGGCTATCACGATACACTTCAGAGAAGGTTGCGGTGCGAACAAGTTCTCTATCCGATCGCCTAAGACAAAATTACAGAACCTAACCTAAATGACCCTACATAATGCTAACCTATAACCTAAGCGGCTCTAGTTTTTTTTAGAGTGAGAGGCGGGAATCTTCGAAAGATATACCACATCGCCCGGTACGATGTGGTAGTGTGGGATTCTTAGGCACTAAAACCACCCTTCGAAAAGGTAGTGAGGGTTCTGGCACCGAGAATACCCATTGACAAAGCAAGAGTTGTGGTGGAGCTGAAAGGTAAGTAGAGCCATAGTATACATAGTATGCCATTCCGGTGAACGAAAATCAAAGTAGGTCGCGCATGACGTCAGGAGAGGTCAGAAAGGACGTGCGCAGGTACGAACAAGTGGCGTTGATTGCTGTGTTGGGTACAAGCACTTGGAAGTACCGTAGAAGTCGCGCTCGTCGCGTCGTGTTGACCCCTCCTGACGTCACTATACACCACAAAATCTGCAGAATGGCATACTATGTAAACTTTTACTATGGGTAGAGCTTAGCACAGTGTGAAAAGAAAAGTCGGGCGTAGAACTATTATAATAGAGTCGAGCAGAATAATATAGTAGAAAAAATAGTAATAGAGTATGGGCAGTTACAGTACAGAATAGAATTCCTGAGTTTTCCTTTAAATTACGTTGTTGCTTGGGCTACCAAAATCGAGATCTTAATTCTCGAAATCTCACAAACGCCCGCGCACGGACTCTCCAGCTCTGCCACCGCTTCCAAGTTGCCCATATCCGGTGGCCACGGCTGCCATCCCCCGGCCTCGCAAGAAGCGCGATACTAGTTTCTCAGAATTATCGTTAGGGGACACCACAGAAGCAGCAAGCAGGTTCTCGGACGTTTGCCACTGCCCACAGGGGCACGCATCAATGGGGGATAGACCCATCCTGTTTAAGTTTGCTAGAAAAAGGCCATGACCTGTGACAAAATATGACAGACGCCTAGTTATAAAGGCCACTTTTTCAAGGCCGACGCCCAAGGGGGCCACACAGATAGCTCCCCCGCAAAGACCGCACGTTCAAGCTGGCGTGCTAGCTGTTTGATGTAGGAAGGCGGCAGGGCTGATGAGACGTTTGGTCTAGAAGACAGCACGGTCGACTTCGCTCTCACCACCAGCATCTCGTCCGTCCCTACAGTAACCCGATAGGGTGCCGCCAAATCCCATAGTCCATCGAACACCTCTCTGTGGACCCAGTCGCCCTCGGCGCGTCGCAAACGGCCGTGACGATAGACACCTCTTGGAAAGCCAGGACAACACTGTGGAAAAGCGGGACTCGCGTACAGGGCCGGACTGACTAGTGGTCGGCCCCACTGGCTACAAAATAAATTGGCCCCAAATACACTGGCGTAGCTAGTAGCGACAATACCACTGATCTAGGTTCCAAAAAATTCTTTGTGGAATTTTCAAGGTCAACGAGCCTAGATCAACTTCCGAAATTTTTAAACGTATTTTTGTACCTACACGAACACGATGTATGATTTTCAGCAATTATTGTGAATATTTTTCCATTTACTTTCATTTGATCTCACTGGCAATCGCCGGTCATCCGGCCGGGTCAGTCCGGGCCTGCCCGCGCAAGAGCAACCATAGCATCTCTCAGCGCCACCAGCGCCGCCTGAAGCGTGCTGCATCCGACCTGTAGCTTGTAAGTTCTCGCTGCTCTTCTCCCGAAGATGCTATAAGAAGATCTCATTCATTTTCACCTGATAAGTAGCAACTGTCACGAATGCACAGTTTTCTGGAAAGGGCGGTGTCGAAAAGATTCCGGCACCAATCCGTCTTATTCATTGTATATCGCCAGCTCGACCAGATCCCCATCTCACACACCATCAAGTTTGGCTTTTCCCCATCAAAGTCGTCGTAGAGAGGAGGTCCTATAGGTCCTTGCCATTGCTATCAGTAGATGAGTGGCTCTAGTTAGCCCGTCTAGTCTAGAGGCGTCTCAATTAAATAGGCGAGATATGGGCGTCCCCTATCACTTCTATGAGTGACAGTTTAAAAGAACGCTAAAAAATGCCATAAGAATAAGAAGCTAGTACAAGAATAACTAAACCCCCTTTCCCTTGGAAAAAATGGATGCCAATAACGAATATTCAGGACAAATCAAAGTAACGATGTAGTTAATCAAAAAGACTTATCTACAGTGTTTCAAAATTCAAAATGGTTAACGAAATAACGCAAAATAACTAAAAATCGGCAATTTAGTTTTTCGACTGTAGTTTGAAAATGGTTTACTTTAGAAACAAACTCGGGGGAAAATACTTCAGGAGATTAAAAGAGCTATCAAAGGATACTAAACTCGACATTTTATCACGTCGACGCTAAGCGTCGCGACGTTCAAGTTTTTATTATCTTATTGATTCTTTTGCAAAAATTACTTAATCGGCTTATCTAAAAGAAAAACAAAACAAGCCAAGTGAGTAATTTTCTGTAAAAAGACAATTTCCCCGTAAGAAAATCGAAATTCGAACGTCGCGACGCCTAGCGTCTATGTGATAAAATGTCGAGTTTAGTATCGTTTGATAGCTCTTTTAACCTCCTGAAATATTTTCCCATGAATTTAAAAAAATCACCCTGTATAAACTCGGTAAGTTCACATTGATTGCCCGATCGACCACACGTTCTGAGCTGATGATTCATTACTTAACGGTAGGATCAAACTTAATCGAGTAAATACAAACACGAGGTTTTAAAACAATGAAAATGAAAAATTTTTTAAAGCAATATGGTAGAAACACTCTGTATGATGAAAAATGTAACAATTTTGAATTAAATTCAGGTAAAGCGTATAAAGCATAATTACAAAAGAACTTGTGTAATACATGACAGTACATTAATATAGGAGAAGATATTACACGACTACCCCTTGGCAAACCTTATCCTGCGTGGAAGAGTGATGAAGCCATTTCCGGCAGACGCTGTCCCGTGTCCACCATACCGTACACGCGCGACCTGATTATCTCTCTGTTCGTTCTACTTTCAACAACAAAAACATTCATTTTTATCAACACAATGTCCACAAATGTCAATTTATATTATTAAAATTTGAACGAAATTCGTCGATCTGTACGTGGACGAATGAGTTTTGTTGTTAAAAGTCGATAATTTTTAGCCGTCAGTAATAAATGATGCGTTCTAACGTTTCTACACGATTGTTAATACAAATTAGATGTTGGAGAGATTTGTAAAGTCCATTTAATCATTTTTCATTTGTTCACCCCGATGTCTTTTATTCCCATTTACTTGGAAAATTCACAAAACCAGGTTACTACAATTTTATTTGTTTCCATTTATTTCTCTTTCGAATATCGAATAACTTAGTCTTTCGACCAAAAATTTAAATAAAAATAAAAGCAAAATATCGATAAAGCACCTTGCGTCTCTTCGTATTGGAATAATTTCAAAATTTCGACATTAGAAGTATGGAATGGAAGGGTTTGTTTGTGGAACGAAAATTTAAATTTAAAACGGTAATTATCAAGTGTATTGGGCTTTAGAGTAAACTTTATTATTAATCGTTGTATAGAAAATTGAATTAATAAATTTCTTAACAATTTAGCGAGCGATGTCTTTGCCTTTCATCTCATAACAAACTCATTTTAGTATGATAAGAGGAAGCGAGGTGAGGCCTGTGGCGGTTTGAAAATTAACCAACTTCATTAGCTCTTGTCGCCGTCCTATGCAAGAAGCCACTTCAATTTACTTTCCACGTTTCCACCTATTGCAAATTACCAGCGAGTTGCAATATTATTAAAATTTTTAAAGTTTTTAATAATTTTCTTCTTAGTATGTAAATAGTTTAATGCTTAGGTGTTTTGCAAGTTGCATAACCGTATAGGCGTCAAATCTAAATTTCGGAAATTTATTTAACAATTTTGATGTATATATTCTAACAGGCATGGGAATTAAAAACTAATAATAGGTTGTTTCAAAACTTTCTAAAATATACAGGGTTATTAAAAATAAGAAAATTGGTTTTAATTCCAGCTAAATGGAAAGTCAAAATATGAGCCGTTTGGTATATCAGATAGCTAATTTAACAAGCTTTCAAAATTTATAAAAATATACAGGTTGCTACATTTAAAATAAACAAATTGGTCTTATTTCCAGCTAAACCGGAAGTCAAAATATGAGCCGTTTGGTATCTCGGATAGCTAATTTAACAAGCTTTCAAAATTTATAAAAATATACAGGTTGCTACATTTAAAATAAACAAATTGGTCTTATTTCCAGCTAAACCGGAAGTCAAAATATGAGCCGTTTGGTATCTCGGATAGCTAATTTAACAAGCTTTCAAAATTTATAAAAATATACAGGTTACTACATTTAAAATAAACAAATTGGTCTTATTTCCAGCTAAACCGAAAGTCAAAATATGAGCCGTTTGGTATCTCGGATAGCTAATTTAACAAGCTTTTAAACTTTCCTAAAATATACAGGTTGTTACATTTAAAATAAGCAAATTGGTGTTATATCCAGCTAAACCGAAAGTCAAAATATGAGACGTTTGGTATCTCGGATAGCTAATGTAAGAAGCTGTCAAAATCTTTAAAAATACACAGGTTGTTACATTTAAAATAAGCAAATAGGTCTTATTTCCAGCTAAACCGAAAGTCAAAATATGAGACGTTTGGTATCTCGGATAGCTAATGTAAAAAGCTGTCAATATTTCTAAAATATACAGATTGTTACATTTAAAATAAGCAAATTGGTCTTATTTATAGCTAAACCGAAAGTCAAATTGTGAACCGTTTGGTATCTCGAATAGCTAATTTAACAAGCTTTCAAAATATTTAAAAATATACATGGTGTTACATTTAAAATAAGCAAATTGGTCTTATTTCCAGCTAAACCGAAAGTCAATATATGAGCCGTTTGGTATCTCGGATAGCTAATTTAACAAGCTTTTAAACTTTCCTAAAATATACAGGTTGTTACATTTAAAATAAGCAAATTGGTCTTATTTCCAGCTAAACCGGAAGTCAAAATATGAGCCGTTTGGTATCTCGGATAGCTAATTTAACAAGCTTTCAAAATTTATAAAAATATACAGGTTGCTACATTTAAAATAAACAAATTGGTCTTATTTCCAGCTAAACCGAAAGTCAAAATATGAGCCGTTTGGTATCTCGGATAGCTAATTTAACAAGCTTTCAAAATTTATAAAAATATACAGGTTGCTACATTTAAAATAAACAAATTGGTCTTATTTCCAGCTAAACCGGAAGTCAAAATATGAGCCGTTTGGTATCTCGGATAGCTAATTTAACAAGCTTTCAAAATTTATAAAAATATACAGGTTACTACATTTAAAATAAACAAATTGGTCTTATTTCCAGCTAAACCGAAAGTCAAAATATGAGCCGTTTGGTATCTCGGATAGCTAATTTAACAAGCTTTTAAACTTTCCTAAAATATACAGGTTGTTACATTTAAAATAAGCAAATTGGTGTTATATCCAGCTAAACCGAAAGTCAAAATATGAGACGTTTGGTATCTCGGATAGCTAATGTAAGAAGCTGTCAAAATCTTTAAAAATACACAGGTTGTTACATTTAAAATAAGCAAATAGGTCTTATTTCCAGCTAAACCGAAAGTCAAAATATGAGACGTTTGGTATCTCGGATAGCTAATGTAAAAAGCTGTCAAAATTTCTAAAATATACAGATTGTTACATTTAAAATAAGCAAATTGGTCTTATTTATAGCTAAACCGAAAGTCAAATTGTGAACCGTTTGGTATCTCGAATAGCTAATTTAACAAGCTTTCAAAATATTTAAAAATATACATGGTGTTACATTTAAAATAAGCAAATTGGTCTTATTTCCAGCTAAACCGAAAGTCAAAATATGAGCCGTTTGGTATCTCGGATAGCTAATTTAACAAGCTTTTAAACTTTCCTAAAATATACAGGTTGTTACATTTAAAATAAGCAAATTGGTCTTATTTCCAGCTAAACCGAAAGTCAAAATATGAGCCGTTTGGTATCTCGAATAGCTGATTTAGCAAGTTTTCAAAGTCCTTAAAAATACACAGCTTGTTACATTAAAAATAAGCAAATTGGTCTTATTTCCAGCTAAACCGAAAATCAAAATATGAGACGTTTGGTATCTCTTACTTAGCTAATTTAACAAGCTTTCAAAATTTCTAAAAATATACAGATTGTTACATTTAAAATAAGCAAATTGGTCTTATTTATAGCTAAACCGAAAGTCAAATTGTGAACCGTTTGGTATCTCGAATAGCTAATTTAACAAACTTTCAAAATATTTAAAAATATACATGGTGTTACATTTGAAATAAGCAAATTGGTGTTATATCCAGCTAAACCGAAAGACAAAATATGAGCCATTTGGTATCTCGGATAGCTAATTTAACAAACTTTCAAAATCTTAAAAAAATACACAGGTTGTTCATTAAAAATAAGCAAATTGGTTCTATTTCCAGCTAAACAAAAGTCCAAGTATTAGGCGTTTGGTATCATCGGATAGCTAATTTAACAAGCTTTCCTAATTTCCAAAAAATATACAGATTGTTACATTTAAAATAAGCAAATTGGTCTTATTTTCAGCTGAATCGAAAGTCAAAATATGAGGCGATGGCATCATCGGATAGCTAATTTAACGAGCTTTCAAAATCTTTAAGAATGTACAGGTTGTTACATTTAAAATAAATAAGGGAATTGGTCTTATTTTCAGCTAAACCGAAAGTCAAATTGTGAGCCGTTTGGTATCTCGGATAGCTAATTTAACAAGCTTTCAAAATCTTAAAAAAATACACAGGTTGTTCATTAAAATTAAGCAAATTGGTTCTATTTCCAGCTAAACAAAAGTCCAAGTATTAGGCGTTTGGTATCATCGGATAGCTAATTTAACAAGCTTTCCTAATTTCCAAAAAATATACAGATTGTTACATTTAAAATAAGCAAATTGGTCTTATTTTCAGCTGAATCGAAAGTTAAAATATGAGGCGATGGCATCATCGGATAGCTAATTTAACGAGCTTTCAAAATCTTTAAGAATGTACAGGTTGTTACATTTAAAATAAATAAGGGAATTGGTCTTATTTTCAGCTAAACCGAAAGTCAAATTGTGAGCCGTTTGGTATCTCGGATAGCTAATTTAACAAGCTTTCAAAATCTTAAAAAATACACAGGTTGTTCATTAAAAATAAGCAAACTGGTTATATTTCCAGCTAAACAAAAGTCCAAGTATTAGGCGTTTGGTATCATCGGAGAGCTAATTTAACAAGCTTTCCAAATTTCCAAAAAATATACAGATTGTTACATTTAAAATAAGCAAATTGGTCTTATTTTCAGCTGAATCGAAAGTTAAAATATGAGGCGATGGCATCATCGGATAGCTAATTTAACGAGCTTTCAAAATCTTTAAGAATGTACAGGTTGTTACATTTAAAATAAATAAGGGAATTGGTCTTATTTTCAGCTAAACCGAAAGTCAAATTGTGAGCCGTTTGGTATCTCGGATAGCTAATTTAACAAGCTTTCAAAATATTTAAAAATATACATGGTATTACATTTAAAATAAGCAAATTGATCTTATTTCCAGTTAAACCGAAAGTCAAAATATGAGGCGTTTGGTATCATCGGATAGCTAATTTAACGAGCTTTCAAAATATTTAAAAATATGCATGGTGTTACATTTAAAACAAGCAGATTGGTCTTATTTCCAGCTAAACCGAAAGTCAAAATATGAGCCGTTTGGTATCTCGGATAGCTAATTTAACAAGCTTTTAAAATTTCTAAAAATATACAGGTTGTTACATTTAAAATAAGCAAATTGGTTCTATTTCCAGCTAAACCATAAGTCAAAATATTAGACATTTGGTATCATCGGATAGCTAATTTAACGAGCTATCACACTCTTTAAGAATTTACGGGTAGTTACATTTAAAATAAGCAAATGGGTCTAATATCTAGCTAAACCAAATGTCAAAATATTAGACATTTGGTATCATCGGATAGCTAATTCAACGAGCTTTTAAAATCTTTAAAAATATACATTTAAAAAAGGAAACTTTACGTCATTTCCCACTAAACCGGAATATAACGTGTTTGGTAGAATATGACAACTAACTATATTTTTTAGTTTGCGCTTTAATTGGAAGCGTTTTGTTAACCCAAAATAGTTTTAAATAATAGACATTAGTAACACTAATTTGTTTGCTCACTTTCAAATTTTTATTTTATTTACAAATAAAGGAATGATAAATTAATTAAATTGGATTTAAAAGAAAATTATAACTCCGGTCCTGGAAAATTTTAACGAATAAAACATTCGCGCCATTCGATTACAAACTATTATATCTATAGCAGAGTCGAATTAAACAAAAAACCAGCGCTTTTAGAAAAAGCGGAGGGATAGCAATTTTTTTATACGAATCGCTTTATTTTGGGACCCTAATTATGGCAGAGATTTTTCCAGATCAGAGGCGTGCGGGAACAGGGTTAAAATCGCCTTTGTTTGTTGCAAAACTGCTAGCTTTGACAATATCTTTGATCACATTGAAAATAGCAAAAAAATGCATCTTACGTAATTTTTAACGTATAAAATTACAAAGAGAATGAGACCGGTCCGAACACAAACGGATAGTTCGTTTATGCAGAAAAAAATAGAAACCATAGGAAGTTGATATATTTTCAAATTTAATTTAAGAAAAAAGTAAATGGCCAAATATTTTGAAAATGCTTTTAAAAGATGTATTTTGATACGCAGAAACACTGTACCAAATTTCAACTTCAAATATTTATTTAAACAGCCTCAATCGCTAGAAGACTAAAAATTTTCAACCACTAATAAAGTTGGAGCAAATGATGGTAGAGGGTGAAACTTTTTTTTAAATGAAAGGTATTGCCAAGCACTTTAAAATAATAGCAAATTGTAATTTTTTCTCAACTTCTTCGCCGTTTTTTCGCCTAATGTTAACGAGTAGTTCACCGCATGTTTCATGTTTATCACTAAGTTACTGAGCAAATTATTGTTATTTGTATACAACTCCTCATAAACATAAGGCGAGAAAACGGCGAAGAAGTTGAGAAAAAATTACAATTTTCTATTATTTGAAAGTGCTTGGTAATACCTTTCTTTCAAAAAAAAGTTTCAACCTCTACCACCATTTGCTCCAACTTTATTCGTAGTTGAAAATTTTTAGTCTTTTAGTGATTGTGGCTGTTTAAATAAATATTAGAAGTTGAAATTTGGTACAGTGTTTTTGTGTATTAAAATACATCTTTTAACGCATTTTCGAAAAATTTGGCCGTTTATTTTTTTTTTAAATTAAATTTAAAAATAATTGAACTTTCCGTGTTTGCTATTTTTTTCTGCATTAACGAGCTCCCCGTTTGAACTCGGACCGATTCCATTCTCTGCGTAATTTTATACATTACAAATTACCTCAGATGTATTTTCTTGCTATCTTCAATGTGATCGAAGATATTGTCAAAACTAGCAGTTTTGCAACATACAAAGGCGATTTTGACCCTGTTCCCGCACGCCTCTGATCTGGAAAAATCTCTCCCATAATTAGCGTCCCAACATAAAGCGATTCGTGAAAAAAAATTGCTATCCCTCAGCATTTTCTTTAAAAATTTAGTTCGACGCTACTACTATAGCATATCCAAATTTTATAAAAAATGGACGCGGCGTTTTTAAGAAAAACTGAAAAACCATTTTCAAAATTTTTATACCACCATTGACCCCCTATAAATTTTAATTTTAAAACATTTTCAAAAATCTATTACCTATATTGGACCTGAAGCCATTTATTTTGTCTATACAATGCTGTTTTTCGATTATTATAATAACAGAAATTAAGTACAGCCTTATAAGTGTTATACAAGAATCGTTATATTTGCGGTCGTTTTGCATTTAGAAATTTGAAAATGAGCGACACTCATTTATATTTTAAAAGATACTAACTTTAGATCTTATATGTCTAAAAAAACCTTTCAATGTTTACGTTAAAAGACTTCGCATGTCGAGTCTACAATTTTGAGAGAGTAAAAATGTATTCCAAGTTACCTCATAAAGAAAAACAAATATTTGTTTGTCTTTTTAAAAAAGAAAATATATAGGAATTAGGTTTTTTTAATAAATTTAAAATAAAATGTTGAAAAACCAAAGTGAAACAATTTTGTTATTTATAAATTTAACATTTCGTTTACTCGATGCATTTTCAATTTTGTTAAGAAAACACAGCGCCAGATTGAAAATACGCATGTGAACGAACGTCTCTAAAAGCCTAAACACAAAAACACGATTTTTGTTACACAAATATTCAAATACAAATAGAAAATAAAAATGGCAGGTAGAGAGATGAGGAGACGCATTTACGCATAGGTACATTATAGTGGAGCGTTACAAAATTAAAAAATCCCTTTCGGAAAGAAAAAAAGTTTCTGCAAACCGTATGTACACAAAGGCTTACTTACACGAAGAGTAAGTTGCGTAAAATAAATTATTTCCTAGGGTTAATACGAATAATAACAATAACGAAATTGTCGAGGTTTTCGAAAAGTTTTTCTCTAGAGATTAAGTGAGAGTTGGAGAAAGCGTGGGCGCATTCATAAATTTTAATTTTGTGTTGATCAATTTGGCAGTTTTGTGCATTAATTTTCATTTAACGTCACTTATTGGATTTTGAGGACAATCTTTAAATTATTACAACTTTTGAGCGTCGCTATTATGATAGATCGTGTGGGGTTACAATTTTCATTTATCTCTCTTTCAAATGACATACGTTTTGTTTTCCATTAAATTGATTGAAATTATTTCCTTTGTTTTACCCTTAAGTTTTAATCAACGATGAGTGCCTACTTGGATGTGTTTTCAAGAATTTGTCAAAAATGACTTACCCCACTGCACTTTAAGTTTTCTGTATTCGAAGATAAGTTGTTGGAATTAGTACTCACCTGAAATGAAACAAAAAATTAATAATATGCAAAATAAAATTTTTTTAGAGGACCCTAAGTAGTTGACCAATATGGTCTAGATTTGACCGAATTGTGACCTAGGATTGTGTCTATACGTTATTCAACGAAACGAGATAGTAAATGGAACTAAACAAATGCACGTGGACACTTGTGTTTAGCACTGTGATTGACTCCAACATATAATCTTAAATTATATCTATATTTTCATCTAAAATTATACATTGGAGCCAATTACAGTACTAAACACAAGTGTCCACGTGCATTTGCTTAGTTCCATTTACTATCTCGTTTCGTTGAATAACGTATAGATTGTGACCGGACCTCGCGGTCACCTAAATCAAAAAATTTATTAGAGGACCCTTTATAGTTGATCAATATGGTCTAGATTTGATCAGATTGTGACCTAGGATTGAGTCTAGATTGTGACCGGACCTCTAGGTCATATAGAATAAAAGCAATTTTTTTAGATTTGGCCGGAATGTGACCTAGAATTGTGTCTAGATGGTCACCTGATCTTTTGGTCATATGGATTAAAAAATTTTTTTTTAGAGGATCTAAGTAGTTGACCAATATGGTTTAGATTGAACCAAATTGTGACCTAGGTTTGTTTCTAGATTGTAACCGAACCTATCGGTCATATACCTAGATCAAAAAATTTATTGGAGGACCCTATACATATAGTTGATCAATATGGCTTAGATTTGATCAGATTGTGACCTAGGATTGTGTCTAGATTGTGATCGGACCTCTCGGTCATATAAATCAAAATAATTTATAGAGGACATACGTAGTTGATCAATATGGACTTGATTTGATTAGATTGTGACTTATGATTGTGTCTAGACTGTGACCGGACCTATCGGTCATATAGATCAAAAACAATTTTAGAGGACACTACGTAGTTGATCAATATGGCCTAGATTTGATAAGATTGTGACCTAGGATTGTGTCTAGATTGTGATCGGACCTCTCGGTCATATAAATCAAAATAATTTATTTGATCAGATTGTGACCTAGGATTGTGTCTAGACTGTGACCGGACCTCTCGGTCATATAGATCAAAAACAATTTTAGAGGACACTACGTAGTTGATCAATATGGCCTAGATTTGATCAGAATGTGACCTAGGATTGTGTCTAGATTGTGATCGAATCTCTCGGTCATATAAATCAAAATAATTTATAGAGGACCCTAAGTAGTTGATCAGTATGGTCTAGATTTTAGAGGACACTACGTAGTTGATCAATATGGCCTAGATTTGATCAGATTGTGACCTAGGATTGTGTCTAGACTGTGACCGGACCTCTCGGTCATATAGATCAAAAACAATTTTAGAGGACACTACGTAGTTGATCAATATGGCCTAGATTTGATCAGAATGTGACCTATAATTGTGTCTAGATTGTGATCGGACCTCTCGGTCATATAAATCAAAATAATTTATAGAGGACATACGTAGTTGATCAATATGGATTTGATTTGATTAGATTGTGACTTATGATTGTGTCTAGACTGTGACCGGACCTATCGGTCATATAGATCAAAAACAATTTTAGAGGACACTACGTAGTTGATCAATATGGCCTAGATTTGATAAGATTGTGACCTAGGATTGTGTCTAGATTGTGATCGGACCTCTCGGTCATATAAATCAAAATAATTTATTTGATCAGATTGTGACCTAGGATTGTGTCTAGACTGTGACCGGACCTCTCGGTCATATAGATCAAAAACAATTTTAGAGGACACTACGTAGTTGATCAATATGGCCTAGATTTGATCAGAATGTGACCTAGGATTGTGTCTAGATTGTGATCGAATCTCTCGGTCATATAAATCAAAATAATTTATAGAGGACCCTAAGTAGTTGATCAGTATGGTCTAGATTTTAGAGGACACTACGTAGTTGATCAATATGGCCTAGATTTGATCAGATTGTGACCTAGGATTGTGTCTAGACTGTGACCGGACCTCTCGGTCATATAGATCAAAAACAATTTTAGAGGACACTACGTAGTTGATCAATATGGCCTAGATTTGATCAGAATGTGACCTATAATTGTGTCTAGATTGTGATCGGACCTCTCGGTCATATAAATCAAAATAATTATAGAGGACCCTAAGTAGTTGATCAGTATGGTCTAGATTTTAGAGGACACTACGTAGTTGATCAATATGGCCTAGATTTGATCAGAATGTGACCTAGGATTGTGTCTAGACTGTGACCGGACTTCTCGGTCATATAGATCAAAAACAATTTTAGAGGACACTACATAGTTGATCAATATGGCCTAGATTTGATCAGAATGTGACCTAGGATTGTGTCTAGACTGTGACCGGACCTCTCGGTCATATAGATCAAAAACAATTTTAGAGGACACTACATAGTTGATCAATATGGCCTAGATTTGATCAGAATGTGACCTAGGATTGTGTCTAGACTGTGACCGGACCTCTCGGTTATATAGATCAAAAACAATTTTAGAGGACACTACATAGTTGATCAATATGGCCTAGATTTGATCAGAATGTGACCTAGGATTGTGTCTAGATTGTGATCGGACCTCTCGGTCATATAAATCAAAATAATTTATAGAGGACCCTAAGTAGTTGATCAGTATGGTCTAGATTTTAGAGGACACTACGTAGTTGATCAATATGGCCTAGATTTGATCAGAATGTGACCTAGGATTGTGTCTAGACTGTGACCGGACCTCTCGGTCATATAGATCAAAAACAATTTTAGAGGACACTACATAGTTGATCAATATGGCCTAGATTTGATCAGAATGTGACCTAGGATTGTGTCTAGACTGTGACCGGACCTCTCGGTTATATAGATCAAAAACAATTTTAGAGGACACTACATAGTTGATCAATATGGCCTAGATTTGATCAGAATGTGACCTAGGATTGTGTCTAGACTGTGACCGGACCTCTCGGTCATATAGATCAAAAACAATTTTAGAGGACACTACGTAGTTGATCAATATGGCCTAGATTTGATCAGATTGAGACCTAGGATTGTGTCTAGATTGTGACCGGACCTCTCGGTCATATAAATCAAAGTAATTTATAGAGGACCCTAAGTAGTTGTTCAGTATGGTCTAGATTTTAGAGGACACTACGTAGTTGATCAATATTGCCTAGATTTGATCAGATTGTGACCTAGGATTGTGTCTAGACTGTGACCGCACCTCTCGGTCATATAGATCAAAAACAATTTTAGAGGACACTACGTAGTTGATCAATATGGCCTAGATTTGATCAGATTGAGACCTAGGATTGTGTGTAGATTGTGATCGGACCTCTCGGTCATATAAATCAAAGTAATTTATAGAGGACCCTAAGTAGTTGTTCAGTATGGTCTAGATTTTAGAGGACACTACGTAGTTGATCAATATTGCCTAGATTTGATCAGATTGTGACCTAGGATTGTGTCTAGACTGTGACCGCACCTCTCGGTCATATAAATCAAAGTAATTTATAGAGGACCCTAAGTAGTTGTTCAGTATGGTCTAGATTTTAGAGGACACTACGTAGTTGATCAATATTGCCTAGATTTGATCAGATTGTGACCTAGGATTGTGTCTAGACTGTGACCGGACCTTTCGGTCATATAGATCTAAAAAATTATTAGAGGATAATTTATTAGAGAACCCTATATAGTTGATCAATATGGCTAAGATTTGATCAGATTGTGACCTAGGATTGTGTCTAGATTGTGACCGGACCTCTCGGTCATATAGATCGAAATATTTTTAGAGGACCCTAAGTTGTTGATCAATATGGTCTAGATTTTACCGGACTGTGACCTAGGATTGTGTCTAGATTGTGATCGGACCTCTCGGTCATATAAATCAAAGTAATTTATAGAGGACCCTAAGTAGTTGTTCAGTATGGTCTAGATTTTAGAGGACACTACGTAGTTGATCAATATTGCCTAGATTTGATCAGATTGTGACCTAGGATTGTGTCTAGACTGTGACCGCACCTCTCGGTCATATAGATCAAAAACAATTTTAGAGGACACTACGTAGTTGATCAATATGGTCTAGATTTGATCAGATTGTGACCTAGGATTGTGTCTAGACTGTGACCGGACCTTTCGGTCATATAGATCTAAAAAATTATTAGAGGATAAATTATTAGAGAACCCTATATAGTTGATCAATATGGCTAAGATTTGATCAGATTGTGACCTAGGATTGTGTCTAGATTGTGACCGGACCTCTCGGTCATATAGATCGAAATATTTTTAGAGGACCCTAAGTTGTTGATCAATATGGTCTAGATTTTACCGGACTGTGACCTAGGATTGTGTCTAGATTGTGATCGGACCTCTCGGTCATATAAATCAAAATAATTTATAGAGGACCCTAAGTAGTTGATCAGGATGGTCTAGATTTTAGAGGACACTACGTAGTTGATCAATATGGCCTAGATTTGATCAGATTGTGACCTAGGATTGTGTCTAGATTGTGATCGGACCTCTCGGTCATATAAATCAAAATAATTTATAGAGGACCCTAAGTAGTTGATCAGTATGGTCTAGATTTTAGAGGACAACACGTAGTTGATCAATATGGCCTAGATTGGATCAGATTGTGACCTAGGATTGTGTCTAGACTGTGACCGCACCTCTCGGTCATATAGATCAAAAACAATTTTAGAGGACACTACGTAGTTGATCAATATGGTCTAGATTTGATCAGATTGTGACCTAAGATTGTGTCTCGATTGTGACCGGACCTTTCGGTCATATAGATCTAAAAAATTATTAGAGGATAATTTATTAGAGAACCCTATATAGTTGATCAATATGGCTAAGATTTGATCAGATTGTGACCTAGGATTGTGTCTAGATTGTGACCGGACCTCTCGGTCATATAGATTAAAAAATTTCTTTTCCGAGGACCCTATATAGTTGACCAATATGGTCTAGATTTAACCGGATTGTGACCTAGGATTATGTCTAGACTGTGACCGGACCTCTCGGTTATATTGATCAAATAGAATTTGTTTAGAGGACCTTAAGTAGTTGACCAATATAGTCTAGTTTTGGCCATTTTGTGACCTAGGATTGTGTCTAGATTGTGACCGGACTTCTCGGTCATATAGATTTCAAATAATAGTTTTGCAGCATTAAATTCTGCATCTAAATCAATGAACAAAATTAATTTTTAATAATTTATAACGCCAGAAATTCAATATGAATTTTAAAATTAGCAAAAATAGCGATTATTAGAAATTTTAAAATTAAGTTTATGGCGTTATGAAGCATCCAAAATTAATTTTTTTATTTGATTTAGATGTAGAATTTTATGCTCTAAAACTTTTATTCAAAGAGTTTTTTTTATAAAATTAATTTAGAAGCAGGAAATTACGAAAGTATGATTTTACATGTAAACCATATGACCCAGAGTCCCAGTCACCCTGTACATTTTTTAGCTTGCTTTTCACAGCAAAAACTTTTGGTAACAATTAGTGACGTGCAAAAGTTTAAATCAATTTATAAAACTAAATATTTTTGAGCATCTAAATTTACGTAAATACTCTCAGATTAAACTAACACGAACCTCAGCATTGTATAAGAAATAGGTAGGTAAAGTAAGCCGGGTTGTAATGCAGGAAACAGGATCCAAGTCTTTGTGTGGGACAATAAGGCTGCATGAGCTTTTGTCCTGAGCCCACCTGGTCTCCCAGCCGGCCCTCACCAACAGCTATAAGACGTTCAAAGATGCAAATACACATTATATTAAGAAATGTGAAATTTTTCCTAACGTGAAATAATTTTTTTCTTTTCTCATTTTAGTCCAGGTAGATCGACGCGCATTATACCTGAATATAACACGAGAATAAGTTAATTTCACAAATTAAAACTAATTAGAGGGTAAGTTGTGGGTACTTGTGAGCGCGTCATTGTTTTACCTATAAATTTTCATTTAAAAGCCTCGCTTTATTAATTTGCATCGTACGAATTATAAATATTTTGTCAATTAATTTTTTAGTGCATTGTACGTATAATGAATCTTGAAGAAGTTTTTAGTAATAAGGGCCACGATTGTGTGTGTTTACATGAAGGGGCAAGGTGGTCATGTGCTAGAACACCTGGCCCGGCAGCTGCGGAGGCCCAGCAGTCGCAGCAGCCGGCACGCGGGCTAAATAACAAAGAAATGGGTCCCACTAGGCCCAATCGTTTCGTTCTCTTCACTTTTCTTCCAATACTTATTAGACTTTTCTTTAAAAAGACCAAGTCCAGGTGTTCCTTCGCTTTCATTTCTAACTCGCTCTATAGTCCAAACGCGAAAAAAAAAAATATTTCTTTAGAACAACCATAACGCTTTAAATTAACTTCGTTCGAATTATTCACGTATAAGTTCTTAGAACGAGGATTTGCCATTATCTAATCTCTATGTAAAGATTATATTGTACTTTAATCTATTGCAAAGCATCAAATTCATTTTTCTTCTCCATTTATTTCACAAAGAGATTCGAAATAATTCTATAAAAACATTTCAAAATTCTTGGATAACTCAAAAATAGTTAATTTTAGCTATAGGGGATGCTACAGTCAATTAAAAGACTTAAATTTTTCATTTAATGGTAGTATAAAAAGTACCATATACAGAGTGGTGACCAGGCTTGTCGGTCGTATGTAAAATCATACTTTCATTTTATTTAAAAATCTTTTTAAATAAAAGTTTTACATCATAAAATTCTATATCTAAATCAATTAAGAAAATTAATTTTGGATGCTTTATAACGCCAATAACCTAATTCGAAAATTGCGAAAATTAGCAGAAATAGCTTTTTCTGTCAAAATAATTTGGAATTTGAAATAAGATGAAATAAAGGCCTAACGTCGTAAGAAAGTTTGAAACCTAAATATTTGCTTAAACCTCTATTTTGAGGTTTTGCTCAAAAATCTCATAGTGTCCACGTGTCAAGATATTCAAGGTTAAAAGTCACAAAAATTGTTTTTCTTGCAAATATCTCGTTTCCTATGTTTCATATGTCATTAGAGGTTATTACAAAAATTATAGATCATAAAATTGTCTACAAATTTCATCGAATTCATTTTTTTGTACGATCAACCGTTCTCGAAATATAGAGCAGATAGTGGGAGGTATGCAAGCTTGTACCGAGAGCCCACGATCAAAGCGGAACATAGCCAAATAACACAGGGAATTCCATTGCAGTTTCTTGGTCATCAGCTTCATCTACAAGAACGGTAATGATATATTCATTGAAAGAAAATTATTTTCTAAGTCTGTTTTGTATTTGATACCAAATACTTATTATTAATGACTTTTTTAACATTGAAGAAGCAATTTAAATATTTTCATAATTTTAAAAACTAGCAACAGCAATAGTATGTTAAATTAATATAAAGTAATACAATGGTAGATGGAGTTGCTGAATGATAAGAAAAACTCGTAAATTACTTTTTTAGCACAAATTACATTTTTTGTTACCTCTGTTCTACAGTGGCCATATTATGGTCT
The DNA here is from genome assembly GCA_963924605.1 of Malthinus seriepunctatus. Taxonomy (NCBI): domain Eukaryota; kingdom Metazoa; phylum Arthropoda; class Insecta; order Coleoptera; family Cantharidae; genus Malthinus; species Malthinus seriepunctatus. The sequence goes on from OZ004603.1 coordinate 11,166,743, forward strand.
TATTGTACAGTTTCAGCAAGTCCTCTTAACTCTCTAGATATTGCAGATCTCAATGTGTCAAATCTATACTCGTAATTCCGTACATCACCACACAAACCTCGTAAAATGTAGCGTTTCAAATTTAGGACTTACGAGGTTTTCTTATTTAGCTGACGAAATAATTTTCTGTGTTATTTGACTATGTTCCGCATATCCGCATGATTATGGGCACTTGGTATAGGGAATAGTAATGCTAAACGATAGTACATTTGTTTCTGCATCTAAAACTTAAAAAAAATACAGGGTGTTCCATGTAAAAATAAAAAGTTTTTTAGGTTTGAAATTTCCTCTAAAAGTAAGCACTTTTTGAACACCCTGTAAATTATTAGAGAAAAATTGTAACATCGGAGCTTAGTCTAAGGTTTTTAGAAACATATCTGAAACTTACGTAGTTCCTGTTATTATCGTAACGTCAGTGTGCATTTTCAAAAAAAAGGCGCGCAAAAGACACTTTTTTAGAAAATTAAATTTTTCTAAAAAACAGTTGAAAATCGGTATAGGAACATGTTATAATAAAAGTTGAATTTAGAAATTTTCGTAGAATCCATAAATATAAAAAAAAGATAGTATTCTATTTAAAACAGAAAAGTTAGTGAGTGTTAGTGCGCCTCCCACTCTCCGCGCTATATTTCGAGAACGGTTGATCGCACAAAAAAATGAATTGGATTAAATTTGTAGAGAATTTTATGATCTACAAGTTTAAAATAACGTCTAATGAGATAGGATGCATAGGAAACGAGATTATTGAAAAAAAAAACGATTTGTACCGACTTTTAGAGGGAATTTAAAACCTAAAAAACTTTTTAATTTTAAATGGAACACCCTGTATATTTTGACAGTTTTGGATGCAGAAATTAATTTACTATCGTTTTGTATTACCATTCCCTATACCTATCGTTGATACTTTTTACATTATTATTTATAAAATTAAAAAAAAAATTATATAAAAACTATTATAAAGTTTGCGCGCCTCCCACTATCTGGGCTATATTTCGAGAACGGTTAATCGCACAAAAAAATGAATCAGATCAAATTTGTAGAGAATTTTATGATCTACAAGTTTTATAAAAACCTCTAATGACGTAGACTGCATAGGAGACGAGATATTTGCAAAAAAACGAATTTTGACCCTTGAACTTGAATGTCTCGACACGCGGACACGAGATGGTATGAGACTTTTAAACAAGTCTTAAGAACGTCAAAATATAGGTTTATGCAAATATTTAGCTTTCTGACTTTTATTCAGAGGTTTTGACCGGGCATATATTTCTGTAATGGACTCACCCTGTATCTTTGTCTGTACCAGTTTGAGCTCCTATTGAATAAAACTAAAATTTATTAGGTAATCAATTAAGTTGAAATTGAACATACATGTAGGCTCATTAATGTTATCACACGCAATAATTAATTTTTTTCCATCAAAACCGGTGCTCTCCGCTAGGGTAACCCATGGCAACGAAAACTTTCTAATTAAAAATATATAATCAAGGGTAGATTTTTCAGCATTTCAATCGCTCATTGTAATTATTAAGTTAAATTATGACATAAAAATAATCTGTCAGACGGAACGATAAAGATGTGCGATGAGTTGATGATGATGATGAGGAGAAAACACATCTCCTATTTTCTTTTTTAATAAAGAGTTCTCACATAATGTGTTTGGCGAGTTGTCGTCGTTTTGTTTAGTTTCGAGTGCAATACAAATTCCCCAACTCGAAATAAAACAAGATCCCCTCGATTTAGGAAGTACGTTATGGTCAGTTAACATATCTTTAATGGCTTATTCGGCCGTTAAAGGGTAAATTGACTTTCGCGAGGTGTCTTTTGCTAACAATATTTATCAAAGAGGTCGTCCCGTGTGACTTATTGCCTTTTATTTTTGTTTCGAACGCGACCTAATATTTCAATACGTGAAATTTGATTACACAAGTGCTTTAAAATAAAATCCAACATGTAATTTATTACTTGTAATGCGAAATATTGCCTAAGGGATGAGGGATGTTATAGATAACATATCGGGTAATGAAGCAAAAAACAAAAATTTTTGCTATCGCCCTCTCGAATATACAATTTCAACAAAAGTTTTGTTCGAAATAATAAATAAAATATTATTTCAACAAAACAAATAAAACGAATAGAGAGTGCAGTTGGTCGTGTACGATTCGAGTCGACAACCCTCGCGCTTTAATTTAATAAATAATAACCCCCCGATGTCGATTATAAAAATCTTAAGATCATTTGAAAGATGTCGGATTAATAACATTTAAGGGGTGGCATCTGGCAGGCACCAAACTACAATCAAATAAATTAGAACGGTGGCCGTGGCACGCGTATAGTAATAATAAAATGAAAAAAAAACAGTAAGTTTAGTGCTCCCACCTGCCGATTTAGCGTTGATGTACAGGAAACGCGGGACATAGCAGCTGGTCACCCACAGGCTATCTTTGTTAAATGTTTTTGACTCGATTGTAATCGCCCAAAAGTATGCCCGTTTGTCAAAAAAATTTAGATTTCGAATTTAATCCGTCGACGGTTCCGAGAACTCAGAAGAGAGGGTTAATTTATAATCGCACAGGTCCGGCGAGAAAAAGCGGCGTGCTCAGAAATGCTCAGATGCTCACCATCCCTTTGATGTAATAAAATTATCGAGTACCGAGTACGTACTTGTAGCTTGTAGAGTAGTTGAAGCTCTTGACGCGTTCATTAGGTTTCGAGTACAATAACATCGATTAACATATACGGGGTGTACCAACCTGTATCCAACAGTTGTCGATAATTAAAAAAATATCAACGAGAAATTTTGGGTGCATAGCTAATTAAATCTTGAAATGATTTTTAAGCAGGTGCAACAAGGGCAGGTGAAGATTATTTATAAATATCAATCTTAATGTTCTTAATTACATTGTTTGTTGTCGTTTTTTACCCCAAAAAGAACATAAAATTTAATTTTTTTCCGTTTAAGTCAAAATTTATTTTTTTCCTTCTAAAATAATTACGACAACCCCACCCCACTCTGTTTGGTGTTGAATTGTAGAATTCGATGGTCAATATGTGAAATCTCAAGCTGTGTTATTGTAAACACATAATTCAAATAGTACTAATTTAATAACCTCCCTAGGGTTATACCTCATTAGTAACACAAAAAAAATTTAAAAAAAAGGAGGACATCGGTTGAAAACTTTATATTTTTGTTATGTTTTTGAGCACTCAGAAGTAGAAATTGAAAACTCGCTAGTCATTATCGATCACGTAGCGAAGGAAGGCACTTAAATCTGCGCTACACACACAAGCTTGCCTTTCGGTTTGATCTCTGTGCAGGCGGCCTGCACAGGCCAAATTGGAGCGTCTGGATATCGTTCAAGAAATCTGCACAGACCAAACCGAAGCGTCTGAACATCGTTCAGAACAAACCGGAAAGTAATGGATCGTCCACACATACAGGCTTGCCTTCCGGTTTGACCTGTGCAGGCCTCCTGCACAGACCAATCTGGAGCGTTTGAGCAGTCTTCAGGCCGCCAGCAGAGGCCAAACTGGAAGGCAAGGCCTGTGTGTGTGAACGAGCCTTTATCCTGTGTGTGTGGCGCGGCCTATAGTTCTTCTCACTATCACCAAAATCATTCTAAATCAGATATCTACAAATAATGACCTAAAACTATGCTGTGTCCAAGGTCATCAAGGAAACGTTGGTAGTGAAAGAGCTAATCAGTTGACGAAAGAGAGCTCAGCGACTTCCTATTGACCCTGAGTCCTCTATTACTACCTCAATCAGCACCCTCAACACTCCACTAAAAAGTAACACACTGATAGCCCACAGATAACGTTGAGCTAATTGTACCAGCTGAAAGTTTGTCAAAACAGCTATAAAAGAAGGCAAGACCCGTGTGTGTGAACGAGCCTTTAGCTTGTGTGTGTGGCGCGGCCTATAGTTCTTCTCACTATCACCAATATGGGTTTCGGATATTACCGAAACCCATATTAAAAAATGTGAAAGGTTTTTAAGGTCAAAATCTCTTAAAATCATTCTAAGAATAAACTTGTTGTATTCCTTTATTTGTTGCTCCCACCTCGACAAGCTATTTTATTCACTGAAATATGCTTGTAGTGACTAGCGACCTCTTCTTTAGAGAGGATCTTTGGTCACATTCGTCGGCCCATAAGCTATAAAAGTATCTTACTGTATAGTATTCGATTATACCATCAGTGACTAATGATCCGTTTAAAAGCATGAACAAAATCAGAAAAAATGCGTTAATGATTTCGTTAAAAATTAAAAAACTAACCTTAAAGAAAACTGCGCCCGCAATAGACGAACTCGAAACACGTGCTCAAAAATCCAAAAGCACAAAAACAATTAACACGAAGTTGGTCGCATGGAGGTTAAAATTAATATACTGACTCAAATTACTTATTTGCAAATTTCATAATAATGACTAAACGTGTCTTATCGTATTAAAACCAACTAATTTGAATGAATCATTTGTAAAATGGAATTATAATAAATAAAATATTATACAGAATGATCCAAGAATGCCGAATTTTCTTTCGATGATGGGTAATTCCACGTCAGATCGGCCACTTTTGACCCTTAGGTCTTCGGATTTTGACGAAATTTGGTGTGTCGGTTGGAAATATGTTCAAACTTAAGTGTACAAAGTGGTTTTGCGAAAAAATTATTTTTGACCTATCTACGGTCAAATTAATTTTTGAACTATTTTGAAAACATGAATACTTCAATAATTTATAACTCGCGATCTTAACGAAATATATTGTTGCAAAATACGCCTATTTAAAGCCAAAGGAACGTACTATTTATTTTACGCATCGCTTTTTTAATTTAACGCCTTTTTGGTCAAACTGTCCCAGTATCAAATGTTCAAGTCGAAGTTTCCAAAATATACCCTCTGCGATTTTTGCAATTTTTTGATATGTTGAGCCCATATGACTTATGTTTAAGTGAAAAGATTCAAAACCGTGGGCACTCGTCAACTCTTGACGCTACACGGTGTTATAGAAGAATGGAAACAAAAATTTTTTGAGAAAAGATTCGTGATAGTAATTTTTTTTCAGAAATCGCTTTATTTTGGACCCGTTATTATGGGAGAAAAATTTCAAGATCAGGGGCGTACGGGAACAGGGTCAAAATTACCTTTGTTCTTAGCAAAACTACTAATTTTGAAAATATCTTCGATCACATTGAGGATAGCAAAAAAATACATCTTAAACAATTTGTAATGTATAAAATTACCAAGAGAATGAGACTAGTCCAAGCCCAAACGGATAATTTGTCTATTCAGAAAAAAATAAAAACCGCGGAAAGTTGAGTAATGTTTAATCCCAGTATTAAACTAATTTTCTAGTCGAAGTTTCCAAAATACACCCTCTTCGATTTTCGAAAATTTTTTATATGTTGAGCCCTTATGACTTAGGTTTAAGTAAAAAAATTTAAAACCGTGGGCACCCGTCAACTCTTGATGCTACACAGCCTCAAGCCTCAGTGAGGGTTTTAGATTGAGGTGTGAGGGTTGAGACCGTGTAGCATCAAGAGTTGACGAGTGCCCACGGTTTTGAATGTTGTTAATTAAACTTAAAACATAAGGGCTCAACATATAAAAAAAATTTCGAAAATCGAAGAGGGTGTATTTTGGAAACTTCGACTTAAAAATTATTTTAATACTGGGATTAAACATTACTTAACTTTCCGCGGTATTTATTTTTTTCTGCATATACAAATTATCCGTTTGGGCTCGGACTGGTCTCATTCTCTTGGTAATTTTATACATTACAAATTATTTAGGAGGTATTTTTTGCTATCTGCAATGTGATCAAAGAAATTTTCAAAATTAGCAGTTTTGCTAAGAACAAAGGTAATTTTGACCCTGTTCCCGCACGCCCCTGATCTTGAAAATTTTCTCTCATAATAACGGGTCCAAAATAAAGCGATTCCTGAAAAAAAATTGCTTATTAAACATAAGTCATAAGGGCTCAACATATCAAAAAATTGCAAAAATCGCAGAGGGTGTATTTTGGAAACTTTGACTTGAACATTTGACACTGGAACAGTTTGACCAAAAAGGCGTTAAATTAAAAAAGCGATGCGTAAAATAAATAGTACGTTCCTTTGGCTTTAAATAGGCGTATTTTGCAACAATATATTTCGTTTAGATCGCGAGTTATAAATTATTGAAGTATTCATGTTTTCAAAATAGTTCAAAAATTAATTTGACCGTAGACAGGTCAAAAATAATTTTTTCGCAAAACCACTTTGTACACTTAAGTTTGAACAAAATCCAAGACCTAAGGGTCAAAAGTGACCGATCTGACGTGGAATTACCCTGATAGTAACTCAGAGGAATATGCTTAAAAATAATTTTTTAAATATTTTTTCCGTATTCCGCTAATAGTCTTAAAGTTCCAGAGCCTACTTTATGTCAGGCATCACTTTACACTGAAAATTCGACATTTTAGACGGCTATGTTTTCAAAATGAACTTCATGACAACTGACACGCTCCATTGTTACGTTGTTTGCTATCACCCGTTATTTCAATCTTTGAGTTTTAGTAAGTTAGCAAGCTAAAATCGTTGTCGCAACTTTTAGGCCCTGTAGCCCTAATATTAAAGGAAGGAAGGTGGACGATTAAGAGCGCCTACCCCTAACCTAACCTAACCTAACCTAACCTAATCTAAAACCTAACCTGTTTTAATGCATTTAAGGATTTCCTTATTCTTCTAGATCTTTTCATAGCCTCTTGGAAGTAAGTTCACACGAGCAGAGTGGGTGTTTTATCATTTCTGGAGCTTTTTCGAAATATGAACACGTTTCATTTTTCATTTTCTTCATCTTTTGGCTACAGATGTTATTTCAACCATCAATATTGGCATATAAAGGTCGTGAAGATTTTAAAGTCCGGTTTAGCAAGTTTAAGGACATCGTTATTACCTTTAATGTCCTCTTACCTTGGCACCCTTACCAAGGTGACCTTGTTGTGTCGTGCCAGCTGTTTTAAGGCATCTGCACGCATATGTTAGCCTTATCTGAACCCTTTTGGAGTGTCTCGGTAACTCTAAAACCTAACTAAACCACTTCTCATCCCATCAAAAATATTTTAAACCTTTCAACGCCCTTTCGCAACTTTTCGATGAGTGAGGTACATAAATTTTAATTTTTGGTGAACTTTCGAGTCCAACAATTTTTATTTATTTTGTAGAAATATTTCTACTGGACAAAACCGAGCTACCTTGGGCAAAATCACCACCTACTATAATAAACCGTTATTCAAATATGATTTTAATTCTCCGTGAACAATTTTATAACACCTTTTGTGCTTACCTATATCATTTCTAAACAAAATTTTTCTCCCTTGCCAACACTTAACTTAAAATTTATGACGTAATTTGTTTATAGCATATCATAAATTATACAAAAGGACCAAAACTAAATAGCCAATGACAATAAAATCTCTCTACTAAACCGTCGTAAAGTTATGCATTACAATCGTGAAATATTGATACATTTATACCAATTTGTAATGGCCATTTTGGTATTATTATTATTATTATTAGTCGAAGCAGGTGATTTTTTTTTGTTTTTAAAAAAAGTGCACATTTTTGCAACGTTCTCGTATTTCTTGATCGTATAACTGGTGTGTATCGTCGTGTGCATGTGCCTCTCGCTTATTTCGAGTGCAACTTAATTAAGCTCGGTGGCTTCTTTTAACGTTTTTGCACAAGATGTAAAACGACGTCCTCAAAAGTGGTTACAAAAATTGAATTTTTGTAATTTAGAAAACTTTCAAGTCGAAAATGTTTGTATTTTTGAGTTTACAAGAATGGAAGCTTATTATGAGAAGAGAAGAATACAACAAAAGTGTAATAAAATTGTCGAGAATTTCTAAATTCTTTGTCAACTTTTACACCACTCTCGTATACGAGTGATTTATGCTGCGAATATTTTTGCAAAAGTTAAATAGTTTTTTTTTGTTAAGGGATGATTAGGTAATTTGAATAGTTTTCCAACAAAATTTTTATCAATTCTTCCAAGAGCTCGCACGAATGTTGTAATTGTTTAAAAAAAGGTACTTTCCTACCTGGATCTTCGTACCTAATACAAAACGCAAGAGATTTTTAGACACGAATGTTGTTTTTCGAGCTTGGAAATAAATTTTTGTGTAACCCGCCACCTAATACACGAGGTACGAGATGACGTTGTTTCAGGGCTGGACTAGGAATAAAATTAGTACCGGGAAATCTGATAACAAATTTTATACAGGGTGTGTGTTTAGTATTTACTATGTGGATGGGAGGTTCCTTTCAACTATTCGAGATACATACAGTGTGATTCAAAAAAGAACGTCAACCGAAACTTGGTTTAAAAAAAACTATAGTTCAATTTTTTTTATCTTTCCGAAAAAGGATTAAAAAGTTGGAAGTAATAAACCAGCAGGCGGTAGGTAAGGGAGTTTGTCTAACTCTTTCTTACTTACAATTTTTGCATATAGCTACATATGTGTATTTGCTTAGCTTAGAATTTAAAACTTAACACTTGTGTAGGTAAGAACTGCAGTTTTAAAACTTTATATTTTAACTCGACAAAATACAATTCAAACAATGCAAGGTTTGATCATATGTGAAAATGCTAAATTTTAAGTTAAAAGAAAATACCTACCCTCCCGCTGGTTTATGGCCGTACCTTCTTAATCATTTTTCGGAAAGATTAAAAAAATTGAACTATAGAACACCTTATATATTTTTGCATATTCCGATTCCCTTTATTTGTGGAATTGACGAATTGTGGAATATAACACCCCATACTTAAATTTAAGGGTACCTTTATTTTGTCAACGAGTAGTAAATTAACAACAGCGGACAGCGGCGTTGCGGGAGGGCCCCCGAAAAAATCCGTATTGTAGGTAGTACCATAAATAGGTACAAAAATATCTGTTTTTATAATATTTGAGAATTTAAAAGAAAAGTAGTAAATGCTTTTCATCGTCAAATTGCAATTAAGTAAAAAGATCTGTTGTAAAAGTTTTGAAAATAGTCACAAATTAACCCTTATAACTACCTATAAATAAAGCAGTGGCAGGAAGAATCTCATGAATTTTGGACTTCCAACTCGCGCGGCTCCTTCCTTCCAAAAAATTGAATTCGTGAGGGGTAGAGCCTCACTCTGAACCTAGCGGAGAGGACCCCAAGTTCTTAGTTACGCCACTAATCGTAACCATTGTACAGTCATTGAGCTTGAGCCCTTCCTGAACATACGTCCTTGTATATTTAATAGTTATTTTACAGTGAGTGCTTGAAACTATAGATTTTGACCAGTATATGTGTGAGAAGTGTTTCTCGAGGCGTAGCTGAGAGAAACACTCACCAGTAACGTAAATAACGGACCCGAATTCCCCAGAAACATCGTTGAGTATGAAATTTCGTTGTAAAATCGATTTGTGGTTAAATGAAATAATTATTAACGGGAATGGTAAGGGGCCTTACTCTGGATTTTGCGAAAGGGCCCCCAAACTCTTAGTTACGCCACTGATCAACAACCTCCCCTTCTGACCTTTTGTCGTTGTTGGCTATGAACCACCCTGGCGTATAGCCAAGGTGGCCAATAATTGTGAGGCTGACTGTACCTATCATTAACCGTTCTGGAGATATTGTCAGTTTAATGCCGAAACCGAGTGAACTTTGGAGCCATGAGGCCAGGGATATATCAAGTTTTTAAAATCTGTTTGTTTCCGTCGACAACAGTCGATAATAGTAATTTTTCTTAATTTTTCTAATGGTACAGTCAGCCTCATAAATAATGGCCACCCTGGCTATAGTAAGCCTAGTACGAATTGTGGATGAAACCATCATAACACCCCCTAATACTTGGATTGATTCGGCACTGCTTTGCCACGCCGGTCGCCTTTTTACGTTGAGTAGAAGTTAGAGGCGGTTTCTGTTGGGCGGTGAGTTGTCACAGTGATTGTAGGGACTGTGACCCATCTCTACCATAACCTAACCTTACCTAACGGCAGAATGCATAAGACCACCTGGGTGTGTTTTTTAGCTTCTGCTTGCTATCTCTTCTTGGAGTAGAGTTAGTAGCACTGAGTTTTTTCAATTTGTGGTTGGTGGTAAGGACACGAGTTCTAGACCGGGGGACGGAAGGACGTGGGTTTTTAATATGGTTATCGGTGGACCGTAATCTATCTCGAACCTAATCTAACCTAACCTAGGGAGGGTGGTGCCCTACCGTTGCCGATCCAGGTTGTTTTCGGAAGTTAGCAAACATTTCGGTGCTGCGGGAGGGGGGCACCAATTGCTAGCGCCTGCCACCCCTTGCAGTGACTGAAGGCTTCTCGCTTAGTAAGTGGGACACCGTTATCTATGAAGAGGTGCATGCGGCCCTTCTTGAGGGTTAAGTCCCTACCGGCTAGGGTGACCTGTGACGTCTGCGTACGATCACAGCACTTCAGGATTTGGGTCCGGCTGGGGCGGAACATCTTCCTTATAATTTGGTCTGACATTATTATTTAAGTTTATTTTAACAACAAGAAGTAGTAAATCATCAACCTCCCATTCTGCCCTTGTCGTTGTTGGCTAATAAACACCCTAGCGTATACCTATAGCCAAGGTGGCCAATAATTCTGAGGTTGACTGTACACCCTATAATATAGATTTGTATTCATGGTACAAAAATATACAGGGCGTTCTATTTGAAAAATCATAAAAAAATCATGTATATTTTTGCAAATTTGGTATCTATTATCAAAAGTCTGTTATTTTGATTTTAATTTTAAAAAGTGACTCCAAGTTTATATTTTGATTTTCTAAATTTATCTAAATTTTTGCAGTATATTTTTTTCATTGCCACATCACATGGACCACCTGGAAATTCTCGATAGCCCGTGGGGCCAGTCCAGCCCTGGGTTGTTTATTTATCTTTCGCAAGCTGCAACTTTGGGAAAAATAGTTACAATTATTAATCTAAACGAAATTTCGAGCAATTGGCATATAGTAATCGATCTTATTTTCCCTCCAATTTACAAAGTGTCCTCAGACAATGCGACATGAGTTGTACCCTGTTCTGTTGCACGTCATCCCCAATGGAAGGGCAGTTGAGCAAACCTTAGAGAGGGTTTTTAGACCACCCCGCCATATAGTGAATTATACATACGATATATTTCTATATACAGTAGTAATCCATCTACACAATAATTCCCCTACCATAACCGACCATCGACAGTTGGTCGTGGTTATAAGAAGTTAAACAAGCTTTGGGCAAGTAGTCCGTCCGTAGTCGATTCCGGAAGTCTATCGCATCAAGCGAACGCTCGCGTATTATTTTTTTTTAAAAGTTTTTCAAATCGGTGGTGTTTGTTCTTACATTTGGATTTTTCGTTTTTAAATTAATCAAGGAAAATATTTTTGGGTAAGTTTCCAATTTAAACCTTATTTTAATTTTTTTCAAAAGAAAAAAAAAGCGACAACTTTTCGATTTTTAATCCAACTTTCGTTAATTACTAATTACTTAACAAAAAGAGCAGCGAATTTTTAAGACAACATAATTTCGATTCAAAGGTCATCGATTAAAAAATTTAAATTTTTGGGTTTAAAATTTTTTTTCAAATGTATAAAAAATCACTTTTAAATTCAAATTAAGGAATTTGATTAATTTCGTTCAATTTGCAACGAAATTGAATTCGAATCAAGTCGGGCGGTGCAGTGACCAGCTGTTTTGACTTGACCCTTCTAGTTGATCTGTAGTTCATTGGTGATTCACTTATTTCAATTTACGAAAACGTGTAAAATCGTCTCGACGATTAAAATACTTTAATTAATTAATGTTTATTTATTTTAAATTATTGATTTTTAATTTAAAAAAAAATACTTATGACCTATTTACGATCTTGCGAAAAGACACGTCGGTCGATGGACATTATAGCAAAAGTTGGATTTAATTATTATTGAACTTAATTCGACCTTTGAGGACCTTTTAACCATCAGATTTGTTTAGTCTCAAATCGTGTCCTATTAGGCCGGTATTAGACCGTCAAAGATCTTTGACAAAGTTCCTTTTTTAAAGCTTTATTATAAAAAGTTTTTACAGTGTAATTGGGCACATTTTATAAAATACAGTGTAATAATCACTTTACAATCACTTTGTCTAAGATCTTTGATAGTCTAATACCAGCCTTAGAAATTTATTTTTAATTCTTCCTGATACCTCTGCAACATTGTGGGGATTATTCTGATTATTTGTAAGATGCGGATCTGAACATTATGCAAACGGGCCTAAACGACCCAAAAATAATTTCCCCTATTAGTGGCATAACCAGGCATTTTTATGAGGTTGTGAGATGTGCCATTACTCAAGGAGAAAAATCGTGTTGTTTATAAATACTTTTTTGGAATAATTTCAGCAGTACAAGCCCCTATGGCCTCCCCTGACGTCTCTAATATGATCTTTAAAGAAATTAATAATTTGCTATGATAATTTTGAACCAAGTACGTTGTAGAATAGGGATGTGGAGTAAATTATATCTAGATATATACGATATAAATTATTCGGCACCTCAGACGTGAACAATTCAAGAGAGTTAAATCCAATCTATGCCATTTACATAATTTGCTTAATTAATCAAATAATAAATTTCAAGTAACTTTAACGTCACGAACACCATTCCTCGTTATTTAGTCGTTATTAAACAAAGCTCACACGTATAAGAAGAAACTGATTAAATTGTACGCGTTGGGAATGCGTGTCATCGTGTCATCTTTGTGACGAATCTTACGAATATTGATTTATTTTTTAAGTGCATTAATGAGAAACGATGGAAAGAGGAAATGGAATTTATATATTGAACTCGAGGAATCTTTAAGGCGACCAATAAGAGCGTACGACTGCTATAACTGTTGCTGCTGCTACTAAAGGGAATTGGCTCCAATTCGACTACTACCAAGAGCTCGCTTCTTATTCTAATGAAAGCTGAAAGTGAACACGGAATTTCATTATTAATTGCATCAAAGTGTTGTGCATTAAATTTCGGTACGTAAATATATCTTTTATAAATAGCGAGACCTCCATTAGTGCCATTATGTGGAATCAAAGAGAATCGAAACGCGATCACATGATTATTGGTGCGCCTACAAACATTTTAGGAAAAATCTAAAAAAGGATATCTACAGGGTGTCCCAACAGGACACATTTAGAGGGTGATTCATTTACAAACAACAAACGCAATTAATATTGTTTAAAATGGGACACTCGGTATATTATTGAACGTGTGGCTTCTCCTTTAGACGGGCTAGTGCACGCCGATGGTTTGAACTAACATAATGTCCATTTTATGCCAAAAACAGGCCAAATTTGTTGACTCTTTTTGAATAAATCTAATGGGGTGAGCTCAGGAAGTGCATAACCGGTCAGCTTCAGGACCCTCCGTGGTCCAGTTCAGTGATTACGAATAAATCTAAGAAGTATCATACAACTTTGTGGAAATATAAATTCGCGGTACCATTGAGCAGATAAATTTTCAAAAGTAGAAGATCCAGCTCTTTAAAGTTCCGGTGGGTATACAACCAAATTTACTCGGATCAAACATTAGCGAACGCACTATAGAAGTAGCAATTTTGGCGTTTGACCGACCAATTGTTTACCAACTAATTTAGACACTGTAGCGGTTGTTAAGTTCAAATTTCGCGCTTTTTTACCACCGTGGTAGTACAATCCTCGCCGTCAGGGTGCACTAACACCACTGGCACCCGGAAGTTCATCGTCGGTCTTCACATGATTTTCACATGAGTTCTTCATCGGTCGTGAAACGGTATGTCGGCGTCCCGAGACGCCTCAGTTTATTATGAGTGTATATTGTTTATCAGTAATTAATTATATATTTATAAACTACAAACGCGATGTTTTATTCTATTTAAACAAATTGTACAACAGGTATAATAAATGGTGACCCCGACGTGATAATTTATTGTACCTGTTTTACAATTTGTTTAAAGAGACTAAAACAGCGCGTTTGTAGTTTATAAATATAAAATAAATGATCACGTCGGGGTCACCATTTATTGTACCTGTTGTACAATACCACGGTGGTGAAAAGGCGCGAAATTTGAACTTAATCACCGCTACAACACCTTCAATTGAATTTTTCAAACTTTTGTGAACAGAAAGAGAGACTTGCTTTGGAACACCTTAGTACAGCTCACGTTAGAGCAAATACTTTGTCATAAATTTTACAATGGATGCAAAAATTCGAGACACTCCTTACGTTTGTTGCAAAATGTCGTTTAAATAATTATCTTTTCCTTATCAACAATTTAAATTCTCGTTACTTTTAAATGTCGTATTTACAAACAAACAAAAAAATCTTTTCTCTCAATCCAAGCAACAACATTTCTAATGGCAATCATTTTCTAATTTATCGACGAGAGGTTTTGATTAATTTTATGCAAACATTATGTAATGCAAAATTCCATTATTTTAATTTTACCTCGAGTATATTCATAACAGTAAAGTAGAAAGAGTATCATCCTCTTGCTCTTTTTTTTTTCGTTCGCATTCATCTAATCAATTTATTTTTCTAACTGGACCTTGATCTAATATTCAGGTTATAACAATCTTTTCAAGGCTAACTGACAGGTTTAATTTTTATAATTTTTTTCATCACAAAATTAAAAAGAAAATATTAAGCGATCAAAATTTAACTGCCTAAAACTAGAGTGCAGTCTAAAAAATTTCATTTCGAGCGAACGTTTTCTCGTCAATAGCTATTTGCTCTACTGGTGGTTCCAAGTGGCCTGTGTAACAATTGATACGAAAATGTGCCCAATCAGAGTCTTAAAGGCCGTTTAACATGGACTAAATGTCGTACTAACTTGTTAGTACTAAATCAACTCAAGGAGCAGAAGCACCGAAATCTAAGCTTTAGAAATTTCGACGTACGACCGTGCACGACGTTAAAGCTTAGATTCGCGTGCTTTTGCTCCTTGAGTACTAACAAGTTGGTACGACATTTAGTCCATGTAAAACGGTCCTAAGAGGGCTCCCTGAAGCACTCTTAGATCTCGAGATCCTCATCGACAATCGATCAGCACATACTTTAAAAATAAAATTTTTTTTTTTGTCTTCATAAAGAATTGTTGCTATGATTGAGGGGGGGGGGTCACTTATAAACAAGCCCATAATGACGAGCTTGCTAATCCTACTGTTACTACCGGAAGGCCATGGTGTATTAGTACTCTTCTATAGAGGAGTAGGAAGGCCTCCAAGAACCCTGTTCTTAAAAATACTTGGATACGCCACTGATGAGGCTAAGTAGTTAGTGATTGCAAATCACCCCTTGTGATGAGTTTCAACAACAGCCTCCTGCGTGTCAGTGACTACTATTTGACGATTTGAACAGTTTAATTGAAGGAAGCCGTGAAAATGCATTACTTTCGCTTAATAGAAACAGTTGGCCATTACTAAATGGAGTAAGAAAAAAAAGAAGCATTTAATGTAGTCCGTGATGCGTGACAATATTGTTTTTCTACTAATATTGCACTAGTCCCGGCCTATGTTGATTGTTACATTAACAACAAGACGATGCTTCGATTTTGGGAAAGATGAGAGAAAAGAGCCGTGTGGTGTGTTATCTTGGGAAATAGAAAATAAATAATAGTTTGGACGGACGGTAGGTGCAGGAGATGTATAAAAGGTTTTCTAATTTGAAATTTTAAAACGTTACGCTGTTAAACTGCGGTTGAATGTTTTAAATTTCCTGTGATAATTTAGCGTGAAAGAATCAAGATAATGTAAACGTTACTAATTTCAAAGTAGTTATGTATTCTGCATGAATTTAAAGGTAATTTACATATGTATATTAGTCAAGGTGTAGGTTAAAGAACGATATGAATTTTGTTAATACCTACTTCATTTTGTTTTTCTTCATTTATTATTATTAACTTTTTGCGAGGTCGGATAAATGTTTATTATTCGAAAATATCAGAAGCCATCGAACATCAAAAGTTGGTACTCGTCATTCCAAGGCCTACTAGGAGTTGGTATATACGCATTTGTTTTATCAAAAAGAAAGGTTGATTTTCCAAATGTCCTAGAGATCCCAAATAGCTGACCAGTATAATCTTGAATGGCGTAATGATGCTTTAACCCGTGCTCGATGCCTGAGCGTTACTAGCGTTTGTTTGGTTTATGCGTTAGTTTGGTTTGAAAAATCATTACAATCCAACATCAGAAGTGGGATTCACCCAGATCCTTAATAAGAGTCGAACTAAATTAGGCGACTGGTCAGCTGCTTAGGAGTTTAGAACCTCTCTCGTAGATAGCTTTTAAAAAGGGATTTGATATCCAACGTATCAAAGAAATTGAAAAAATGTGAAAGACGAAGTAAATGGTCGTTAACATCTCCCTACCTTTGTTAAGCTATTCCAAATTTTGTGGAGTGGATTTCGCTGACATTTTACCATGTCAGATCAATGACTTAGTAGTCCCCTAACATTACTCCTCTCTGAGATACTAATATTGAGCACATGTTCCATTGATTGCGTTCTTTATCGATTTGGCTATCTATCACATCGATTTTAATTAAGGGGTGGGTGTCAATAAATAATTAATGAAGCTCCTCTAGGTATCGTACGAACTTGTTTGATACCAGGATCGATCAGACATACCCAAACGATACCTAAAAAGTATTGAAATTCCTGAAAATCTACCTGGTGTAAGCTCATCCTCCCATTTAGACTTCTGGGAGGTTTCCAACTTCTTTTTAGAGTTCTTTAGGGTTTAATCTACCTTGGTACCATTTTACCATGCAAGACCAATGACTTAGTAGTCCCCTAACATTCCTCATCTCTTAGATGCTAATATTGGGCACATGCTCCATTGATTGCGTTCTTTATCGATTTGGCTATCTATCACATCGATATTAATTAAGGGGTGGGCGTCAATAAATAATTAATGAAGCTCCTCTAGGTATCGTAGGAACTTGTTTGATACCAGGATCGATCAGACATACCCAAACGATACCTAAAAAGTATTGAAATTCCTGAAAATCTACCTGGTGTAAGCTCATCCTCCCATTTAGACTTCTGGGAGGTTTCCAACTTCTTTTTAGAGTTCTTTAGGGTTTAATCTACCTTGGTACCATTTTACCATGCAAGACCAATGACTTAGTAGTCCCCTAACATTCCTCATCTCTTAGATGCTAATATTGGGCACATGCTCCATTGATTGCGTTCTTTATCGATTTGGCTATCTATCACATCGATATTAATTAAGGGGTGGGCGTCAATAAATAATTAATGAAGCTCCTCTAGGTATCGTAGGAACTTGTTTGATACCAGGGTCAATTAGACATATCCAAACGATACCTAAAAAGTATTGAAATTCCTGAAAATCCACCTGGTGTAAGCTGATCCTCCCATTTAGACCTCTGGGAGGTTTCCAACGTCTTTTTAGAGTTCTTTAGGGTTTAATCTACCTTGGTACCATTTTACCATGTAAGACCAATGATTTAGTAGTACCCTAACATTCCTCATCTCTGAGATGCTAATAGAGAGCACATGTTCCATTGATTGCGTTCTTTATCGATTTGGCTATCTATCACATCGATATTAATTAAGGGGTGGGTGTCAATAAATAATTAATGAAGCTCCTCTAGGTATCGTAGGAACTTGTTTGATACCAGGGTAGATCAGACATACCCAAACGATACCTAAAAAGTATTGAAATTCCTGAAAATCTACCTGGTGTAAGCTCATCCTCCCATTTAGACCTCTGGGAGGTTTCCAACTTCTTTTTAGAGTTTTTTAGGGTTAAATCTACCTTGGTACCATTTTACCATGTAAGACCAATGACTTAGTAGTCCCCTAACATTCCTCATCTCTTAGATGCTAATATTGGGCACATGCTCCATTGATTGCGTTCTTTACCGATTTGGCTATCTATCACATCGATATTAATTAAGGGGTGGGCGTCAATAAATAATTTATGAAGCTAGTCTAGGTATCGTACGAACTTGTTTGATACCAGGATCGATCAGACATACCCAAACGATACCTAAAAAGTATTGAAATTCCTGAAAATCTACCTGGTGTAAGCTCATCCTCCCATTTAGACTTCTGGGAGGTTTCCAACTTCTTTTTAGAGTTCTTTAGGGTTTAATCTACCTTAGTACCATTTTACCATGCAAGACCAATGACTTAGTAGTCCCCTAACATTCCTCATCTCTTAGATGCTAATATTGGGCACATGCTCCATTGATTGCGTTCTTTATCGATTTGGCTATCTATCACATCGATATTAATTAAGGGGTGGGCGTCAATAAATAATTAATGAAGCTCCTCTAGGTATCGTACGAACTTGTTTGATACCAGGATCGATCAGACATACCCAAACGATACCTAAAAAGTATTGAAATTCCTGAAAATCTACCTGGTGTAAGCTCATCCTCCCATTTAGACTTCTGGGAGGTTTCCAACTTCTTTTTAGAGTTCTTTAGGGTTTAATCTACCTTGGTACCATTTTACCATGCAAGACCAATGACTTAGTAGTCCCCTAACATTCCTCATCTCTTAGATGCTAATATTGGGCACATGCTCCATTGATTGCGTTCTTTACCGATTTGGCTATCTATCACATCGATATTAATTAAGGGGTGGGCGTCAATAAATAATTAATGAAGCTCCTCTAGGTATCGTACGAACTTGTTTGATACCAGGATCGATCAGACATACCCAAACGATACCTAAAAAGTATTGAAATTCCTGAAAATCTACCTGGTGTAAGCTCATCCTCCCATTTAGACTTCTGGGAGGTTTCCAACTTCTTTTTAGAGTTCTTTAGGGTTTAATCTACCTTGGTACCATTTTACCATGCAAGACCAATGACTTAGTAGTCCCCTAACATTCCTCATCTCTTAGATGCTAATATTGGGCACATGCTCCATTGATTGCGTTCTTTACCGATTTGGCTATCTATCACATCGATATTAATTAAGGGGTGGGCGTCAATAAATAATTTATGAAGCTCCTCTAGGTATCGTACGAACTTGTTTGATACCAGGATCGATCAGACATACCCAAACGATACCTAAAAAGTATTGAAATTCCTGAAAATCTACCTGGTGTAAGCTCATCCTCCCATTTAGACCTCTGGGAGGTTTCCAACTTCTTTTTAGAGTTTTTTAGGGTTAAATCTACCTTGGTACCATTTTACCATGCAAGACCAATGACTTAGTAGTCCCTTAACATTCCTCATCTCTTAGATGCTAATATTGGGCACATGCTCCATTGATTGCGTTCTTTATCGATTTGGCTATCTATCACATCGATATTAATTAAGGGGTGGGCGTCAATAAATAATTAATGAAGCTCCTCTAGGTATCGTACGAACTTGTTTGATACCAGGATCGATCAGACATACCCAAACGATACCTAAAAAGTATTGAAATTCCTGAAAATCTACCTGGTGTAAGCTCATCCTCCCATTTAGACTTCTGGGAGGTTTCCAACTTCTTTTTAGAGTTCTTTAGGGTTTAATCTACCTTGGTACCATTTTACCATGCAAGACCAATGACTTAGTAGTCCCCTAACATTCCTCATCTCTTAGATGCTAATATTGGGCACATGCTCCATTGATTGCGTTCTTTATCGATTTGGCTATCTATCACATCGATATTAATTAAGGGGTGGGCGTCAATAAATAATTAATGAAGCTCCTCTAGGTATCGTACGAACTTGTTTGATACCAGGATCGATCAGACATACCCAAACGATACCTAAAAAGTATTGAAATTCCTGAAAATCTACCTGGTGTAAGCTCATCCTCCCATTTAGACTTCTGGGAGGTTTCCAACTTCTTTTTAGAGTTCTTTAGGGTTTAATCTACCTTGGTACCACTTTACCATGCAAGACCAATGACTTAGTAGTCCCCTAACATTCCTCATCTCTTAGATGCTAATATTGGGCACATGCTCCATTGATTGCGTTCTTTATCGATTTGGCTATCTATCACATCGATATTAATTAAGGGGTGGGCGTCAATAAATAATTAATGAAGCTCCTCTAGGTATCGTAGGAACTTGTTTGATACCAGGGTCGATCAGACATACTCAAACGATACCTAAAAAGTATTGAAATTCCTGAAAATCTACCTGGTGTAAGCTCATCCTCCCATTTAGACTTCTGGGAGGTTTCCAACTTCTTTTTAGAGTTCTTTAGGGTTTAATCTACCTTGGTACCATTTTACCATGCAAGACCAATGACTTAGTAGTCCCCTAACATTCCTCATCTCTTAGATGCTAATATTGGGCACATGCTCCATTGATTGCGTTCTTTATCGATTTGGCTATCTATCACATCGATATTAATTAAGGGGTGGGCGTCAATAAATAATTAATGAAGCTCCTCTAGGTATCGTAGGAACTTGTTTGATACCAGGGTCAATTAGACATATCCAAACGATACCTAAAAAGTATTGAAATTCCTGAAAATCCACCTGGTGTAAGCTGATCCTCCCATTTCGACCTCTGGGAGGTTTCCAACGTCTTTTTAGAGTTCTTTAGGGTTTAATCTACCTTGGTACCATTTTACCATGTAAGACCAATGATTTAGTAGTACCCTAACATTCCTCATCTCTGAGATGCTAATAGAGAGCACATGTTCCATTGATTGCGTTCTTTATCGATTTGGCTATCTATCACATCGATATTAATTAAGGGGTGGGTGTCAATAAATAATTAATGAAGCTCCTCTAGGTATCGTAGGAACTTGTTTGATACCAGGGTAGATCAGACATACCCAAACGATACCTAAAAAGTATTGAAATTCCTGAAAATCTACCTGGTGTAAGCTCATCCTTCCATTTAGACCTCTGGGAGGTTTCCAACTTCTTTTTAGAGTTTTTTAGGGTTTAATCTACCTTGGTACCATTTTACCATGTAAGACCAATGACTTAGTAGTCCCCTAACATTCCTCATCTCTGAGATGCTAATAGAGAGCACATGTTCCATTGATTGCGTTCTTTATCGATTTGGCTATCTATCACATCGATATTAATTAATAGAAGTGGAATTAGTAGAATTAGGGGGTGGGTGTCAATAAATAATTAATGAAGCTCTGCTAGGTATCCTAGGAACTTGTTGGATAGATCAGACATATCCAAAAGATACCTAAAAAGGTTTGACATTCCCGAAACTCCACCTAGTGTAAGCTCATCCTCCCATTTAGTCCTCTCTGGAGGTTTCAAACTTCTTTTCAGAGTTCTTTAGACTGTAATAGACTCTGGAACCATTTTACCATGTTAGATCAATGACTTAGTAGTCCCCTAGCATTACTCCTCTCTGAGATGCTAATATTGGGCACATCATGCTGCATTGATTACGTTCTTTATCGATTGGGCTATCT
This sequence comes from Malthinus seriepunctatus, assembly GCA_963924605.1. Lineage (NCBI taxonomy): Eukaryota > Metazoa > Arthropoda > Insecta > Coleoptera > Cantharidae > Malthinus > Malthinus seriepunctatus. The sequence continues at coordinate 11,188,179 of OZ004603.1, forward strand.
ATCACATCGATATTAATTAATAGAAGTTGACGGGGTGGGTGTCAATAAATAATGAAGCTCCTCTAGGTATCCTAGGAACTTGTTTGATACCAGGGTAGATCATACACACCCAAAAGATACCTAAAAAGGTTTGACATTCCCGAAAGCTTATCCTCCCATTTAGTCCCCTGGGAGGTTTCAAACTTCTTTTTTGAGTTCTTTAGGGTTTAATCTACTCTGATACCATTTTACCATGTCAGACCAATGACTTAGTATAGTCCCCTAACATTACTTCTCTCTGGGATGCTAATATTTGGCACATCCATGCTCCATTGATTACGTTCTTTATCGATTGGGCTATCTATCACATCGATTTTAATAAAAAGAAGTTAACGGGGTGGGTGTCAATAAACAATTAATGAAGCTTCTGTAGGTATCATAGGGACTTGTTTGATACCAGAGTAAATCATACATACCCTTATCTCGATCACGCACCACCGACCTGATGGGATGACCTCTTGTGGGATTTAAAAGGTCTGGAGTAGTCTTTTTGTTTAGTCGTCGATTTGGAGATTTAGGTCTACTCTAGCCTAAGACACTAACAGCTAATCGTAAAAAAGCATTTCTAGCAAATCTATGGTTGTTAGAGGGTCTCTTCAATATCGATGGGGCTATTGCATTGCTTGTTCAAGTTTTGAAGATTCTCGGGCACCCTAGTTCGACCATCCAACTCTCTTCAAGTACTAGCAATGTGACAATTATGTATCAGATACCCCCCCCCCCACAATGGCGTTTTAAAGTCGTTAGATGACCCTTACAACAGTATTCCCATCCCTTACTTAGTTTTACGAGCCCTCCGAAGCCCACGCGTGTTAACAAATTACGAAAATATTGTGTTGTGAGAATCTGCAAAGATTCGACCCCTGCTGTGTGCGGTGTCTATAATATTACTTCTCTTTGTTGCCTATAATTTTTTTTGAACAATCGGATACCGATCGGATAATTAGATAGAGATTTTTTTTTTTTGGAAAAAAGAATTTGAAAAAAGTGGAGAAAACAAAAGTCGTTGACCGGTCTTGAACATGTTTGTAACTATTGATTTTAATTATCCAATTATTCCGTCGCTACTACAAGCACAATCGGCTATTTTAATAGGTACCAATAAAATTTTTCGTTTTTTTGAACGTCGCAAAAGGATAATTCGATTGAGCGACTAGAATTTTTTAACTGTAAACGTTTTCTCGTCGGCGGCGCGGCGCGATCTTTTTGTAATATTGCAAATTGTTGTTAAGAAAAGATGTTTTAATATTTACAAATGGCTTAATTTAAATTTAACATTTTAATCTTGAACGAATCTCAATACACTTGAGCTTTTAAAGCCCAAAATAAATGGTAATTTATTGTTGTATGTATTATTCACAAAATTTCGAGATTTATTAGGATTTCATTTTAAATCACGGATTGAATTTTAATAACACAAGAGCTTTTGATGTGGTCTACGTTATATAAACGTAAAATCTTTAGATCCAGCTTTTCGATGAATAAATAAAAATCGAAAATCGCAGCAGCGGAAACGAAAAGGAAGGCGACCAAGGAAGCGGATGAAAAATCAACCACCAAGAACTTGTCGAAGACATCTGCAAGATATAGAAAAATGTTGGAAGGGAATCAATAATGAATTTAACTGCGGTAGATTAGGTCGTGATTTGTGCACTTTGTGGTTTTCGTTTCAAATTGCACTTGTCCCGGCCTGCCTTACCTAACAGTTGTCCTTCTTTCGAAACATTTTTACCTTCAAAAGATTACAAAATACGTGTGTGGGGTAGAAAATCCAATTAAAACGATTAATTCCAAATTATCTTTAGTTGGATTTAGTTACTTTGTTATTAGTGCTGCAGGTATAAGCAAAAATGATTGTAAATTTTGAGAAATTCTCAAACATTTAACTAAGTACGGGAGTGGCTTAATTTAATCTGCGTGTCACTCAAATTTTGCTTCTCACTAATATTTCGTTACTCTATGCTAATTTGCATATATAATTTAATCACAAAATGAAATAGATAAAATGTCATTGCTAAAACTAAAGCAAATTCAATTATACGAGATTTTCCTAATTTTATTACGTGCGCACTTCTTTTTTCGGGGGTAGTTTTAAAGATTTAATTAAACAGTAGCTCTATGTACCTTACAATTTACTCTTAATCTCGCCAACGATCTATTTACGTTCCAAAATTAGTAGCCAGCTAGATTTTGTCTTTACAAAATCGTTCGCACAGGCTCCGATGTCACCGAGTATTTTCTTATAGACGGGCACTAGTTTGTGACATTTACTTTACTAATAAATGCAACGGGAAACTTTTTAATAAATCTTCGTACACTATAAAGCTCTCGGTTAGTTAAAATCGGAATTAAATTTAACATCAAACTTTTGACTTTTCCTTCAATTTAATAATCAATTCTGGGCTGGCATCCTGTAATTATTAACGTATTACTATGATGAACTTCTTAACAAATAAACATTTTCGTATGTTATAAAGCTCGCGATTAGTTAAAATCGGAATTAAATTTAACATGAAACTTTTGACTTTTCCTTCAATTTAATAATCAATTCTGGGCTGGGATCCTGTAATTGTTAGCGTATTACTATGATAAACTTCTTAATAAATAAACATTTTCGTATGTTATAAACCTCGCGATTAGTTAAAATCGGAATTAAATTTAACATTAAACTTTTGACTTTTCCTTCAATTTCATAATCAATTCTGGGCTAGGATCCTGTAATTATTAACGTATTACTATGATAAACTTCTTAATAAATAAACATTTTCGTATGTTATAAAGTTCGCGATTAGTTAAAATCGGAATTAAATTTAACATGAAACTTTTGACTTTTCCTTCAATTTCATAATCAATTCTGGGCTGGTATCCTGTAATTATTAGCGTATTATTATGATAAACTTCTTAATAAATAAACATCTTCGTATGTTATAAAGCTCTCGATTAGTTAAAATCGGAATTAAATTTAACATGAAACTTTTGACTTTTCCTTCAATTTAATAATCAATTCTGGGCTGGGATCCTGTAATTGTTAGCGTATTACTATGATAAACTTCTTAATAAATAAACATCTTCGTATGTTATAAAGCTCGCGATTAGTTAAAATCGGAATTAAATTTAACATGAAACTTTTGACTTTTCCTTCAATTTAATAATCAATTCTGGGCTAGGATCCTGTAATTATTAACGTATTACTATGATAAACTTCTTAATAAATAAACATCTTCGTATGTTATAAAGCTCGCGATTAGTTAGAATCGGAATTAAATTTAACATGAAACTTTTGACTTTTCCTTTAATTTAATAATCAATTGTGGGCTGGGATCCTGTAATTATTAACGTATTACTATGATGAACTTCTTAACAAATAAACATTTTCGTATGTTATAAAGTTCGCGATTAGTTAAAATCGGAATTAAATTTAACATGAAACTTTTGACTTTTCCTTCAATTTCATAATCAATTCTGGGCTGGTATCCTGTAATTATTAGCGTATTATTATGATAAACTTCTTAATAAATAAACATCTTCGTATGTTATAAAGCTCTCGATTAGTTAAAATCGGAATTAAATTTAACATGAAACTTTTGACTTTTCCTTCAATTTAATAATCAATTCTGGGCTGGGATCCTGTAATTGTTAGCGTATTACTATGATAAACTTCTTAATAAATAAACATCTTCGTATGTTATAAAGCTCGCGATTAGTTAAAATCGGAATTAAATTTAACATGAAACTTTTGACTTTTCCTTCAATTTAATAATCAATTCTGGGCTAGGATCCTGTAATTATTAACGTATTACTATGATAAACTTCTTAATAAATAAACATCTTCGTATGTTATAAAGCTCGCGATTAGTTAGAATCGGAATTAAATTTAACATGAAACTTTTGACTTTTCCTTTAATTTAATAATCAATTGTGGGCTGGGATCCTGTAATTATTAGCGTATTACTATGATAAACTTCTTAATAAATAAACATTTTCGTATGTTATAAAGCTCTCGATTAGTTAAAATCGGAATTAAATTTAACATGAAACTTTTGACTTTTCCTTCAATTTAATAATCAATTCTGGGCTGGGATCCTGTAATTGTTAGCGTATTACTATGATAAACTTCTTAATAAATAAACATCTTCGTATGTTATAAAGCTCGCGATTAGTTAAAATCGGAATTAAATTTAACATGAAACTTTTGACTTTTCCTTCAATTTAATAATCAATTCTGGGCTAGGATCCTGTAATTATTAACGTATTACTATGATAAACTTCTTTATAAATAAACATCTTCGTATGTTATAAAGCTCGCGATTAGTTAGAATCGGAATTAAATTTAACATGAAACTTTTGACTTTTCCTTTAATTTAATAATCAATTGTGGGCTGGGATCCTGTAATTATTAGCGTATTACTATGATAAACTTCTTAATAAATAAACATTTTCGTATGTTATAAAGCTCTCGATTAGTTAAAATCGGAATTAAATTTAACATCAAACCTTTACTTTTTACCCCCTAAACTTTTGACTTTTCCTTCAATTTAATAATCAATTCTGGGCTGGGATCCTTTAATTATTAGCGTATTACTATGATAAACTTCTTAATAAATAAACATCTTCGTATGTTATAAAGCTCTCGATTAGTTAAAATCGGAATTAAATTTAACATGACACTTTTGACTTTTCCTTCAATTTAATAATCAATTCTGGGCTGGGATCCTGTAATTATTAACGTATTACTATGATAAACTTCTTAATAATTAAACATTTTCGTATGTTATAAAGCTCTCGATTAATTCAAATCAGAATTAAATTTAACATCAAACTTTTGACTTTTCCTTTAATTTAATAATCAATTCTGGGCTGGGATCCTGTAATTATTAGCGTATTGCTAGGATAAACTTCTTAATAAATAAATAAACATCTTCGTATATGTTATAAAGCACTCGATTAGTTAAAATCGGAATTAAATTTAATATGAAACTTCTGACTATTCCTTCAATTTAATAATCGATTCTGGGCTGGTGGGAGGATGTCCGATGGACCTTTCAAAAAGAGCGTTTTGATGACAGTTTTACAAGCTGTTTGGGAATACACCTATGGGCTTTTGTCCGCCGACTTTACCCTCCACCTCTACAAATTTTAAAATGCTTGAATTGTATCATCCAATAAATTTTAATTATTTTAAGAAATTATTAACACTTAATTTTTTCCCCCAATAAATTAAAAAGCCACTTCCTTACAAATTGAGAAATAAAGTAAAGAAAAGTTAGAAATTTTGTACACCGCCCTTTCCTCTCTCGCCTTAATGAAACAACAGACATTTAATTGATTAAATATTCAAAGAAAATGTTTTGCAACAACATTGTACGCTGCCGGTTAATTCAATTTGATTACAAGTACATCTGAATCTCAATCCGTTAGGTTTCCTTATTCGAATTTATTTTTGTTTATATTATACTTGCTCTTTCTACAGTTCTAGAAACAAAATTTGCATAACTTTTTATCAGTTAAAGCGTTTGGAATAAATTAAACGTTCAAAAAAAATTCTCTCCAAGTTAAACTGTTGTGAGTGCTTAAGACGAGAGCGACACATTCAACGGAGCTACACTTTGTCTTTTAAAATTTTTTGAAGTCTTACAACTAACATGTCAGAAGGGGGATCACACAAAGGCGCATCTATCTATTTATAATTGTACACTACAGTCGAAGTATGTTGAGCTAAAAAGTAATGATCTCCATATAAATACAGACTTTAAGTGACAATTAATAGCTCACGAACTGTTAGTTGGAGACCTATTAAACATTATACAGGGTGTCAAAAAAAACAAAATTTGCATAACTTTTTATCAGTTAAAGAGTTTGGAATAAATTAAACTTTAAAAAAATGTCCCTCCAAGTTAAACTGTTGTGAGTGCTTAAGACGAGGGCGACACATTCAACGGAGCTACACTTTGTCTTTTAAAATTTTTTGAAGTCTTACAACTAACATGTCAGAAGGGGGATCACACAAAGGCGCATCTATCTATTTACAATTGTACACTATAAATAGTCGAAGTATGTTGAGCTAAAAAGTAATGATCTCCATATAAATACAGACTTTAAGTGACAATTAATAGCTCACGAACTGTTAGTTGGAGACCTATTAAACATTATACAGGGTGTCAAAAAAAACAAAATTTGCATAACTTTTTATCAGTTAAAGAGTTTGGAATAAATTAAACTTTAAAAAAATGTCCCTCCAAGTTAAACTGTTTTGAGTGGCTTAGGACGAGAGCGACACATTCAACGGAGCTACACTTTGTCTTTTAAAATTTTTTGAAGTCTTACAACTAACATGTCAGAAGGGGGATCACACAAAGGCGCATCTATCTATTTATAATTGTACACTATAGTCGAAGTATGTTGAGCTAAAAAGTAATGATCTCCATATAAATACAGACTTTAAGTGGCAATTAATAGCTCACGAACGGTTAGTTGGAGACTTATTAAACATTATACAGGGTGTCAAAAAAAACAAAATTTGCATAACTTTTTATCAGTTAAAGAGTTTGGAATAAATTAAACTTTAAAAAAATGTCCTTCCAAGTTAAACTGTTTTGAGTGGCTTAGGACGAGAGCGACACATTCAACGGAGCTACACTTTGTTTTTTTAAATTTTTTGAAGTCTTACAACTAACATGTCAGAAGGGGGATCACACAAAGGCGCATCTATCTATTTATAATTGTACACTATAGTCGAAGTATGTTGAGCTAAAAAGTAATGATCTCCATATAAATACAGACTTTAAGTGACAATTAATAGCTCACGAACTGTTAGTTGGAGACCTATTAAACATTATACAGGGTGTCAAAAAAAACAAAATTTGCATAACTTTTTATCAGTTAAAGAGTTTGGAATAAATTAAACTTTAAAAAAATGTCCTTCCAAGTTAAACTGTTTTGAGTGGCTTAGGACGAGAGCGACACATTCAACGGAGCTACACTTTGTTTTTTTAAATTTTTTGAAGTCTTACAACTAACATGTCAGAAGGGGGATCACACAAAGGCGCATCTATCTATTTATAATTGTACACTATAGTCGAAGTATGTTGAGCTAAAAAGTAATGATCTCCATATAAATACAGACTTTAAGTGACAATTAATAGCTCACGAACTGTTAGTTGGAGACCTATTAAACATTATACAGGGTGTCAAAAAAAACAAAATTTGCATAACTTTTTATCAGTTAAAGAGTTTGGAATAAATTAAACTTTAAAAAAATGTCCTTCCAAGTTAAACTGTTTTGAGTGGCTTAGGACGAGAGCGACACATTCAACGGAGCTACACTTTGTTTTTTTAAATTTTTTGAAGCCTTACAACTAACATGTCAGAAGGGGGATCACACAAAGGCGCATCTATCTATTTATAATTGTACGGTATAGTCGAAGTATGTTGAGCTAAATAGTGATGATCTCAATATAAATACAGACTTTAAGTGACAATTAATAGCTCACGAACGGTTAGTTGGAGACCTATTAAACATTATACAGGGTGTCAAAAAAAACAAAATTTGCATAACTTTTTATCAGTTAAAGAGTTTGGAATAAATTAAACTTTAAAAAAATGTCCCTCCAAGTTAAACTGTTGTGAGTGCTTAAGACGAGGGCGACACATTCAACGGAGCTACACTTTGTCTTTTAAAATTTTTTGAAGTCTTACAACTAACATGTCAGAAGGGGGATCACACAAAGGCGCATCTATCTATTTATAATTGTACACTATAGTCGAAGTATGTTGAGCTAAAAAGTAATGATCTCCATATAAATACAGACTTTAAGTGACAATTAATAGCTCACGAACGGTTAGTTGGAGACTTATTAAACATTATACAGGGTGTCAAAAAAACAAAATTTGCATAACTTTTTATCAGTTAAAGAGTTTGGAATAAATTAAACTTTAAAAAAATGTCCCTCCAAGTTAAACTGTTTTGAGTGGCTTAGGACGAGAGCGACACATTCAACGGAGCTACACTTTGTTTTTTTAAATTTTTTGAAGCCTTACAACTAACATGTCAGAAGGGGGATCACACAAAGGCGCATCTATCTATTTATAATTGTACGGTATAGTCGAAGTATGTTGAGCTAAATAGTGATGATCTCAATATAAATACAGACTTTAAGTGACAATTAATAGCTCACGAACGGTTAGTTGGAGACCTATTAAACATTATACAGGGTGTCAAAAAAAACAAAATTTGCATAACTTTTTATCAGTTAAAGAGGTTGGAATAAATTAAACTTTAAAAAAATGTCCCTCCAAGTTAAACTGTTGTGAGTGCTTAAGACGAGGGCGACACATTCAACGGAGCTACACTTTGTCTTTTAAAATTTTTTGAAGTCTTACAACTAACATGTCAGAAGGGGGATCACACAAAGGCGCATCTATCTATTTATAATTGTACACTATAGTCGAAGTATGTTGAGCTAAAAAGTAATGATCTCCATATAAATACAGACTTTAAGTGACAATTAATAGCTCACGAACGGTTAGTTGGAGACTTATTAAACATTATACAGGGTGTCAAAAAAACAAAATTTGCATAACTTTTTATCAGTTAAAGAGTTTGGAATAAATTAAACTTTAAAAAAATGTCCCTCCAAGTTAAACTGTTTTGAGTGGCTTAGGACGAGAGCGACACATTCAACGGAGCTACACTTTGTTTTTTAAAATTTTTTGAAGTCTTACAACTAACATGTCAGAAGGGGGATCACACAAAGGCGCATCTATCTATTTATAATTGTACACTATAGTCGAAGTATGTTGAGCTAAAAAGTAATGATCTCCATATAAATACAGACTTTAAGTGACAATTAATAGCTCACGAACGGTTAGTTGGAGACTTATTAAACATTATACAGGGTGTCAAAAAAAACAAAATTTGCATAACTTTTTATCAGTTAAAGAGTTTGGAATAAATTAAACTTTAAAAAAATGTCCCTCCAAGTTAAACTGTTTTGAGTGGCTTAAGACGAGGGCGACACATTCAACGGAGCTACACTCGGTCATTTAAAAATTTTTGAAGTCTTACAACTAACATGTCAGAAGGGGGATCACACAAAGGCGCATCTATCTATTTATAATTGTACACTATAGTCGAAGTATGTTGAGCTAAAAAGTAATGATCTCCATATAAATACAGACTTTAAGTGACAATTAATAGCTCACGAACGGTTAGTTGGAGACTTATTAAACATTATACAGGGTGTCAAAAAAAACAAAATTTGCATAACTTTTTATCAGTTAAAGAGTTTGGAATAAATTAAACTTTAAAAAAATGTCCCTCCAAGTTAAACTGTTTTGAGTGGCTTAGGACGAGAGCGACACATTCAACGGAGCTACACTTTGTCTTTTAAAATTTTTTGAAGTCTTACAACTAACATGTCAGAAGGGGGATCACACAAAGGCGCATCTATCTATTTACAATTGTACACTATAAATAGTCGAAGTATGTTGAGCTAAAAAGTAATGATCTCAATATAAATACAGACTTTAAGTGACAATTAATAGCTCACGAATGGTTATTTGGAGACCTATTAAACATTATACAGGGTGTCCGAAAGAAATTAAAAAATGGAATATACAATAATATTTGATCATTTTTGGATTCTCCATCGAGAGTTGATTTCAAAAACCTATCACACTTATAGGAAGCCCTAGAAGACAGCTTCCCTGCCCGTTAACGTCGATTATAACGAGCACCGAGCCGAGCTCGTGCATTTACACACATAGAAAGGAGCAAATTATGATCTCCAAAACTTTTCCATAAATCTGTCTGGAAATGAAATAGCCGAACTACGCGTTACAAGTCTATCGTATAGTTCACAAAACTAGCTCTGTGGATTCAATTTTTTTTTAAATAATTAAAAATTTAAATTCGCGCTGATTTTTTTGCGTAGGAGATAATAATTAGGTATGCACAAAGCTGTCATTTTGTTTGTGAGCTCTTCTAGGTCTTATATCTATTAATTTTTATAACTGTTTAAACTTATACATTAAGTACGTTGACCTTTAACTGTCGGTGCACATACCTTTTACATGAATATTACACAAACTTTTAATAACGAGTTATATTTAGTGTCAATCAAGGAGCAAATACTTGTGTTTTGTAATTTTGGATGGTGTACGAGATATCACTTTATAAACTTTTAACTAGGTAGAGAGGTGCGTCTTTTTTTACTGCAACTGTCTCGTTCGTACCTGTAGTTAATTGGACGAGTAAATTCCAACTTATTCGACGTTATCAAAGTTTTGTAAATAGCTCCCGAGTAATTCCATATTTTTGGTTAAATTAAAAATACTTTTTTACTCAAGAAAAACTTTCCTAAAACGTTTTTAATGCTAAGAAGGGGAATTGCACTAATTGACAGCCAAGAAAAGATAAGTTTTCTTTAAAGCTGTGCCCCTAGTGCTGTCGGCTTCGATGTTTATTTAAGGGTATTTTCTCGTGGTAAAAGATAGTGATGTATGGGGTTTCATTGACAGGTATGTAAAAAATGTTCGCTTTTCTATTTACTAGAAGACACTCATAAATTTTTACCGCCGATATTCTACTGCGAAGCACTTTATCTTACATCTAATAATCTTAATCATTTTTCAATATCAAGAGCGAACTATGGATAAAAATTTACGTCGTAGAATTTTAGATGACAGGGACACGGTACAAGAAAAAGACGCTTTTTTTAAAAGTCGCGAGACGAGATGATTAAAGGTGCGTGTTGATAGAGGGAAATCAGTTTACTCGACGAGTTACAAAACAAGATACCTAATCTCAAGGCATCGGTTTAGTTATACTAGAACAAACTATGCTCCGCAGGTAGTGAACAAATGTTCCGTGAAAAAATATTAATTTCTAAGATTTATTGATTATGTGTCATTATCTACTCTTCAAATTACCCACGGTGCTTCGTCAAAATTCAAAGACCCTCAAAGTGCTCCAGCAGAGAAAAAGTTTGAGGAACCCTGTACTAGAAGATGAGTAGTGGAAACAAAAGACAGTACAATGGATCCTAGATCAATCAAAATGGCTTAGCCTGAATCTATGGCTTAACGTGTTCTTCAAAACCAAACCAGTCACGTGATTATAATTACTTGAATGTAAAATGGAGCTGCACTGAAAAGCACTGGGTGAAATACTGAAACGATTAAAAAAAATTGGCTTCATTTTCGCTTAAACCGGAAGTAAAGTATAAATTCTTGAGTATCATCAGATAGCTAATTGTGCGAGCTTTAAAAATATTGAAAAATATCAGGGTTGGCAAATATCATGATATTTATATAAATATCAAAAAAATATCGGATATTTATGGATATATATCCGATATATATCCGAAATTCTAATTTTTTCTTTTTAACTAAAATGAAACAAAAAAAACATGAAACGTAATATATATTTATTAACAAAATGAATAAAATAAAAATTGTTTATTTCTTAAAGATCGGAAAGTATTAATATCACTCATTTGGCGACTAGTCTGGAAAGAGGTAGATCATCTTCGTCATCAGATTCAGATTCTTCACCTAATGTATTTGGTACATCATTTGACCAGATCCACTCCAAGTTGCACTTCTTTAGTCTGTCACTTTGCTGATTTAGACATTTGAACATAAACACAAGTTTACTCGCTTTTTCATTTCCTAAACGATTTCGTAATTTGGAGTGAATTATTCCAAAACTTGAAAAAATTCTTTCTAAACCAGCTGTCGCCGCTACTGCGCTGAATAACTGCTCACATAATTGTAAGGGCAGTATTACATGAACTAACTATTTAGTAACTGTTAGTTACTAACTTGGTTACTAAATGAACTCAAGGAGCAAAAACACGGGAATCTAAGCTTTAACGTCAACGTCAAAATTTATCCGCCCATTTTGACGTTGACGTTAAAAGCTTAGATTCCCGTGTTTTTGCTCCTTCAGTTCATTTAGTAACCAAGTTAGTAACTAACAGTTACTAAATAGTTAGTTCATGTAATACGGCCCTAAGAAAAGTTCTTTTTCATGCCATTCTGAATCGGAAATTGCAACTGATTTCCACCAAATCATAGGATTAGTTGTTCGGAATTGTTCGGTAAATGAATATTTTGGAAACGGGTGAGACATTGTTGTAACGGCCATAACAATGGGTATGAAGTTTGGGTTTATTGTATTTAGCAGGTCGAAAGCCTGTTGTTTTTGAACTGGAATTAAGTTCCGTCCTAAAAATCTGTGATCAATCATATTCGCCAGATAGTGATGTGGTCTTAATGCCATATCCTTTCTTTTTGTAAGGAACTGTTTTACCGAACTCGGTTGGCTTTTCAAATCGTTTTCCAATTTATGCCATATTTCTACTGCAACTCCAATAGTTGTTTGATCACGTTGCATGCGGTCTAATGCAACAGCGATCGGATTAAGTCGATTCATGATATCCATTGCATTTGTTATAATGTTAGTATCGTTAACTATTTTAAAAATATCTTTATCAATAATTTCATGGTGGTCTTGACATAACTGTACCAATATTCCCCTGTTGTCTAAATACGACCTAATTGCATCGCTCATTGTGTTCCAGCGGATCTCTTGTGGCATTACTAGTTTTTTCCCTTTCATTTCCTTAAAAAAAGCAGCTGGTAAATGTTTATTTCGAAAATATTTTATAACTTTCAAAATATGTCCAGTGACCCCCGGAATTTGAACATCTTCGGCAAGCAAATTAAGGATATGGGCAGAACATCCATAATGGATAATATCCACATTCTTAATAAGTTCCTTTCGCATTTTCAATACGTTGCCTGTGTTGTCAGTTACAAAACTCTTTACTTTTACAGCAAAAATTTCCTCAGTGTTTTTAATTGAATCAATTGCTACTTCTTTCAAGTATTCTGCGGTATGTGGATGACCTGATGTATCAATAGTAGCCACTAAATACGAATCTCCACTTTGAGTCACAATTGTGTAGCGTGGCAATTTTCGTACCAATAATAAAATTCTTCCGATGAAGTAATTCATCAAATTTTAAGTCGAAAATAAATTCTCTAAAGGCATTATCAATTTCCCAGTAGTTAAGTCATTTTTGTTGGTCATATCTAAGTAACAGTTATATCATCGTATCCCTAAAAATAACATAGTTAGTTCCAATTTTAAGTCTCCCGCAGAGAAGAAAAAGAAAGGTTAACGTAAGATAAAATAACTTAATATTAAATTTCAGCAGGTAAAATGGATATCAAACAGAAGCTACTGAAGAAAGAAGAAAGATGAGATAAGTGGTTTCACCATAGGGAGCTCCTGGTGGAAGTTACCGACTTATCAAACTTTCATGTGGTTAAATTTGTAAATTTAATTGATTATCAAACGACATTGAGAACGAATTTTACCTTTAATGACATTTTATCTTAACTTAGTATGATTAGAATTGGTATAAATAGACCACCAGTGGATGCATGAAAACAGTTCCTCTTTGGTCTACAGAGAGGAACCAACTTCGTTAGTTTACCCTTTATTGTCCCTGACGAAGATTTAATTCCCGTAAGTCCTTAGACGACGAATGCCCCACGATTCTTTCATTTGACGATCCTTGTTAATTGCGATTCGATCATTCAGTTCACGTTCATCCTAGCGGTGGATAGAATTGGATTCGAATACGGCCCGATACTTCCCTTTCGATTCGATTGTTCAGTTCACGTTCATCCTAGCGGTGGATAGACTTGGATTCGAATACAACCCGATACCTCCCTTTCGATTCGATTGTTCAGGTCACGTTCATCCTAGCGGTGGATAGACTTGGATTCGAATACAACCCGATACCTCCCTTTCGATTCAATTGTTCAGGTCACGTTCATCCTAGCGGTGGATAGACTTGGATTTGAATACAACCCGATACCTCCCTTTCGACTCGATTGTTCAGATCACGTTCATCCTAGCGGTGGATAGACTTGGATTCGAATACAACCCGATCCTTCCCTTTCGATTCAATTATTCGGTTCTTCTCGTACTCATTTTTTTCCCCTATAAAACAGTTCAATTAGAAACTAATTAACCCATAATCAGCAACTCACTCATTTCCTTAAACTAGAATTGATAGACGAGAGTAAAGGAAAGTTGTTTTACATTTTCCGATCAAAATAAGACTTTACAAGGAGCTGCATTATAGTTCGTAAAGTGTCTACATTTCATATACTCCTTCGTCGATTAGACATAGCTCTACGTAAGCTATGCACCCGCAGGAGTTGTCACTTCAAAAGGAATTGTCATTAATTTAATTTGATTCACCTTAACGATTTGGGTTAAGTAATTATTAAGTATTAAGAATACTTATTCATAAGTAGAAAATTCCTTTTAGTTTTACTCCGTCAATCTTTCTATTCATTATTATCCAAAAGTGAGTTGATTTGTATTTATTTGGTTATGTTCCAATCCCGACGTAATTTAGAGGTTATGTTATTTGATTTGTGGTGAACTCATAAAATTAGTTTTGATTTCAATTCTTCCTAACAAGGAAACTAGTATAATAATTCAGTTGTATTAATTACCTGTTTGATTTAATGTTATTTAGCACCAGTGATGACTGACCTACGCAATTATACGAGCGTCGGTACGACCACTACCGAGTAGCGATCTGTTTTACCGTCCACATGCATCGAAGACAGGATCGACTCCAGAAAATTTTATTTTGTTAATTTTAATAATTATGTTTATTTTCTAATTTTTTTTCTTGTAAATAGTTAAAACCTTATTATATACATTTTTTGCATAGTCGTTTCTTTTATTTGAAAGGTTGGTTGAACCCCGGACTTCCTGAGTGAAGTTATTCGGGAAAGAATAAATATAAATTTATTTGGCAGCGAGCAGAGCGGTGCTTTATAAGATTAAGGCCGTTTAGCCCGTTACAATTGAACAACATACAATGGACTCATTGTGAATGTTGCTCCAACCATCCAAAGACATGCACACAACTTCTCCTTGTAGCTTTTTTTTACATTCTTCCAGGACTGACTGGTAAGTATCTTCCAAAATTTTCCCACCAATTTGACTTCTAGATGGTGGTTTATACCCTGGTCTCATTATATTACATAATTCTGTAAACTCTTTGTGATCTGCGTGATTGAACGGTGTGTTGGTAGCATAAAAATATCTCCCAATTTGTAAAGATAGACGATTGGCATAGGACTCAGAAGTATACAGAACATCAGCATCTTTAACAGTATTTAAGCAATGTTGATTTTCTTGTCGTTTCTTTTTCGGTTTTGACTCGATTGCTGATGGTTTCGGTTTCGTAGATGTTTTCGTAGTTTGTTGTATAAAACCTTTCCAAAATGTTTGTTGACGACTAGACGGTTCTTCTTGCCTCTGCCTTTTGGTTGCTTGTGAAGCTGTACTCGTACTTGCAATTTCTGAAATAGAAAATTTTTTCTATGCACTCTAACACTATTACCTACCTACATGTTACGTAACAAACCAAAATGATTGAAGAGGTAACAAGCTAATAAGATAATCATTTATTTAAATTGAAATATTTAGATCAATATTAAAACATTTAGACGTTTTAAAGAGTCAACTGTATGGTCTACGTTCTCAGGGTAAAATAAAATGATGTAAAAAATATAAAAAGATAAGCTATTTACCTGTTCGTTCGTTTGATAAGGGAGCAACATCTTCATCGTTTGAAGAACTTAAATTTAAACTTAAACTTTCCGTTTCCGAGGCTGCGATTTCAACATTTACGTTGATTTGCGCAACCTGTTTTACTTTGATATGTATCATGATATATATCAAGCAATAAATATCATGATATATATCGTGATATATATCATGATATATATCTGCCAACCCTGAAAAATATACAGGGTTTTCCATTTAAATTAAGAAAGTTGTTTTAATTTCCGGTTAAACCGGAAGTCAAAATATGAAGTGCTTGGTATCGTGTAACATCAGCTAATTATGCGAAATTTCAAAATATTTTAAAAAATTGAGGGTGTTCCGAAAATTTTTATGATAATTTTGAAATTTCCGGTTTAACCAGAAACGTTTGTTAACCGAAAATAGTGTCCAATAATAGATAGTCATTGTATTAAAACATTTAGTAATTTTCAAGTTATCAATTTTATTTCAAAAGAAATGACCGATGTTTGAAATTTTTACATTTAAAAAATCGTAACTCCGGTCCTGGAAATTTTTAAGGAATAAAAAGCATGCCATCCGATAGAGAATGGCGATGTCTATAACATATCCAAAACTGATAAAGACAACCAGAACCAATTTTGAGAAAACCCACTTCAAAATTTTGACTTACTCTAAAAGGTCCTTTAAATAAAAAAAAATTTTTATACCGAAAAAAACAGCCAGAACCAATTTTGAAAAAACACTCCAAAATTTTGACTTACTTTGGTCCCTTGAAGGTCCCTTAAATTAAATAAAAAATTTTAATTCTGAAAAATACAGCCAGAACCAATTTTGAAAACACGCACTTCAAAATTTTGACTTACTTTGGTCCCTTGAAGGTCCCTTAATTTGAATAAAAAATTTTAAATCTGAAAAAAACAGCCGAACCAATTTTGAGATAACACTTCAAAATTTTGACTTACTTTGGTCTCTAAAAGGTCCTTTCAATTAAAAAAAAATTCTAAATCCGAAAAAAACAGCCAGAACCTATTTTGAAAAAACACTTCAAAATTTTGACTTACTTTGGTCTCTAAAAGGTCCTTTCAATTAAAAAAAAATTCTAAATCCGAAAAAAACAGCCAGAACCTATTTTGAAAAAACACTTCAAAATTTTGACTTACTTTGGTCTCTAAAAGGTCCTTTAAAATAAAAAAAAATTTTTAATCCGAAAAAAACAGCCTGAACCAATTTTAAAAAAACCTATTTCAAAATTTTGACTTACTTTAGTTCCTTGAAGGTCCCTTAAATTAAATAAAAAATTTTAAATCTTAAAAAAACAGTCAGAACCAATTTTGAGAAAACCCTGTATATTTTTGCAAATTTAGCATCTACTTTTTACAGGAATTCAAATCTGCTAAAATATATGTATAGTGTGTTCCATTAAAAAAAATCGAGAAAACTTCCATTTCGCGTCAAGTAATAACTCTGTATACATTAGATTTTTAAAAAATTTTGCAACGTATTTTATTAGTTGACTATTATCAATAGTCGGTGGTGTAAGCAGATTTGAAAAATCTTAACTACAGTCCTGACATAACTACTTCAAAGTTAACTCCGAATGACCTTATTTTTGTATTAAAGTGACGATATCTATAGAACGGTTTGTGATAGGTACATCTAATCTTATACAATTTTGATTATAAATTTTACCGGAAATTCGAATATATAAAAATATATAGGGTGTCCCATTTAAAATAACAAAGTTAGGTTAAGTATCTCTTCAATTAAACACCCTGTATATTCTTAAATATTTTTACGATGTAGATCATTTCGAGATAAGAAAGTTTTGTTAAGGACTTTTTCTCATAATCTCTCACAAAACTCTGTATAATTCTAATGATCCATCTATCCATACTCACGCTGTATAAGTTTCAAAACGTAAAGAAATTAAATAAAATAATTATTATTTTATTTAAAGTTGATGAAACTTACGAAAAAGTAAAAACCGAATTTAAGCTTTTTAAAATTCAGAGAGCAAATAGAAAATTTGTTTACTTTTTTGGTTGAGGTGAAAAACATTATCCACATAGATCATAGAGAGAGCTTTACGTGTTGGCATTACTAGAAAGTCTGTTGAGTTGATTTACTAAGACATAAAGCTTGTGAAAAATTTTCATATTGAAATATTTTCCATCCTAGTACCTACATCTGAGCGAAGAATTGTACAAATTGTTTAAATTAAAAGAATTTTGAGAGATGAAGTGTTTGTGGAAAAATTTAATCCATTTTTTATTAATCCTAGTTCAAATGGTGCATGTATAACTAAACAAAAGTTAAAATATTGCAGGTATTATTTCCTTTGAATGCACTGTCAAGGGGTAATTTGAACTTGTCAAAAGCTTGATAACATTGTGTTGGAGCTCAAACTTTAGGTTAAAATTAGCGCTATTTAAGCTCGGTCACGCACTTACTCATTCAATTCATTTATCTTAACTTTCTTAGGCTGTATGCACAGAGTGTAGTTCAAAGTTTGAAAGATATAAATTATGGCCCTTCTTAATGCTTAGTTATAAAAAAAAGTGACACAAATGTTTCTCCCTTTATTGCTGTTGCATTCAAACAATATTGCTCTAAATTAATTTTTTTCCTCCTTTTTTTATTTTCGCGATATTAACTTCAGACAAAAAGGAAAATTTTGAAAATCCAAAGCAAAATAAAAGAAAAAAAATTAATTACGTAAATTTTCAACTTAAGTAATGATTTCTCGAGAACTCCCAAGTATATTTTTCGTTTATTCTTTATTAGGAAATCCAAATTTGTCATAATAAGGTAAAGAAACCCTGATGAAGCCATAGCAATTAACAAAACTTTTAGGTGCGTATTCATTAGAAGTTAGTGCTCTTTATTGTTAAACTGGAAACCAAAGTACAAATTATTTGGTATCACCCGATAGCTAAATTTAAGGCCTTTCAAAATATTTAAACTTATACAGGGTGATATATTTAAAATAAAAAGAGTTGACCTTATTTCCGTTCGAACCAAAAGTTAAAATATAAAGTGTTCCATTTAAAATAAATAAGTTGGTTCTATTTCCGTTTCAACCGGTCGTCAAAATATCAAATAACAGGTAATATTACAAACTTTCAAACCATTTATAGAGCTTTTCATAGCAATAAGTACCAATATACAAATTTTTATTACAAAAAATGACCGATTTTTAAATTGTGACTTTCAAAAACTCATAACTCCGGTCCTGGAAACCTCTAACGAACGAAACGCATGGCATTCGATAGAGAAGGACGATGTCTATAATATGTGCAAAAACTGAAGAAAAACTGCCAGTCAAATTTTGAGAAAACTCACTTCAAAATTTTGACCTAGGTTTACCTCGCGTCCGCATCGCGTCTGTGCAATTTAGAAGAAGTGCCTGGGAAAGTTTAAAATAAAAAACCCCTGAGATAAGAGTAGAATTTATAGAGTTTATCATAGCAATGTATACCAATTATCAAATTTTTATTACAAAAATGACCAATTTTTGGAAATTGTGACTTTCAAAAACTCATAAATCCCGTCCTGGAAATTTCTAACGAAAGAAACGCATGGCGCTCGATAGAGAAGGGCGATGTCTACAATATGTATGAAAACTGAAAAAAACAGCCAAGACAAGTTTTGAGAAAACCCACTTCGAAATTTTGACCTACTTTCTCCCCGCGTCAGAGTCGCATCGCGTCTGCGCACAGAAAAAAAGTGCGCGTGAAAGTTTAAAATAAAGAACCGCTAAGATAAGAGCAGAATTTATAGAGCTTTTCATAGCAATATGTACCAATTTTCAAATTGTCATTACATAAAATGACCGATTTTTGAAATTATGACATTTAAAAACTCATAACTCCGGTCCTAGAAATTTCTAACGCACGAAACCTTTGGCATTCGATAAAGAAGGACCCTGTCTACAATATGTTGGAAAACTGAAAAAATAGAGCCAAAAAAATTTTGAGAAAGCCCACTTCAAAATTTTGAACTACTGTTACCCCGCGTCGGTGTCGTGTCGCGTCTGCGCAACTTAAAAGAAGTGCGCGGAAAAGTTTAAAATAAAGAACCCTTATAAATTTATAGATTTTTTCATAGCATTATATGACAATTTTCAAGATTTATTACAAAAAACGACCGATTTTTGAAATTGTGACTTTCAAAAACTCATAACTCCGGTCCTGGAAATTTCAAACGAACGAAACGCATGGTATTTGATAGAGAAAAACGATGTCTATAATATGTTCGAAAACTGACAACAAACAGCCAGAACGAGTTTTGAGAAAACCCATTTCAAAATTTTCACCTATTTTTACCCCGCGTCGCTTCGCCACGGCGCAACTTAGAAGATGTGCGCGTGAGAGTTTTAAAATATAGAACCTCTGAGATAAAAGTAAAATTTATAGAACTTTTCATAGTAATAAGTATCAATTTTGAAATTTTTACTATAAAAGAAATGACCGATTTTTGAAATTGTGACTTTCAAAAACTCATAACTTCGGTCCTGGAAATTTCTAATGAACGAAACGCATGGCATTCGATAGAGAAGGACGATGTCTATAATATGTTCGAAAACTGACAACAAACAGCCAGAACGAGTTTTGAGAAAACCCATTTCAAAATTTTCACCTATTTTTACCCCGCGTCGCTTCGCCACGGCGCAACTTAGAAGATGTGCGCGTGAGAGTTTTAAAATATAGAACCTCTGAGATAAAAGTAAAATTTATAGAACTTTTCATAGTAATAAGTATCAATTTTGAAATTTTTACTATAAAAGAAATGACCGATTTTTGAAATTGTGACTTTCAAAAACTCATAACTTCGGTCCTGGAAATTTCTAATGAACGAAACGCATGGCATTCGATAGAGAAGGACGATGTCTATAATATGTTCGAAAACTGACAACAAACAGCCAGAACGAGTTTTGAGAAAACCCATTTCAAAATTTTCACCTATTTTTACCCCGCGTCGCTTCGCCACGGCGCAACTTAGAAGATGTGCGCGGGAAATTTTTAAAATATAGAACCTCTGAGATAAAAGTAAAATTTATAGAACTTTTCATAGTAATAAGTATCAATTTTGAAATTTTTACTATAAAAGAAATGACCGATTTTTGAAATTGTGACTTTCAAAAATTCATAACTCCGATCCTGGAAATTTCTAACGAACGAAACGCATGGCATTCGATAGAGAAGGACGATGTCTATAATATGTTCGAAAACTGAAAACAAACAGCCAGAACGAGTTTTGAGAAAACCCACTTCAAAATTTTCACCTATTTTTACCCCGCGTCGCTTCGCCACGGCGCAACTTAGAAGATGTGCGCGTGAGAGTTTTAAAATATAGAACCTCTGAGATAAAAGTAAAATTTATAGAACTTTTCATAGTAATAAGTATCAATTTTGAAATTTTTTCTATAAAAGAAATGACCGATTTTTGAAATTGTGACTTTCAAAAACTCATAACTCCGATCCTGGAAATTTCTAACGAACGAAACGCATGGCATTCGATAGAGAAGGACGATGTCTATAATATGTTCGAAAACTGAAAACAAACAGCCAGAACGAGTTTTGAGAAAACCCATTTCAAAATTTTCACCTATTTTTACCCCGCGTCGCTTCGCCACGGCGCAACTTAGAAGATGTGCGCGGGAAAGTTTTAAAATATAGAACCCCTAAGATAAAAGTAAAATTTATAGAACTTTTCATAGTAATAAGTATCAATTTTGAAATTTTTACTATAAAAGAAATGACCGATTTTTGAAATTGTGACTTTCAAAAACTCATAACTCCGGTCCTGGAAATTGCTAACGAATGAAACGCATGGTATTCGATAGAAAAGGACGATGTCTATAATATGTTCGAAAACTGAAAACAAACAACTAGAACGAATTTTGAGAAAACCCATTTCAAAATTTTTACCTACTTTAAACCTTTAAAAGTAGGCAATTTTGAAATAATTTAAAAAGTTAAATATATTAGGACGAAAGTCCGATATTTTGGCTATTCAATGCCGTTTTTAAATTTCCATAATAATTATTACCGGCGAAGTTATAAGGGAAAAACCACAAAATGGGACCGTGGGAGCAATTTGAATAAGGGACAACAAATAAAAACAAGATGTTATGAGAAGAAGCGAATAAAAGACATGCAAAGTTTTTGTTACGGTGCACACTACTGAACCACTCGTCTTTTGTATATCCCGATATCTAAATAATTGGGTTCAGTTGAGGGATAATAGGATTCCCATTACTCTTTCTAAAACATGAACTATCGAAACTGCTTGTTAAATCCCCGTATTTTTTTCAAATTAAAGAGCAAACTTTTATTGAAAATATTTATCTTTGTCATTTCTTTTTTAAACGATAATAAAGCTTGTTTAATGTACGAGTGTTTGCCAATCGATTTTTATTAGAGGTACTTAAATGATATATTATATCGAAGAGAATAAAAAAATGATGAAACACGAAAATGTAGGGTTGTGTAAAAGAATGTTAAAAATGGAGAGAAAATATGCTCAATCACTTTTGGTCGAATTTTTCCACATAAAAGTAACGAAAGAAGCAGATGGTAAATTTTCGTTTCCTTCTTTTTTTTCCGTCGAGTTATTATTACTACAAGCAAACATTTTCATGTACAAAGCAGACATATTTTTGTTGTGGTTAATCCAATTTAAGGAAGGTTTTTTCAAATTATTTCCACTCTAAATAAACGAAATGTACAAGTGAAAGACTTTAAATGCAATTTTTAATATTTAAATACCTAAAGAGTCATTTTACAGGTTTTATTCGAGTTTTTGAGCGCAATTTGAATATTATGGTCGGTGTTTAATAAAAACGTTAAAGCTGAAAAAGTTAAAGTTTGCAGGTGGAAAATAATTTATTCCGATGCCAATGTGTTTGGTGTTTTTCATTAGCTCTTCACAAGTTCAAGGATTGGTTATTATCGTATAAACGACTAATTAATATTCATTAGTTAAGAAATGAGGATAAATACAAACCACTCGAAAGGGTTTAACTGCGGAGGCCGCTTAATACTTCCTTAAACCGGCACAAGAAGCTCGAGACTTTTTGTTGTTGAAATTGACGTTTTTAGGCGACGAAATGATCCAAAATGGATATTTATTGGTGAATTTTTTTCCAAAATAAAACGTCCTCTATTTTATTAGTATGTGAAAACAAAAAATGTTAAATTTGAATGATTTACAGGAACTTTTTAGGCTTCGATTCCTACGCGTAGCTTTTCATAATGGAATTTGTCAAAATCGATTGATACAAAGAATCGAACCCTTTTTTTTATTCCCACGAGACCACTAAAGGCCACTAAATAAGTTTGACAAGCTCAGATGTATGAAAATCCATTATGGATATAGAAAGTTGAAAATCAATTGATATATCTAAATCTCGAACTGACATTTGTGATAACGTTTTTGTTATCAATTTGTTTCGGACGAAAAATGAAGGAAAAATTGTTTTAGTCGAGCGACGAAACTGGAAGATGAAAAAAAGTTACAAATAAAAAGAAGAACCGGATTAAAAACGCCTTTTTACGCGATTTAACGTTACAAAATATTTTGATGTAAATTTTCTGCAACGTCACTCCTAAATTACCTTTAAACATAATATTTATATATTTTGTCAAAGTCTGGTGTAATTGCAGATACCGTATTAAAAGAACACAAGTTTTATGGTATATCGAGAAAATTTAATCAAAATTAATCCGAAGAGACACATTTAGTGTAAGTATAAGCGAGACAAGTTAAGTTTGAACTGAAGTGAAGCTGGGGTCCAGTGACACGACTCGGCCACATCGGTGCATTGAACTATACAAACCGCGAACTCCACAACTTATCAATCCGACCAAAGGATCTCCTCCCAAAGATATCTTCTCGGACATTTCCATTGAAAATCGCAACTTATTTTCTAAGTGGTTCATGTTTTCAAATTAGACGAACTTATCGTCGATAAATTTAACTCTTCTCTTTTTAGTTTTATTAACTTCCACAAGACCGCTAGAGAAAGTTGTCGTTTCAAAGACGATTTTGGATCACTTTTTTGCTGCACTTTTACGTAATTTTCTATTTAATATGAAATAACGTTAGTTTGATGATCTGTATCGAAGACAAGGTTACGAGATACGAGATGATGACTAGAGTTCGCTCGTTATTAAAATATTTTAAGCTTTACTATAATTACGCCTTTACTAATTAATTAATATCCCAGATTTTTATTTCTTTTAAATTACTGTTATTTTTTTACAAAAAGTAGAAGTAGAAATACTTGCATGTGAAATATATACATAAATATACAGGGAAAATCATTTAAAAAATTGTGTCCATTTTTTGGAAAAGCGACTTCAAGTGACAGTAGCTCTTGAACGGTTACTTGGGAGAAATATTAAACAGCTAACAATACTTGTTCATTTGTTATAAAGAAATCCAAATACGTAATAATATACAGGGTGTTACGTATAAAAAATTTTTGAAATCCCCAGTTTTTTAAAAGTGAATCACAAAATATAAATAACGACTTCAAGTGACAGTAGCTCATGAATAGTTACTTAGAGGCTCATTAAACCTCATGCAATATTTGTTCATTTGTTACAAGGGAATCCAAATATGTAATAATATACAGGGTGTTACGTATAAAAAAATTGTATAAACCCCAGTTTTTTGAAAAGTGAAAAACTAAATATAAATAACGACATCAAGTGACAGTAGCTCATGAACGGTTACTTGGAGGCTCGTTAAACCTCATGCAATTATTGTTCATTTGTTACAAGAGAATCCAAATATGTAATAATATACAGGGTGTTACGTATAAAAATTTGAGAAAACCCCAGTTTTTTTAAAAGTGAAAAACTAAATATAAATAACGACTTCAAGTGACAGTAGCTCATGAACGGTTACTTGGAGGCTCATTAAACCTCATGCAATTTTTGTTCATTTGTTACAAGGGGGTCCAAATATGTAATAATATACAGGGTGTTATGTATAAAAAAAATTGAGAAAACCCCAGTTTTTGGAAAAGTGGAAAACTAAATATAAATAACGACTTCAAATGACAGTAGCTCATGAACGGTTACTTGGAGGCTCATTAAACCTCATGCAATTTTTGTTCATTTGTTACAAGGGGGTCCAAATATGTAATAATATACAGGGTGTTACGTATAAAAAATTGAGAAAAACCCAGTTTTTTGAAAAGTTAAAAACTAAATATAAATAACGACTTCAAGTGACAGTAGCTCATGAACGGTTACTTGGAGGCTCATTAAACCTCATGCAATTATTGTTCATTTGTTACAAGGGAATCCAAATATGTAATAATATACAGGGTGTTACGTATAAAAATTTGAGAAAACCCCAGTTTTTTTAAAAGTGAAAAACTAAATATAAATAACGACTTCAAGTGACAGTAGCTGAGGAACGGTTACTTGGAGGCTCATTAAACCTCATGCAATTTTTGTTCATTTGTTACAAGGGAATCCAAATATGTAATAATATACAGGGTGTTACGCATAAAAAAATTGAGAAAACACGAGTATTTTGAGAAGTGAAAAACTAAATATAAAAAACGACTTCAAGTGACAGTAGCTCATGAATGGTTATTTGGAGGCTCATTAAACCTCATGCAATTTTTGTTCATTTGTTACAAGGGAATCCAAATATGTAATAATATACAGGGTGTTACGTATAAAAAAATTGTATAAACCCCAGTTTTTTGAAAAGTGAAAAACTAAATATAAATAACGACTTCAAGTGACAGTAGCTGAGGAACGGTTACTTGGAGGCTCATTAAACCTCATGCAATTTTTGTTCATTTGTTACAAGGGAATCCAAATATGTAATAATATACAGGGTGTTACGTATAAAAATTTGAGAAAACACCAGTTTTTTTAAAAGTGAAAAACTAAATATAAATAACGACTTCAAGTGACAGTAGCTCATGAACGGTTACTTGGAGGCTCATTAAACCTCATGCAATTTTTGTTCATTTGTTACAAGGGGGTCCAAATATGTAATAATATACAGGGTGTTATGTATAAAAAAAATTGAGAAAACCCCAGTTTTTGGAAAAGTGGAAAACTAAATATAAATAACGACTTCAAATGACAGTAGCTCATGAACGGTTACTTGGAGGCTCATTAAACCTCATGCAATTTTTGTTCATTTGTTACAAGGGAATCCAAATATGTAATAATATACAGGGTGTTACGTATAAAAAAATTGAATTAACCCCAGTTTTTTGAAAAGTGAAAAACTAAATATAAATAACGACTTCAAGTGACAGTAGCTCATGAACGGTTACTTGGAGGCTCATTAAACCTCATGCAATATTTGTTCATTTGTTACAAGGGAATCCAAATATGTAATAATATACAGGGTGTTACGTATAAAAAATTGAGAAAAACCCAGTTTTTTGAAAAGTTAAAAACTAAATATAAATAACGACTTCAAGTGACAGTAGCTTATGAACGGTTACTTGGAGGCTCATTAAACCCCATGCAATTTGTGAACATTTGTTACAAGGGAATTCAAATATGTAATAATATACACGGCGTTACGTATAAAAAATTGAGAAAAACCCAGTTTTTTGAAAAGTAAAAAACTAAATATAAAAAACGACTTCAAGTGACAGTAGCTCATGAACGGTTATTTGGAGGCTCATTAAACTTCATGCAATTTTTGTTGATTTGTTACAAGGGAATCCAAATATGTAATAATATACAGGGTGTTACGCATAAAAAATTTGAGAAAACCCCGGTTTTTAAGAAAAGTGAAAAACTAAATATAAAAAAAACGACTTCAAGTGACAGTAGCTCATGAACGGTTACTTGGAGGCTCAATAAACCTCATACAATTATTGTCATTTGTTACAAGGGGAATCCAAATATGTAATAATATACAGGGTGTTACGTATAATAAACTGAGAAAAATTCAGTTTTTTAAATAATGGATCAGAAGTTTGCCTGCTAGATGGTGACTAGTTCGTTTATTAATATTTTAAGCTTTAGTACAATAAATTACGCGTTTGCTAATTAATTAATTATTATCTACAAATTTTATTTTGTTAAAGCTACTGTTATTTTTCACAAGTAGCAGAAGTATGTATTAATTATTTGGGTTGCATGTGAAATGCAAATTTTTGTTATTCAATTTCTATTGAGATACCTCTATGTTTTGTTTGAATACCTGTCTATGTGTCTATGTCTGGATAACTATTGTTTAGGAAATTCATACACTACTGTTTGATATACCTATTATAGATTAAGTAAGTAAACATTTTAGTGTGCATTGCCAACATTTGAATATCATTTAATAGAACAAAGTATAAAATAACATGGTCTCGTGTGTTATAATAGCTAATAAGAATAGGGTGTTCCAAAATGTCCCAATTGCATTAACCTTCCAGTACTAAAATGCCATCCTATAACATCCATACTAACGCCGGTCTCACAGACCGCGCTTAGTTTTAATTTTTTTTAACGTATTTTTTACAACTTTTTTATAGCAAATAGAAATTATTTCAAATATTTAGTAATTTTTCTGGATACTTATTATAATTTTAGCAAAAAAAAATTCATTTTAATAACCAAAATTCACTTTTATAAAAATAAACAAAAATAAAAAGATGCATAAATTAAATAAGCGATTTCAAACGAATTAAACAAAATTTTTTAATAACTAGTAATATTATAAACAAACCTAGGAACAACACTTCTAAAAAGGTAAAATTATTTTTTTCATCTTCAACAATAGCTGAAATATTTTGGATAGAACATTTGTCGCATTTTACATGTTAGAACATAAGAGCATATTACCGCATGCACCAAAAAAAGCTACTTATTAATTGAAGTAAATGCAAAAATCTCTTCTGTTTTTTGTTATCCTATTTCTATTCAAGACAAGTGGAAAAAAATAATTTTTAACGAAAAAATTTTAAAAATTTTGAAAAAATATTTAAAATTTTTAGTTACTGTTTTACTAACGTCGGTCTCTCAGACCGAATTCAATTATTATAATTGAACCATTACAAACTTATGCTTGCAAACTTCAAAAAAATGTGTGAGAGCATTTAGTTTAAAGGTACTGATAACCTCCCAACCCTAGCAGTTCGTATTTCAAAGATATTAATAAAAATAAAACTCGTCGGTCTGTGACACCGAGTGTTAGTACTGAAAGGTTAAATAATTATCATCAAGTCGTGCTGGAAGGACTAGAAGATATCAAAAAGTGCCTTTATTGATACAATGAGTAATGGTGTAAGCAACTGCCTTTATTGACAAACGTTTGTAAGAATTATAAAGTTTTTAGATCAAAACTGGACTCTTAAAGGTTGGGAGGGAGGCCAATTATCAAAATGGTATTAGCTGCCCATTTTTTTTAAATTTCAATAAAGTGAATTGTGGAAGAAAAATTTGGAACACCCTCTAAATCTCGGTTTATGTAAAATTGTAATGCGAGAGCACTTGGAAAACACACACACCGGCCTTTTTAAACCCTTAATTAGAGTGAGATTCAACGAACTAATTTGAAAGCTTTAAATAATATTTGCAAGTTATAAAAAATTAACAATTTAATTTACTACTAAGCAAATTGAAATTAACCCTTAAATTATAATTATTTCCAACCATCAATCAAAGTAATGATTATTTTATTGATATTTTTCTCTCCATCAAATCAAAAGTTGAATGTTTATTGTATCTGGGATTAATGTACGAATGGTTAATTGTTATAATTTCATAATAATAAAATTGTTCGTTTCCGCTTAATCTATAGCTAATTTAATGCAATTGCCACTCCGTTTCATAAAGATTCGATTAGATCAATTGTTGATGTTTATAAAGCGTATAAATGTAATAATTTTATTTTTCCATTGAAACGTTTTGTTACAATTTTGCTATAAATTTACCTACTAAATATATCCATCAGCTTTAACAAAAAAGATTTATTCACCCAAAAGAGTTTGAATTGCATCGCCGAGAGACTAGTTCAACAAGAGCCGATCGAATGGAATAGAAGAAAAGTTTTCAAAATGGAAATCTAAACGTTGAATATCGGAAGCTTTTTCAAAATGAAATTTTTAAGCAAATACATTTTGTTTTGGCCAGGTGTTGTCCCAAAAAAATTAAAACGAGAGAAAATAAGCACTCACCAGGATGTCTTCCAACTACGCGTCTCCTATAGCAAAGCCTTGCAGGGCAACTATTAGTGATTGTTGACTTAATAGTGACGAAAACCGGGATAACAATTACACAATAAAATGAATAAGCACTACAGGTAAATTTGAAGAAGGCAATTAGATGTGTTTATTGAAATGAATTCAAATTGCAACTAATTTCGAATAGAAAGATAAATACAATCAAAAGGTAGATAGATGGGCGCTTATCAAAACTTCCAGTACGAAAATTTAATATTTAAAATAAACGGATTTAAATCGGCGAAAATACATTTTAATGATAAACTCTGACGTCACAAGATTTCTAAATATTCAAAAATATACAGGATGTCGCAAAATTTTTTGAAAATTCTAATTGCTGCATTTATAATACCCCTCGAACTGGGAGTGATTCTAAAAACAGATATAAGCATCTACCATCAAAAACAATTAAATTCAGAAGTTTTCCCAGATTTCAAAAACGTAAAAATTTACAGGGTGTTTCAATTGACTTAAGAAAGTTTGTGTCATTTCCTAATAGTTGCCTACTTATTAAATAAAGAAATAATAAATAATCGGGAAGTTAAAATATACAGGGTATGGTATCATCTGATAAGTCATTTTACAATATTTTCGAAATATTCATAAATATACAGGGTGTCCCTACAATTTTTGTCAAAAGTTTATTTCTGAATTTCTAATTCCCCTTGAACTGGGAGTGATTCTAAAAAGAGATATAGGCATCTATCATCAAAAAAATAATATTCAGATCTTTTCTCCGATTTCAAAATCGTAAAAACTTACAGGGTGTTTCAATTGACTTAAGAAAGTTTGTGCCATTTCCTAATAGTTGCCTACTTATTAAATAAATAAATAATAAATAATCGGGAAGTTAAAATATACAGGGTATGGTATCATCTGATAAGTCATTTTACAATATTTTCGAAATATTCATAAATATACAGGGTGTCCCTACAATTTTTGTAAAGTTTATTTCTGAATTTCTAATTTCCCTTGAACTGGGAGTGATTCTAAAAACAGATATAGGCATCTATCATCAAAAAAATAATATTCAGAAGTTTTCCCCGATTTCAAAATCGTAAAAACTTATAGAGTGTTTCAATTGACTTTAGAAAGTTTGTGTCATTTCCTAATAGTTGCCTACTTAATAAATAAATAAATAATAAATAATAGGGAAGTTAAAATATACAGGGTATGGTATCATCTGATAAGTCATTTTACAATATTTTCGAAATATTCATAAATATACAGGGTGTCCCTACAATTTTTGTAAAAAGTTTATTTCTGAATTTCTAATTCCCCTTGAACTGGGAGTGATTCTAAAAAGAGATATAGGCATCTATCATCAAAAAAATAATATTCAGATGTTTTCTCCGATTTCAAAATCGTAAAAACTTACAGGGTGTTTCAATTGACTTAAGAAAGTTTGTGCCATTTCCTAATAGTTGCCTACTTATTAAATAAATAAATAATAAATAATCGGGAAGTTAAAATATACAGGGTATGGTATCATCTGATAAGTCATTTTACAATATTTTCGAAATATTCATAAATATACAGGGTGTCCCTACAATTTTTGTCAAAAGTTTATTTCTGACTTTCTAATTCCCCTTGAACTGGGAGTGATTCTAAAAAGAGATAGGCATCTATCATCAAAAAAATAATATTCAGATATTTTCTCCGATTTCAAAATCGTAAAAACTTACAGGGTGTTTCAATTGACTTAAGAAAGTTTGTGTCATTTCCTAATAGTTGCCTACTTATTAAATAAAGAAATAATAAATAATCGGGAAGTTAAAATATACAGGGTATGGTATCATCTGATAAGTCATTTTACAATATTTTCGAAATATTCATAAATATACAGGGTGTCCCTACAATTTTTGTCAAAAGTTTATTTCTGAATTTCTAATTCCCCTTGAACTGGGAGTGATTCT
The DNA here is from genome assembly GCA_963924605.1 of Malthinus seriepunctatus. Lineage (NCBI taxonomy): Eukaryota > Metazoa > Arthropoda > Insecta > Coleoptera > Cantharidae > Malthinus > Malthinus seriepunctatus. Next base: position 11,218,972 of record OZ004603.1, read on the forward strand.
AAAAAGAGATATAGGCATCTATCATCAAAAAAATAATATTCAGATCTTTTCTCCGATTTCAAAATCGTAAAAACTTACAGGGTGTTTCAATTGACTTAAGAAAGTTTGTGCCATTTCCTAATAGTTGCCTACTTATTAAATAAATAAATAATAAATAATCGGGAAGTTAAAATATACAGGGTATGGTATCATCTGATAAGTCATTTTACAATATTTTCGAAATATTCATAAATATACAGGGTGTCCCTACAATTTTTGTAAAGTTTATTTCTGAATTTCTAATTTCCCTTGAACTGGGAGTGATTCTAAAAACAGATATAGGCATCTATCATCAAAAAAATAATATTCAGAAGTTTTCCCCGATTTCAAAATCGTAAAAACTTATAGAGTGTTTCAATTGACTTTAGAAAGTTTGTGTCATTTCCTAATAGTTGCCTACTTAATAAATAAATAAATAATAAATAATAGGGAAGTTAAAATATACAGGGTATGGTATCATCTGATAAGTCATTTTACAATATTTTCGAAATATTCATAAATATACAGGGTGTCCCTACAATTTTTGTAAAAAGTTTATTTCTGAATTTCTAATTCCCCTTGAACTGGGAGTGATTCTAAAAAGAGATATAGGCATCTATCATCAAAAAAATAATATTCAGATGTTTTCTCCGATTTCAAAATCGTAAAAACTTACAGGGTGTTTCAATTGACTTAAGAAAGTTTGTGCCATTTCCTAATAGTTGCCTACTTATTAAATAAATAAATAATAAATAATCGGGAAGTTAAAATATACAGGGTATGGTATCATCTGATAAGTCATTTTACAATATTTTCGAAATATTCATAAATATACAGGGTGTCCCTACAATTTTTGTCAAAAGTTTATTTCTGACTTTCTAATTCCCCTTGAACTGGGAGTGATTCTAAAAAGAGATATAGGCATCTATCATCAAAAAAATAATATTCAGATGTTTTCTCCGATTTCAAAATCGTAAAAACTTACAGGGTGTTTCAATTGACTTAAGAAAGTTTGTGCCATTTCCTAATAGTTGCCTACTTATTAAATAAATAAATAATAAATAATCGGGAAGTTAAAATATACAGGGTATGGTATCATCTGATAAGTCATTTTACAATATTTTCGAAATATTCATAAATATACAGGGTGTCCCTACAATTTTTGTCAAAAGTTTATTTCTGAATTTCTAATTCCCCTTGAACTGGGAGTGATTCTAAAAAGAGATATAGGCATCTATCATCAAAAAAATAATATTCAGATGTTTTCTCCGATTTCAAAATCGTAAAAACTTACAGGGTGTTTCAATTGACTTAAGAAAGTTTGTGCCATTTCCTAATAGTTGCCTACTTATTAAATAAATAAATAATAAATAATCGGGAAGTTAAAATATACAGGGTATGGTATCATCTGATAAGTCATTTTACAATATTTTCGAAATATTCATAAATATACAGGGTGTCCCTACAATTTTTGTCAAAAGTTTATTTCTGAATTTCTAATTCCCCTTGAACTGGGAGTGATTCTAAAAAGAGATATAGGCATCTATCATCAAAAAAATAATATTCAGATGTTTTCTCCGATTTCAAAATCGTAAAAACTTACAGGGTGTTTCAATTGACTTAAGAAAGTTTGTGCCATTTCCTAATAGTTGCCTACTTATTAAATAAATAAATAATAAATAATCGGGAAGTTAAAATATACAGGGTATGGTATCATCTGATAAGTCATTTTACAATATTTTCGAAATATTCATAAATATACAGGGTGTCCCTACAATTTTTGTCAAAAGTTTATTTCTGAATTTCTAATTCCCCTTGAACTGGGAGTGATTCTAAAAAGAGATATAGGCATCTATCATCAAAAAAATAATATTCAGATGTTTTCTCCGATTTCAAAATCGTAAAAACTTACAGGGTGTTTCAATTGACTTAAGAAAGTTTGTGCCATTTCCTAATAGTTGCCTACTTATTAAATAAATAAATAATAAATAATCGGGAAGTTAAAATATACAGGGTATGGTATCATCTGATAAGTCATTTTACGATATTTTCGAAATATTCATAAATATACAGGGTGTCCCTACAATTTTTGTCAAAAGTTTATTTCTGAATTTCTAATTCCCCTTGAACTGGGAGTGATTCTCAAAAGAGATATAGGCATCTATCATCAAAAAAATAATATTCAGATGTTTTCTCCGATTTCAAAATCGTAAAAACTTACAGGGTGTTTCAATTGACTTAAGAAAGTTTGTGCCATTTCCTAATAGTTGCCTACTTATTAAATAAATAAATAATAAATAATCGGGAAGTTAAAATATACAGGGTATGGTATCATCTGATAAGTCATTTTACAATATTTTCGAAATATTCATAAATATACAGGGTGTCCCTACAATTTTTGTCAAAAGTTTATTTCTGAATTTCTAATTCCCCTTGAACTGGGAGTGATTCTAAAAAGAGATAGGCATCTATCATCAAAAAAATAATATTCAGATATTTTCTCCGATTTCAAAATCGTAAAAACTTACAGGGTGTTTCAATTGACTTAAGAAAGTTTGTGCCATTTCCTAATAGTTGCCTACTTATTTAAATAAATAAATAATAAATAATCGGGAAGTTAAAATATACAGGGTATGGTATCATCTGATAAGTCATTTTACAATATTTTCGAAATATTCATAAATATACAGGGTGTCCCTACAATTTTTGTCAAAAGTTTATTTCTGAATTTCTAATTTCCCTTGAACTGGGAGTGATTCTAAAAACAGATATAGGCATCTATCATCAAAAAAATAATATTCAGAAGTTTTCCCCGATTTCAAAATCGTAAAAACTTATAGGGTGTTTCAATTGACTTAAGAAAGTTTGTGTCATTTCCTAATAGTTGCCTACTTAATAAATAAATAAATAATAAATAATCGAGAAGTTAAAATATAGATGGTATTATCTGATAAGTCATTTTACAAAATTTTCCAAATATTCAAAAATATACAGGGTGTCCCAACAATTTTTGTAAAACTTTTGTTTCTGAATTTCGAACTCCCCTTGAACTGGGAGTGATTCTAAAAACAGATATAGGCATCTATCATCAAAAAAATAATATTCAGAAGTTTTCCCCGATTTCGAGAACGTAAAAATTTACAGGGTGTTTCAATTGACTTAAGAAAGTTTGTGTCATTTCCTTATATTAGCCTACTTAATAAATAAATAATAAATAATGGGGAAGTTAAAATATAAAGGGTATGTTATCATCTGATAAGTAATTTTAAAACCTTTTCGAAATATTCAGAAATTTACAGGGTGTTTTAACTGACTTAAGAAAGTTTGTGTCATTTCCTAATTTGATTTTTATTTATTCATTTCCTAATAGTTGCTTACTTAATAAATAAAAAAATAATAAATAAATTGTAAGTCAAAATATACAATGTTTAGTATCATCCGATAAGTCATTTTACGATCTTTTAAAAGACTTAAAAATATATATACAGCGTGCTCAAAAGAACAAAGTTGCTCTCTTTTACGGTTAAAGCACAAATCAAAATATGGAGTGTTTGGTATCGCCTGACAGCTAATTTTACGAACTTTCGAAATATTTAAAAATATACAGGGTGTTCCATTAAAAATAATAAAGGTGCGTTCACTTCAAGTCCACGTTGTTTACTTCTGAATCCTACGAAGTTTTATTAGAATGTGCCTTAATAACACATTGACAGTGTAGATTTTATTTTCAAGAGAATTAAGGTAAGGGTGAACGAAGATCAAGCCAAGAATTGCAAGTGTTTTTTTAACATGTCCTAATTTTTTTAGGGAATCAATCTTGTACAGTTGAGTTTGTTTACTAATTCTATAAAAATCTGTACTGTGAGAGTAGGGTTCGCAAGGGCCTTTGCGAGTCGTTTGGTCATAAAGATGCGGATTTTGATAGGAATGCTCTTGGGACTCTTCTCTTGAAAGCCATATACGTGATGTGACGCTGTGGAGGTCCAAAACTGCAAGGTCTCTGCACCGCAGAGACAAACAACAGTAATTGCTACTACATTGTGGTGAATATAAAAATAATTGTGTTAATCCATAGTGGCTTCTTTTAATCATTTTATTGAAATGTTGGTGGAAAAGAAAAAAATTTAATTTGATCGTAATTTGTAATTTCGAGAGCAATTCCCAGGTGCATCAACTACCGCGGTGTTTACTTTCCTGCAATAGTTTACATGATGAAACCGTTATTTTACCTTCTTGGATTATGTACTTGCTTTTATATTTATACGCCTTTGTGTAATAATACCAACTTTCAGTTATTGACTAACTCGAAATGTCGATTTTATTAAAGCGACTCTCGCAAAAATAATGATAAATTTTAAATAATAAATATAATAGTCTTATTAGCGGTAAATTAATTCCTATTGAAATTCTCATCTTGGAAAGTAGAAATAACGGTTCGATTTAGCTGTACTAACAATATCCATAAATTTTATTCCGTGGCATAAAGCGAACTTAGGTTTTACTTTCAATTGTTGTAAATTGTTTTAATAGATGGACCGTGTTGGTTTCTTTATGTGTGCTCTGTTGTGTGTGTGTGTTTCTTGTCTCATTTTGTTTTGTGCTCTTTAACTAATCGAATTCTAACTAAATTAAATTGATTTTCTATATGCCAAACTGTCAAATAAAGGTTACTTACTTTGCTCTTCTTATACCAACTCTCGTGGTATTTAAAGTTACCATTAATTTTATTCTTTTATTACCATAATTATACCTCGTTTCGATACTTTGCCATTGCGGTCTCATTATAAATACTCTTCAATATTAACTCAACAGAGAAAACACCTGGTTTTAAAGTAAACGAATTCCGGAATTATTTTAATTGATAGATCTCTTTTATTCGTTCAAATATAAATTTGTTTGGAGCAGAATAAGAAACGAGACTTGTTATCGATTAAAGAATTATTTTCATAATTGCCAGCCAGGTCTTAAAAACCTTAAAATTCAGAGGAGACAAAACTTTGTCGATTCAATCTAAAATCGACATGAAAGCGCAGGAGGGCGTTGAAAAGAAATCCTTTTTATTGAGGATTAGTTTATGTAATAATATAAAGCTATGCTAACAGAATTAGGCTCCATGGAGGAAAGGTATTACAATAAGGGATGAAAATACAATAGAGAATAAAAATAAGACGAAATTGCACTTTGCCACGTGCAGTTTGTACGTAATGATGCAACAATTAAATCGTTTTCATTTAAATCGGGCTCTACAAAGGGTTTATGCAGCTTCAAATTGCAAAAACACATAAGAGAAGACAGGCGAACATTTCGACCGATTTCCACAAAGGCTGGCAAACCTAGAAACAGATCGATGAACTGACTAGGGGTGGGCGATATTGAGAATTTCATATCGATATTTACCGATATATCGTAATATCGATAAATATACCGATGTATCGATATTTTTTTTAAATGATATCGCCTAGTCGATAAAAATATCGATATAGTTCAATTTTTTAAAGACTACCGACACGTGACCACCTTTATATGTATAAATAAAGATGAAAACGACTTATTTCGTGAGTGTAATTAGTTAATTTAGTTAATACATTTATTGCTAATTATTATTAAATATTTATTTAGAAAATTTATAATTAAATTAATTATTTATTCAATATTTTAAAAGTCACGTGTCGGTAGTCTTTTAAAAATTCTAGTGTATCTATTTAATCTAAAATAAATAATTTATTTAAGAGGTTGCCAGTTATTCGTCTGTTTAGTCTGTCAGTTCTAGAGCTGGGAAAAAATATCGATATTTTTATGGATATGTATATCGACTAGTCGATACCAATTAAAAAATATATCAATACATTAATATATCGATATTTCAATATATCCATATTTTGATATAACGAAATATTTTTTAAATGATATGGACTAGTCAATATATCGATACCAAATACCGACATATCGATATTTTTTTAATATCGATATTTTTTTTAAATGATATTGACTAGTCGATAAAAATATCGATAGATATTTAATCTAAAATTAATAATTTATTTAGAAATGTTCTATTATTCTTCTCTTTAGTCTGTCAGTTCTAGAGCTGGGAACAAATTCGACATTTTTATCGATGTATCGACTAGTCGATACATTTAGAAGATATATCGATACATTGGTATATCGTTATTTTAATAATTCGATAAATATCGATATTTCGATATAACGAAATATTTTTTAAATGATATGGACTAGTCTAGATTAAATATCGATAGATATTTAATCTAAAATTAATAATTTATTTAGAAATGTTCTATTATTCTTCTCTTTAGTCTGTCAGTTCTAGAGCTGGGAACAAATTCGATATTTTTATCGATATATCCACTAGTCGATACATTTAGAAGATATATCGATACATTGGTATATCGTTATTTTAATATATCGATATTTCGATATAACGAAATATTTTTTAAATGATATCGACTAGTCGATATATCCATAAAAATATCGATATATAATATTTTTTTAATATCGATATTTCGATATATCCGTGTTAATTAATTAATTGTATTTAATTAATTATTGTTTTATTCCTTTTTAATTATTTCGTTTTCCGTGTTGCCTTCAGCAAATCCGTGTGTTTGTGTTTCGATCCTAGGACTATTGATCTCTCTTAGAGGACCATTTACGATCTCAAAGAGAGAACTATTGATCTAGGGAAGATAATCTTCCGTGCCAGTTTTTTATCAGGACTATTGATCTCTCTTAGAAGAACATTTAGGATCTCAAAGAGAGGGCTATTGATTTGGTGAAATACGTAGTACCTGGTTCTTCCTTTTAGGGCTAGCGATCTCTCTTAGAGGACCAATTTCGATCTCAAAGAGAGGACTATTGTCCTAGAAGAAGAAATACCCCTCTCTGCTCTCCTGTGTCTCATCAGGACTATTGACCTCTCTTAGAGGACCAGAGTGGATCTCAAAGAGATGAATACTGATCTGATAAGTTCACATTCTTTCTACAGTAGGTCTAGTGATCTCTTTCTTAGGAGAGAGGACTAGTGACCTGGTTGGAAAGAGATTCCGTGTTTGTCCAGGCTTATTGATCTCTTTTCGAGGAACGGTTGGATCTCGAAGACGAGGAGTAGTGGTCTGGGAGAACAGTGGCTGAGTCATCTTACCATCAGAGATTTAAATTTCATTGGTTATCCAATTTTTGTTTTTTTTCCAAGAAAGGTTTTTTTTTATTTTCTGTATCAGTGCCGTTGAGGTACTTAGAGTTATTATTTATTTTTTTTTTATTTAATAAATACTTCGTTTAACTTTCCTGTGTGTTTCATTTCCAGCTTCTAACCCCCCTGTCTCTTACTGAGCGATGCTAAAGGGATAATTAGTACACTCCCGATTTTTGGTGTTGAATTTGGCCGATATCGAAATCGAATCGAAATATCGGTATATTAATGTATCGATATATCGACATGTTTTAATTGATATCGACTAGTCGATATATAGATAAAAAATAGCGATATATTGATATTTTTTTCCAGCCCTAGAACTGACAGACTAAACAGACGAATAAAAGACAACCTCTTACTGCGAGTTTCTCGAACTATAGTTATCTATTGACGAATACATATCTTATTCCTAAATGTTAAAAAACAGGTTTCAAACAATAGAAATAGTTAAGTTCTGGAATGTTATGGATCCATAACGTTAGAGAAACTCGACATTAAACAGGCAGATCTGTAGACTGACGAAAAATATCGATATTTACCGATATACCGATAAATATCGGTACTTCGATATATCTAAATATTCAAATATCGATATATCTATGTATCGATATATCGTTATTTTTTTGAAATCTATCGACTAGTCGATATATGGATATCTTGACAGATATACATACATAATTACAGACTAAACAGACTGCTCCAAAAATGAATTAAAATTCATCGACAGTAAACAGACAATAATTATTTTAAGAACATATTTTGTTGATCTAACGATCTGTGTTTAATGATAGAAAAATAAGTTTGCAAAGTATTGAAAAATGAAAAAAAAAAGTCTAATTACTTTCTCTCTCACATCTTTCTTACACGCTTAAAAGCCCTTATTTTTAAATCATAAAAAGTGATATAAAAGTTCTCTATTATAATTTTATTGAACTATTGTATTTGTGTTGATCGTAAAGTTTTATGTAAGAGTCGAAACTCAATTTTCTTCTATAAACCCCATAATAAAAATTATGATGTCCTCTCGCGCGCCCTCTTTGCCCCTACTCTTCAATTACGGAAAAAATCAATTTTACGATTTTTGGAAAAATTTTTTCTTTTCGTCGCAAGTGTAATTAAAAGTTAACATAAATTTGAATAATTAATAATTGCTATTATAGTAATTTTTTAAAAAAGTACGTACGTACATACACATATTGTGTAATGGCCCTAGGTGTTTCGAAGTTAGATTAAGTGCTCCGGAAGTTCTATAGAACAGTTGCAAGTTTCAAACTCGAATAATATGTAACGTTAATTGAATCAAGAAAGTTATTGATATTATAGGAGAAAGTGTTTTATATACATATTTAAACAGTAGTAGAAGCCTATGATATTTAAAAGGAAATTATTTTATTACGCGCTGCTTGTCGAAAAGTCGATATATGTGGATGGAAAAATTTTATATAATCGAATTTAGAGCAAAACTGATTTCTGTGACGATTGTGTGTTTCTTCAAATATTAGAAATTAGCTACTGTAAAGAGTTCCAGGTGACTTCCGGTATAGATGTTGAATGAGAAAAGTTTTACAACATATTTTCAATAACTGACTCTTCTTTTTAATAAGTGATTTAATGCCATTTTATAGCAGCACATGAAACAAATTTTTTTCCATTGTAGATGTAGAACCGACATTTAGCACTGAAAAACAATTTGGAATCTAGCATCTCCTACTACTTTTTGTGACGTCATAGACCACGCCTCTTTCTGTATGAGACAGATCGGTATTCAAAAACATCAGTTGGTATTAAAACGGCATTTACCATAAACAATTACTGTTCTCTAGATAGATTTAGTAACATCAGCGCAAGAAACATTGAAAACTAGAATCTCCTACTACTCTTTTATGACGTCACAGACCACGTCTTCTTTTTTTATGGAAGTCAGATCGATATTTAAAATGCACTCATAGATTTTAAAAAGCATTTGAAATAAAAGTATTCCCAAAATTTACATTATTGACAAATGTCGGAGAATCCCCTACTACTTTTTTAAGTCACATACCACGCCCCTTTCTGTAGGAGACAGATCGGTATTAAAATTATATCAGTTAAAACGGCATTTAACATAAACTATCACTGTTCTCTAGATAGATTTAGTAACATCAGCGCAAGAATCACTGCAAAATAGAACTCTTTTATGACGTCACAGATCACGCCCCTTTATGTATGAGGCAGATTGGTATTCCAAATACATCAGTTGGTATTAAAACGGCATAACATAAACAATTACTGTTCTATATAGATTTAGTAACATCAGCGCAAGAAACATTGAAAAATAGAATCTCCTACTACTCTTTTGTGACGTCACAGACCACGCCCTTTTTTGTTATAAAAGTCAGATCTATATTTAAAATACATCCATAAATTTTAAAAAGCATTTGTAATAAAACGATTGGCAAAATTTACATTGTTGACAAACGTCGTAGAATCCCCTACTATTTTTTGTGACGTCACAGACCACGCCTTTTATTTTTTGAAAGACAGATCGGTATTTAAAATACATCCATCAGATTGCAAAGAGAATTTGAAATAAAAGAAACCCCAAAATTGAAATAGTATTTTTTTTCAAAACAATATGTGACGTCTAAGCTCCAAATTAGTCAGAAATGTCGTCCATGACGTTACAAAGTGAGTGGTCGGGGGTTCGAGTCGTTAATTATTTTTGAATGACATGATAAAATTTTAGTCCTTCTGTCGTCTATATTTAGTGACATCACCGCAAGAGAAATTGAGACAATAGAATCCCCTAGTATTTTTGTTTGTGACGTCACAGACCACGCCCCTTATTTTGTGAAAGATAGATTGGTATATAAAATGCATCCATCAGATTGTAAAAATAATTTGAAATAACAGGAACCCCAAAATTGAAATAATTTTTTTTCAAAACAGCGTTGTATGACGTCTAAGCTCCAAATTAGTCAGAAATGTCGCCCATGACTTTACCAAGTGAGTGGTCGGGGGTCAAGTCCTAAATTATTTTTTAATGACATATGATGAAATTTTAGTCGCTCTGTCTTCTAGATTTAGTGACATAGCAAAGGAAATTGAGACAATTCTCCTACTACTTTTTTGTGACGTCACAGACCACGCCTTTTATTCTAAGAAAGACAAATACGTATTGCAAAAAGAATTTGAAATAAAAGGAATCCCAAAATTGAAACTATTTTATTCTCAAAACAGTATTAGGTAACGTCTAAGTTGGAAATTAGTCAGAAGTGTAGTCTATGACGTTATCAAAATAGTGGTCGGGATTCGCAGGTTTAAGTTTTCTGTATAGTGACATAGAAATGGAATATTATAGCGATGAAGTTTTAATCGCTCTGTGCTTCCCTATCTTTTGGATTTAGTAACCTCAGCGCACGAGACATTGAGAATAGACTACTACTAGTACAACTCTTTTTTACGTTACAGGCCACGCCCCTTATTTTATGAAAGGCATATACGTATTGCAAAAATAATTTAAAATAAAAGGAATCCCAAAAATGAAACAATTTTATTTTTAAAACAGTGTTAGGTAACGTCTAAGTTCCAAATTAGTCAGAAGTGTAGTATGACGTCAACAAAAGAGTGGTAGGGAGTCGCAGTTCCTAAATTTACTGTATAGTGGCATAGAAATGGAATCTTTCACCATCGAGTTTTAATCGTTCTGTGCGTCCCTATATTTTAGATTTAGTTACATCAGCGCACGAGACATTGAGAATAGAACCCCCTACTACAATTCTTTTCTGACATCACAGACCACACCCCCTTTTTTATGAAAGTCAGATTCTATGATCTATGAGGATGATAATTCTAAAGAGAACAAGCGCCAGCCAATTTTATTCTCAAACTTCTAAACCGCATAGAGGAAACGTGGCTGCTGGAAAACGACTATTTGGAGAAAATAGACCCAAGATGGCGTATACTGCGCAGACCTTACATAATCTACCCCCTAACAAATCGATCCCTAACCACAACTTTATATTTGCTTGTTTAAACCGCTTTTGATGATGAGCATTACAAAGATACTATTTGAGAGCAAAATGAAAGGGAAACGATCAGTCTGCAAGTTATGGACAAAATTCAAATTTTCTTCCGGTGAAACTGGAAGGGTAACAAAAGCAAACAAGAACAAAATTAATTAAACGAAAGTTTCAATCGGTGGCTGCTAATTTTGTTTAGTCTACCCTCTCTCATTGAGTTGACGTCCTGCAATTTTGATCGATTGTTAATTTAATTGGCAACATTAAACTGTAATATTTAAATAGTTAAGTCGATGATTACATCTATTTTTCAAAAGTGGACAAAAAAGGTAACGGAAAGTTATTAGAGATGATGGGTTACTTTCAATAACGGTATTTGAAACAAGAGTATTATGTTTTGATCGATTTCGATTTGTTACACTCGCAAAATAAAACAAATTTATTAGTCAGCAACTAATAAATCAAACAGGTAGGTAAATGGAAATAATTAAAAAAAAAGTTAAAAAGAATTAGTTTTGCGAGCGAAGTAGCAAGGAAGTTTTGCTTTTCTTGTTGCAAATCAAATTCAAAGAGGGTGCATTGATTCAAAGACCTTTAATATACGTACATATCTATGCGTTTTGCATTAACGAAAATTAAATGTAAAATATATGGCAGTCAATATCCTTTGAAAAATAATTTTACATAATTGTATAATGCATAGATGAAAAATTATTTTTTCTTAAATAGGTAACGCGCTATTATTTATGAGATGTTACTACACTACACTTCCTGATTTTCAAATTACCATCCTCTTAATATTTAAAAAAGATAAATTTTAGACTTTTATATTAATAATCCATCAGTTGGTGATCAAATAATTCAGTTATTTAAATTTTATCGTTTCGAATTTCGTTGAGGATGTAGTCAAAAATGACTTACCCACTGCTCATCCCAGAAAAGTTGTTCAAATTGGTACTCACCTGAAAAGAAAAAAAATTAATATGCACGAAGGGCAAAAAAATATTGTTGTTAGTGTTTAATGGACTTAAATAATTAATTAATTAAGTCATAATTGTTTTAAACTACTACTACAGCAAAATGATCACTACAAAAAAAAGTAAAAAAGGGAGACGACTCCTTAGCCATCCGAAACTTTTTTCAACTTTTCTTACTATTTATTACCAGCTCTATATGCTCTCTGTTGCCCACTCAACTCACCCATCCCTTATTCACCAATTATTAGAAAGTAGTAGTCATGTTGGCAATCAATTGTGAAAGGAGCCAGAAGATGGTCTTTAGCAGCCGAGATTGCTCCCCGACCCACGACCAGAGCCGGACTGGCTAGTAGTTGGCCCCCCACTGATAACAAAACAAATTGGCCCAAAATTCAATGGCGTCTGAGTTCCAAAGATTTCCCACGGACCCCCATATCGTCACAGGCGCAAATTTTTGAAATTTTCAAGGTCAACGAGCTTGAGATCTAGAGATCAACTTTATAAATTTTTATACATATTTTTGTACTGTGAAATTAAACAATTCGAGCAAAGCAAAAGCATCAGGTATCTTGATCTAAAGTGAAACACACTGCATGTTTATTATGAGCTTTTTTCTTCATTTTGATTAGTAGAATACGCTCGTGAAGTAGCGGCCTATACTTTTGTTACACCCTGTATAAACAACACAGCAAGAAATTTAATAACAAAAGTATTCCCATGTAAGCAAATTTTTATTACGTCCAGACAAAATGCTAAAAGATTAATTTTTAAGTTAAAAAAGCCGGCCGCTGATAAGACTAAGACGAGTGATCCAGTTACCGTGCCGCATCGGGTTAAAAGCATCTGATACATAATAATTGTTCCTTTATGTTTCTTTCATTAATAGCTTTTCACATTCAACACGATGTAGGATTTTCAACAATTGTAAATGTTTTTATATTTTTCCATTTATTTTCATTTGGCCCCAATTTCATTTGACCCCACTGACTATCGCCGGTCAGCCTGCCGGGTCAGTCCGGGCTTGTCCACGACTAACAGAAACCCCTAGAAACATATATTTTTGCTACCACAAACGTGGAATCAAACTCTGGGCTTTAGTCATCATCTCATTATGGCAGGCTCGCGCCTTACACCCAAAGCCAGCTTCTTACAGAGGCACTTAACTACGGGAGGTCCAGGGTGGGCCCAAAATTTTGCTGGCCCACCCTTGTATTCACCTGAAAATTTGACAATAATAAGCGAAAAGTCAGTTATTTACAGTGTAACCTGAATTCCACACAACATATTTCATCTTGAAGAAGTTTTATGGGCCCAAATGTATTTGGCCCACCCAAAAAAAAATTGTGGCCACCAAGTGCCTAGGTGATTTTAGGAAGCTAGTTACGTGCCTGTTCTTACACCTAACCTAACTTCAATTGCGTAAGCCAAGTATATGGATTTGGGTATAGGTGAGGTGCAGTCGAAGGGTAATCTGCTCTCGGCAGGACAAAAATTGAGCAGCCAACGGTGGTCATCGGCAGTTAATGGCAGTCATTAGCATAAGCAGTCATGGGCAGTCAACGACAGTCATCGACAGTCTGTGTACAAATTCACAACAGTGGTTGTTGACCCCTAGGGTGCAGCTGATGTACTCAATGTACTTTTTCTTTACACCTGTAGGTGTAGGTATGTTCTTGGGAATGCCTCAAAATTTCTTTGTGAAAAATGGATGGTTAGTGGAAGAAGTCTTGGTCTAGAATGTATGGGTAGGTATTTATGATCTATCTTGTTGATAGCTTATGATGATTTCCAAATTAATTTGGCAACTACGTGAGCAAGTGAAAGCCAGTCAAGGCCACATTGATCAAGGCTAACATAAAGCATCCCCTGATAAATTTAAGACCTTGTTTAAACCCAAAAACCGTATAATAAGCACTTTTATCTTCCTTTTGCTAAATAAAGGCCGTAGTTGTGCTACCTGGCGACATTTTAGACTTAGTCGAAAGCCAAAGCGGACCGCTTCTTCGCTTATATAACCCATGATGTGTAATGGCCCGTTCACACACACATAGGCTTCCAAACCGGAGCGTGTAGACACCGTTTAGGTGGCCTGCACGCATATACGTTTTCTGGAGACGCAGTATGTATAGGAACATATATTAGGATCACTATCGTACTCTTCAAGTCATGCAGGTCTTTTGATTTACTGACTACTACTCTCTGTCCACCGAACAGATGCAGCTAAGTCACTCCTAAAAAAAGCAATATTTTAATCGAATTTTTCTATTTGTCGAATTTTAATAATCCGGTTTACAACACTCACACGGCAAATCTGATTTGACAGAAATTTGAAGGGAGTGGCTTAGCTGCATCTGTTCGGTGAACAGAGAAAAAAGATTTTCCTAATCAAGCTTTTTGTACTTCACCATTTGGATGCACCATATACCATTTTTGGCGATACCATATGTCACGACTGGGCTCGTGACTCCTGAGGGACTGTCAGGTTGTACCAGGATATTTGGGGGTTTATAAATATACGCCAAGAGTTCCAATAAAATACATGTTTATTACAATAATATATTCTTACTCATTCTGCTGTTGTCACACTTTACACTTAATTACGAGTTAAATTCGCGCCTCCCTTACGATCAGTCGTTGCCTAGGGCTCCTCGCCCTCTCTATCCCAACTGATCGTCCAATTATAAATTTAGCCAGTTAGCTAAGGAGTTGTTTCCAAAATTCCTCTGTATCTTTCAGTTCACTTAAATTATTTAGTGACGTCGTCAGTATTTATGTAGTCTTCAAAGCGTCCATCAAAAATTCGCGTTAATCGACGTGTATCGAAACTGCGGGGTTGAAGCGTCGTTGACGTAATTTTATCCGACGATACGACTTTTTTTTTTAAATTTGCACAAATTTCCTTATGTGCAGAGTTCGTATCATATATATTTTGTTCGTGTACATCACATAACGTCACGCCCCTGGCTACGACCGACTATAAAGAATTTTCAACCCCATTAAAAGTCGACTTTATTATAAAAAAAATAAAATAAATATGAGTCGTCCTAAATTCGCTTTTTATTTTAATTTTATGCTTATTTTACTTGAAAACGAAAATCTCGGAGCGTAATAATAATAATAAATAAAGAACGAATCAACTCGATCTTCTTTTTATTCATCAAATACCTATTATACGTACGTACAAACGTACGTAATAGTTAAAATTTTAAAGGTTTAGTAATCAAATTGATGTGAAGTGCTAGAAGTAGGTATAAACAATTTATTTCCGCGCGTATAATTTTACAAAATGTTAAAATATAAAAATAAAACGAGAGAACCTTTGGAAAAATCCAATTATTTTTGAATTAAGAGAGGATGTTTATTTAATTATTCGAAATTTATTTTTTAATTCCTAATTTTTGTTAAATGAAATTATAGATGCGTTATCGGACTGGATGTGATTTTTAAAAAAATACAGATTTTAATAAGGCAGTTGCGAAGCGACGTGTAGTTGACTATGTTCCCGAATTGTTGTTCTCACACAGCGGAACTGGGTTGGGTAAATTTGTAATTGAAAGGGCTAGCCGAAGTAACCTTCGTATTATGCACTACCTAAAAACCCAACCTTATAATGAAAGTATTTCACGTATGTTATTGTAGAGTTAACAGATATTTTTATTTATTTTAATAAGGGTTGAAAATTACAACACAATAGCTTAAATTTTGACCCAAAAATTGATGTTTTAACCAACGGAAAATTCCTATCGCGAATAACTTGAAATATTATTTTAAATTATTATTATTCTACTCAATACTAGTATTTTGATGGAAAATTTTTCCGAAAGGCAATGTTAAGGTTATATAGAATGCTATAGACATCAAATGGTGCCATTTTCAGCCAGGAGAGGCTCGAAACCAAGGTATCTTTCATTTTACTCGAAGTGAGTTTCAAACAGGGCCGTAGCCAGACTATGTTATCAGGGCAGGCTCAAAAAATTCTAAGGGAAGCTAAAGGCTAAAATCAGGGCTTCCTCTCTTCTCGGTTTGTATAAATCTGTTGATCACTGTAATCTCTTCTGAGGATGGATGTTGTTTGCTCAAAGTTTGTAAAAATTTGACTTTCTCTAAATCAATGCTTTTTTCTTCGACAAAATACCTCTGGCTACAGCCCTGGTTTCAAAATATTGAGAAACCGAAACGGAAGTTTCGAGCGACTGGGCGAAGCGATTTGTGACTGCCCAAGGCTTTCACAGACCAATGCGGCCTAGGCCGTGATCGCGATAGTGGCCGCGATAATTTAAGGTTCTCACAGACCAATGCGATTAAGCGGCCATGCGCGTTAGCGGTCACGACTGTGATCAAGCGATCTAGCTCTAGCGACCTAGGTTGCACTCGCGATAATTTAAGGTTCTCACCGACCAATGCGATTAAGCGGTCAAGCGCGTTAGCGGCCACGGCTGTGATCAAGCGATCTAGCTCTAGCGATCTAGGTTGCGCTCGCGATAGCGGCCGCAGCCGCGATAGTTTAAGGCATTTACAGACCAATGAGAACGCGGCCAGGCGCGATAGCGGCCACGGCCGCGATAAAGTGATCTAGCTCTAGCGACCTCGGTTGTGCTCGCGATAGCGGCCGGGGGCGCGATAATTTAAGGCTTCGACAGACCGATGCGATTACGCGGCCAAGTGCGGTAGCGGCCACGGCTGTAATCAAGCGATCTAGCTCTAGCGGCCCAAGCCTTGATGGCGATAGCGACCGGGTCGCTATAATTTAAAGCTTTCACGCTTACAGTTACGGCCACGGCCGCGATGAAGCGTTTTAGCTATAGCGACCTAAGTTGTGCTTGCGATAGCGGCCAGGGGGCGATAATTTAAGGCTTCGACAGACCAATGCGATTACACGGCCAAGCGCGGTAGCGGCTACGGATGTGATCAAACGATCTAGCTCTAGGGACCTAGGTCTTGATGGCGATAGCGACCGGGCCGCGATAATTTAAGGCTTTCACATACCAATGCGAATACGCTGCCAAGCTCGGTAGCGGCCACGGCCGCCATGAAGCGATTTAGCTCTAGCGACCTAAGTTGTGCTCGCGATAGCGGCTGGGGCGCGATAATTTAAGGCTTCGACAGACCAATGCGATTACGCTGCCAAGCGCGGAAGCGGCCACGACTGTGATCAAGCGATCTAGCTCTAGCGGCTTAGGTCTTGATGGCGATAGCGACCGGGCCGCGATAATTTAAGGCTTCGACAGACCAATGCGATTACGCTGCCAAGCGCGGAAGCGGCCACGACTGTGATCAAGCGATCTAGCTCTAGCGGCTTAGGTCTTGATGGCGATAGCGACCGGGCCGCGATAATTTAAGGCTTTCACAGACCAATGAGATTACGCTGCCAAGCGCGGTAGCGGCCACGGCCGCGATGAAGCGATAGCTCTAGCTATTCAACGGCAGATCGTTCTTATCTGAACACGCAAATAGACTGTAGCATTAAATTATCGCGGCCGCGGCCGCTTTCGCCATCACTATCTAGGCCGTATTGATCTGTGGAAGAATTAATGAACGGCAGATCGTTCTCGTCTGAAAGCGCAAATATAAAGACCCGTCCACACACATAGGCCTCGTCTTCCTGCTTGGCCTGTGGAGGCCAAATAGGAAAAAAATCTTCGTCTTTTTATAACATTTAGAAAAGACCCAATCTTAGCTAGATAGCTCTGCTACAGCACGTTGTACAATTCTGTTCAACGGTAGTATCTTCTCGCTCATAGCTACAGTTGCACCATTAAAGCAACGAGGGCGTTAATTAAGATGTCTATTTACCGATATAAGTTGTATGTTTTTGGTATATAATAATTAAAACACAGAGAGATACTGTAATATTTCCGTTAAAATAAGATTGTTATGAGTCAGACGTGCAATTATGTATGGGTGTGTTAGTAATTATGTGGGTGATTTAGCGACCGACGGGTCAACTTACCGGCTGAACATCGACAATAGTAAAAGAGCATCCTCCATTCCTCTGTTCGTAATTTAATGTTGTAAGGTTCGTCGCTTCTCACTTGGTCTCAAATTAATTGAAAAATCGCCCTTTATATGAGAAATATTTTCGAGTCGGTTGATTTTACAGATGATTTTTGTGCTTTTTTTCCCTGCTATTTTTATAATCCGCAACGACCGATAACAAAAAATTGACTTGGCTATAAATATAATTTTTTTTAAGTTGAAAAAATGGAAGAGGAAAAATGAAAACAAATCGTTTTTGTCTCAATTAGTTTGGCAATATTCAATTTAGTTTGTCAATCAGAAAGACATAAAATTGATTTAGTGGCGCTGTAGTCTGAAGAATAAGGGTCTAAAAACGAAGTAAAACAAAAAATGTCGATTATGGAAGAGAATCGACAAAATAAATTGAGTCAATACTACCTATCAAGATTGAGATATATCCAAAATATTGCTAAATCCATAAATGAATAAAATGTATTTTATGCGTGCAGTCGACAGGGGTGGATTGGAACTAACATTCCGATTCCGAAATAGTTTTGTATAGTCCAAGTATTCAAATAATATTTTAGTTACTTTCTTTATGCCCGTCTCTGTCTGTTTATGCCTCTTCTACATACGAATATCATCTGTCAATCTCATCTGGCCATATCTGTCCGTCTCATTTATTATGTCATATGTTATGTTTATCTTATCTGTAAATCTAATCTGCCAATCATATCTGTCAATTTCATCTAGAAATATCATATGTCAATTTCATTTGTCAGTCTCATCTGTCAATGTCATCTGTTAATTCTTCCACTTGTCGATCGCATCTGTCATCTAAATAACAATCTTCCTTGTCATCACATTTCATTTCATATATCAGTCTTATCTGGCAGTTTCATCTGTCATTTAATCTCATCTATCAATCTAATCTGTCAATGTCATTTCATTTGTAAATCTTATCTTCTATTTTATCCATTGGTCAATCGCTTCTATCATCTTAATAACAATCTTATCTGTCATCTCATCTCATCTGTCATCTCATTAATATGTCAGTCTCATCTGTCATTTAATCTCATCTGTTATTTCCTCCACTTATCAATCGCTTCTGTCATCTAAATAACAATCTTAACTGTCATCTCATCTCATTTTATATGTCAGTTTTATTTGGCAGTCTCATCTGTCAATGTCATCTCATTTGTCAATCTTATCTGTTATTTTATCCATTGGTCAATCGCTTCTATCATCTTAATAACCATCTTATCTGCCATCTCATCTCATCTGTGATCTCATTAATATGTCAGTCTCATCTGTCATTTAATTTCATCTGTCAATCTCATCTGTTATTTTATCCACTTATCAATCGCATCTGTCATCTAATAACAATCTTCTCTGTCATCTCATCTCATTTTATATGTCAGTTTTATCTGACAGTCTCATCTGTCATTTAATCTCATCTGTCAATGTCATCTCATTTGTCAATCTTATCTGTTATTTTATCCATTGGTCAATCGCTTCTATCATCTTAATAACCATCTTATCTGCCATCTCATCTCATCTGTGATCTCATTAATATGTCAGTCTCATCTGTCATTTAATTTCATCTGTCAATCTCATCTGTTATTTTATCCACTTATCAATCGCATCTGTCATAATAACAATCTTCTCTGTCATCTCATCTCATTTTATATGTCAGTTTTATCTGACAGTCTCATCTGTCATTTAATCTCATCTGTCAATGTCATCTCATTTGTCAATCTTATCTGTTATTTTATCCATTGGTCAATCGCTTCTATCATCTTAATAACCATCTTATCTGCCATCTCATCTCATCTGTGATCTCATTAATATGTCAGTCTCATCTGTCATTTAATTTCATCTGTCAATCTCATCTGTTATTTTATCCACTTATCAATCGCATCTGTCATCTAATAACAATCTTCTCTGTCATCTCATCTCATTTTATATGTCAGTTTTATCTGGCAGTTTCATCTGTCATTTAATCTCATCTGTCAATGTCATCTCATTTGTCAATCTTATCTGTTATTTTATCCATTGGTCAATCGCTTCTATCATCTTAATAACCATCTTATCTGCCATCTCATTAATATGTCAGTCTCATCTGTCATTTAATTTCATCTGTCAATCTCATCTGTTATTTTATCCACTTATCAATCGCATCTGTCATCTAATAACAATCTTCTCTGTCATCTCATCTCATTTTATTAATCAGTTTTATCTGGCAGTTTCATCTGTCATTTAATCTCATCTGTCAATGTCATCTCATTTGTCAATCTTATCTGTTATTTTATCCATTGGTCAATCGCTTCTATCATCTTAATAACCATCTTATCTGCCATCTCATCTCATCTGTGATCTCATTAATATGTCAGTCTCATCTGTCATTTAATTTCATCTGTCAATCTCATCTGTTATTTTATCCACTTATCAATCGCATCTGTCATCTAATAACAATCTTCTCTGTCATCTCATCTCATTTTATTAATCAGTTTTATCTGGCAGTTTCATCTGTCATTTAATCTCATCTGTCAATGTCATCTCATTTGTCAATCTTATCTGTTATTTTATCCATTGGTCAATCGCTTCTATCATCTTAATAACCATCTTATCTGTCTTCTCATCTCATCTGTGATTTCATTTTATATATCAGTCTTATCTGGCAGTCTCATCTGTCATTTAATCTCATCTGTCATCTCGTTTGTCAATCTCATCTGTCACTTATTCTTTCTGTTAAACTTATCTGTGAGATAGTATGACATACTATGGCATGACAGATTTGATGTCAGGTTTAATGATGAATAATATGACAGATGGAATGACAAATGAACTGACGTTTGGGATGACCAATAGGTTGACAGAAGGATTGACAGATGGGATGACAGAGGTGACCCCCTGACATGTGAAATGACAGCAGAAATGACATACAGCATGACAGATAAACCCCGCCCCCTTTTGCTATGGTGACAAATTTACATTTAACATATAGAAACTATAGTGACAGTGTCATATGACGACATTGACATATGGTAATTAAGGTACAGATTGACATTTGACACATGGTAACTATGGTGATAGACCACTCCCCATTTCTCTAAACCAATCCCTACCCTACTTCCCCCCCTCTTTATTTATTTAAAGCAATCCCTATCTTACTTTTCCTACTCTCTATCTATATTTCTTTTTTTATATCTCTGTCTCTTGCAGACCTTACTGCGCATTTCTGATGATCCATGTCTTTTTTATTGTATGTATACTACTCCAGTTGAAGGAACTTATAATTACGAAACACCAAGACCTATCATAGAGACCTACTAAACTGAGAAGTCTTTTTAGCAGGACTGGACTGGCCCGGCGGGCTACTGGGAATTTCCCGGTGGCCCGTGATGTGACAATGAAAGAAAAATATTACAAAAATTTAGATTAATTGAAAAAATCAAAATAACTGTAAAGGCCCGTCCACACACACTGACTTGCCTTCCGTGTGGACACTGTTTAAGCGGCCTGCACAGGCCAAACCAGAGAGTTTCGACAGCGTTTAGACCGTCTGCACAGGCCAAACCGTATCCTGAACGATGTCCAGACGCTCTCGTTTGGCCTGCCCAGGTCGCCTGAATGATTTTCACACACTCCAGCTTCACAAACTGTTCTGGAGATATTGTCACTTTAATGCTGCAACAGAGTAAACTTGGGAGTCATTTTGCCAGAGCTGTAATCAGGATTTTTTTAATCTATTTGTGCCACCGACTTTTGATAATAGACACTAAATTTGCAAAAATATACAGGGTGTTTCATAATATTGTTTCACGATTTTTTAAATAGAACCTTGTATATTTTAGCAAATTTAGTGTCTACATTTTACCATCCAAATCTGTAAAAATATATAGGGTGTTCCATTAGAAAACATCGAGAAAAAGTACATTTCGCGTAAAGTGATGTATAGTTTTACGCATTTTAGAAAAGTTTAGCACGTATTTCGTAAGTTGGCGGATGCAAGTGAATGGAAGAAACAAATTTAAAAATTCTGATTACACCCCTGGCCTCATAGCTCCAAAGTTTAATTGTCAACAATATCTTCAGAACGACTAATGATAGATACGTGAAGTTTTATACATTTTTGATACTAAAGATAAAATTCAGAATTTTTCATTTTACCCCCCCCCCCTCTCTCAAAACAATAGCCCCTCTGCAAGTGGCCCGAACTATCAGATTTCCCGGTACTAATTTTATTCCCAGTCCAGCTCTGCTTTTTAGACAATTCTACTACTGTCGGTGGCTTTCCATGCCCTTCCAAGAGGTGGCAACGTATATAAAGAGCTCCTTAACTTTTCGAGATAAAAAAAAACAATTATAAAGGAATATTTTTATTCGGTGTGACTACCCCCGATTGTAAATTTTTAAGGGCAGCTGATGTAAGACTTCTTTTTATGACGATTATAAGTTGGTAACAATTATTAGAAAATAATAAAACGGCAGGTCAAGGATAAAATTTAAATTTCAAATAGAAGCATTGAATCTAAACAAATATTGCAATGATACATTTTGAATGGGGTGCTTTCTTCGCCATGTGACATAATTCAATTTGCATTTATATCCAAGACACAAAACGCTACTAAATATCGATACAGGTTTTTCATCCGAGAGGATTATACGATCCTATGTGAAGAGATAAAAAAAATTTCTAGTGTCAACCCTGTAAAGAAAAAAAAGATGCCGAGTTTTGCTTGCAAAACGAATGGTGTGTGAACAAAAGCGACGAGTTTTATAAAGATCGAATTTCTCGAGCGAGGACAAGTCTGGCTTTTATTAATTTTTTACGATGCACCATTTAAGATTTAGGTAACGCAATTATATATTATCCTCCTCTCTATATGTACACCCCTTTACGTAAGGACCTCTTCTTACACGCACAAAAAGAACGAGATGGAAAAAAGTTCGTAGTTCTAAGCTTTTAATCTCGACATACCGGCAACAAGGGGTTGACCTGGTTTAGGTTCGTTTGCTTTACAAGCATTCGAGTCTTTTTGTTATTATTGTAATCCGTGTAAGATGTTACGTGATATCATAAGTGGTGGTTGTAAGTTTTATTTTTCAAAATTAAAGACGTACTAGCTTTAAATAGACGAAATACGCGACCCATTACAATAAGGGCTTCGCGAGAAATACAAAGGAGATACAGGAAGTTGAAATTAACATTGAGGCAATGTGTTATCACAGAACTTTACCGTTTTTATAATGTAAACCTTTATGGTAAAAATAATCACATCAGATAGTGATTTAAAATCAACAACAACGAAGGGGTATAACCAGGGGGTAGCTTTGTCTCTCTCGCAGTTAGTTGTGGTTTAGAGCAGGGGGTGACCATTGACCAACTTCACTAAATATATGATCGATTATTTTTCTTAAAATGTGTCGCCATTTTGGTTCGAACGTCAAAGTGAAGATTAATGTTCTTTACGCTATTTCGAGCAGCAAAATGGGAGCTTATATAATGTTGTCTAATATTTTAAGGTCTGGTCTCATCAAAAACTTTAACAAACTTAACCTCATGTAAAATAATAGAGTTTGGAATAGCATAGATAAACGTCACTTTGACGTTAATCTAAAAATAGCTGATGACGATGAGTCCGTTTGCACCTGTTTCCTTTAACTAGCAAATACAACCATAATTTATTCTCCAGTTGACTTGGGGCGTATCCTAAGTAACGACAGGATTAAATAGTAACTGCAAGTTAAATTTCATTGGAAGTGGTGCAAACGGGCCTTAGTGGTATAATATGGTACTAAAAGAGCCACGACCGTTTGTTTCTATGATTCTTTCTTGTCAAAAAATTTAAAAATGGCTTAACCTCATGTAAAGTAATAGGGTTAGAAATAGTGCAAATTACATCAAACGTCACTTTAACGTTGACCCAAAAATGACTGAAATCTCTCCTGTCGAGTATGATCTACAAAAAATCGCTTCGCGATCGACTTGTTGGAGATTCCTGGTTTAGAGGGTATGTTAAGCTTTTAAAATGTCACTTTGACGTTTGTGCAAAATTTACTGAAATCTCTCCTGTCGACTATGATCTACAAAAATCGCTTTGCGATCGACTTGTTAGGCATTCCTGGTTTAGAGGACATGTTAAGCCGTTATAGCGTCACTTTCACGTTCGACCAAAAATGACTGACATCTCTCCTGTCGACTATGATCTACCAAAAATCGCTTCGCGATTGACTTATTAGCCATTCCTGGTTTACAGGACACGTTAAGCCGTTAAAGCGCCACTTTGACGTTTCATCAAAAATGACTGAAATCTTCCCTGTCGACTATGATCTACCAATAATCGCTTCGCGATCGACTTGTTGGCCATTGCTGGTTTACAGGACACGTTAAGCCGTTAAAGCGTCACTTTGATGTTGGACCAAAAATCGCTTTGCGATGGACTTGTTGGCCATTCCTGGTTTACAGGACACGTTAAGCCGTTGAAACGTAACTTTGACGTTTGACCAAAAATGACTGAAATCTTCCTTGTCGACTATGATCTACCAAAAATCGCTTCGCGATCAACATGTTGGATATTCCTGGTTTACAGGACACGTTAAGCCGTGAAAGCGCCACTTTGACGTTTGATAAAAATGACTGAAATCTCTCCTGTCGACTATGAATTACCAAAAACAGCTTCGCGATCGACTTGTTGGCCATTCCTGGTTTACAGGACATGTTGAGCCGTTGAAACGTCACTTTGACGTTTGACCCAAAATGACTGAAATCTTCCTTGTCGACTATGATCTACCAAAAATCGCTTCGCGATCAACATGTTGGATATTCCTGGTTTACAGGACACGTTAAGCCGTGAAAGCGCCACTTTGACGTTTGATAAAAATGACTGAAATCTCTCCTGTCGACTATGAATTACCAAAAATCGCTTCACGATCTACTTGTTGGCCATTCCTGGTTTACAGGACACGTTAAGCCGTTAAAGCGTCACTTTGATGTTGGACCAAAAATGACTGAAATCTCCCCTGTCGACTATAATCTACCAAAATTCGCTTTGCGATCGACTTGTTGTCCATTCTTGGTTTACAAGACACGTTAAGCCGTTAAAGCGCCACTTTGATGTTTGATAAAAATGACTGAAATCTCTCCTGTCGACTATGATCTACCAAAAATCTCTTCGCGATAAACTTGTTGGCCATTCCTGGTTTACAGGACACGTTAAGCCGTTAAAGGGCCTCTTTGACGTTTGACCAAAACTGACTGAAATCTCCCCTCACGACTATGATCTACCAAAAATCGCTTCGCGATCAACTTGTTGGCCATTCCTGGTTTACAGGACACGTTAAGTCGTTAAAGCGCCACTTTGACGTTTGACCAAAAATGACTGAAATCTCTCCTGTCGACTATGGTCTATTAAAAATCGCTTCGAGATCGACTTGTTGGCCATTCCTGGTTTAGAGGGCACGTTAATCCGTTAATTCAGACAAAAGTCCTTTAAATTAGCCTATTACAAACCAAATGAAAGAAAATTCAATAATTTGAGCAAATCGTTTATTGTCGATCATTTTTGATTAAATACACGTCCTAGCGTTTACTATTACTCTTTGCCCTCGTAAGTAGGGGGGAAGGAAGCAAGGGAGACAAATAGTTTATAAGCAAAAGAAATAAAAATTTGTAGATATAATTTTATTGCTCATTTTTTAGAAATGGAATTCAACCACCGAAGTAGCTATTTATCGAATTTCACTCACGCTAACTCGAATTCTATAGACGTCAAAATAAATCTAATTTTTCGAATGCAATACACTTGGAAATGGCAGTTATATCTCTTTTATATATATATAATATTATATCAAAAGACAATTCGTAAATATATTTTTGCCTTGACAGAGTCGTGACAAAGGACATCATAATGTCATCAAACAGCGCTTAGAAAGCATTTTCAACTCGTCGCTTGTACGTCGCTTTTCAGGTTTACGAAAGGTGACATCTTTTTAAGAAACGAAGGTTGCTCTTTCTCTAAATATATATGTTCTTACTGAAAAGCGGATTTTAACGTCGTCGGTCGTTTTGATTTGCCGTCTTATAAACCAAACGCCGCTTTTCAAACTTTATTATTTTTTAGTCTATCGCAAATTACTAATTCCTCTTTTACCTAAAAATAATCGTCTACAACCGCACTAAAAAAAAAACAATTTCAAAACGGATAAATTCAATTTGCTAGTTTCGTCCGTTAAAAATGTAACAAAAGATGTTGCGGAATCGGAACAAAATAAATGTAAAATTAAGCCACTCGGAGTAAAAGCAGGTAAAAATTCAAATAATACGTATCCCGACCTCCTTTTTTAGTAAAAGAATGAAGGGTTTAGAAGATAATGCCTTTTGGAACCTTTTCCCAGAAAGGCATAGATGCATCATTTTAAGCTCAATTCACCAACTGTCGTTCAGTCATGCAATCCAAAAATAAAATAATCTGCAGCTGGTCTTTCGGATATATCCATCTACTATAGCACTTTAGGACTATATTTACCTTATTTTTATAATAATACGCCCGATCACCTTTTTATTTTACAGTTATTTACCTATGCTTATTAAAAATTAAAAAAAAAGATTAATCTACCTGCTTTACCATTAAAACACGTTTTGTTTAAAATTACCAAATTTGAGCGTAAAAATAAAATATTAAAACAAAAATTCAATTAATAGCTAATAAAGAAAAATAATAATAAAATGGGCGAATTTTCAGAATTAAAATTAATTACGTTAATAACCCCTGCAAGTTATGCAACCCAACTTACTCAAATGTAATGAAGTAAGCTAAGTCGTTGATTTAATGGGGGCCATTGGGATGGAATTGATAAATGCTTCTGAAACTAAAATTGATATTTTGCAATTTTTCAACAAATAAAATAAATAAAGTTAAACAATTTTTCCATTTTTTGCAAAAATATATAAATTTAAAAAGACAAATCAATCAATGTAAGCGTAAAAATGTCACTTCATTTTAAACACTTTAAACGATTTTTAAAATTGTTTCTTTTTTTTTGATACGGGGATAACTTTTAAATTTCTCTAATAAAATATTTACTTCAAAACTTGTAAAATTGTTATAAGTTCGGATAAATAGTTCGTTTTACAATTTCCACTTTAAAGCTTCCGATTTATTTAGATCAGTACGTACAATTCGACAATTTTATTATTTTATTTTAAAGTTTGTTGTAAAAATTTTACGTTTACTTGTAAAAATTTTGATAGAATTGCTGATCGTTTAATTCAAAGCCGAGTTTGTCCCTTGTGTTTTTTTTGCCAGAGGGGCAAAATACGTTTATTTTAACTCTATGCAAGAGTTCTTAGATTAAGCTCTCAATTAATTTCAAAACATTGGTTTTTTATTTATACAGGGTGATTCATTGAAACGACCGCCGTCAATGACGATAACTTCCGAAAAGTTACAAGAAAAGTTAAAGTTACGATTATCCTCTATGCTAAGAAATTAAAAAAGTTTGATTAAAATGTACAGGGTGTTCATTAAAGCGAATCAAAGTTACTCACTTTCAAATGACCATAACTCGTTATTTTGAAATAGAACACCCTGTATATTTTTACATATTTCCATTCCTGGTAAAACTTAGATATTAAATATGTAAAAATATATGGGGTGTTCTGATGTAAACTTTTATGATTTTTAAAATAGAACACTCATTAATGCGACTCAAAGTTACTCATCTTTACATGACCATAACTCGTTATTTTCAAATGGAACACTCTGTATGATTTTACATATTTGCATTCCTAGTAAAATTTAGATACTAAATATGCAAAAAAACGGGGTGTTCCGATGTAATTTTTTATGATTTTTAAAATAAAACTCATTAACGCAACCCAAAGTTACTCATCTTTACATGACCATAACTCGTTATTTTCAAATGGAACACCCTGTATATTTTTACATATTTGCATTCCTGGTAAAATTTAGATACTAAATATTCAAAAATATAACGGGGTGTTCCGATGTAATTTTAATGACTTTTAAAATAGAACACTCATTAATGCGACCCAAAGTTACTCATCTTTACACGACCATAACTCGTTATTTTCAAATGGAACACCCTGTATGTTTTTACATATTTGCATTCCTAGTAAAATTTAGATACTAAATATGCAAAAAAAACGGGGTGTTCCGATGTAATTTTTTATGATTTTTAAAATAGAACACTCATTAATGCGACCCAAAGTTACTCATCTTTACATGACCATAACTCGTTATTTTCAAATGGAACACCCTGTATATTTTTATTTATTTGCATTCCTGATAAAGCTTAGATAGTAAATATTCAAAAATATAACGGGGTGTTCCGATGTAATTTTAATAACTTTTAAAATAGAACACTCAT
Source organism: Malthinus seriepunctatus (assembly GCA_963924605.1). Classification (NCBI taxonomy): domain Eukaryota; kingdom Metazoa; phylum Arthropoda; class Insecta; order Coleoptera; family Cantharidae; genus Malthinus; species Malthinus seriepunctatus. The sequence goes on from OZ004603.1 coordinate 11,247,531, forward strand.
TAATGCGACCCAAAGTTACTCATCTTTACATGACCATAACTCGTTATTTTCAAATGGAACACCCTGTATATTTTTACATATTTGCATTCCTGGTAAAATTTAGATACTAAATATTCAAAAATATAACGGGGTGTTCCGATGTAATTTTAATGACATTTAAAATAGAACACTCATTAACACAACCCAAAGTTACTCATCTTTACATGACCATAACTCGTTATTTTCAAATGGAACACCCTGTATATTTTTACATATTTGCATTCCTGGTAAAATTTAGATACTAAATATTCAAAAATATAACGGGGTGTTCCGATGTAATTTTAATAACTTTTAAAATAGAACACTCATTAATGCGACCCAAAGTTACTCATCTTTACATGACCATAACTCGTTATTTTCAAATGGAACACCCTGTATATTTTTACATATTTGCATTCCTGGTAAAATTTAGATACTAAATATTCAAAAATATAACGGGGTGTTCCGATGTAATTTTAATGACATTTAAAATAGAACACTCATTAACACAACCCAAAGTTACTCATCTTTACATGACCATAACTCGTTATTTTCAAATGGAACACCCTGTATATTTTTACATATTTGCATTCCTGGTAAAATTTAGATACTAAATATGCAAAAAAAACGGGGTGTTCCGATGTAATTTTTTATGATTTTTAAAATAAAACACTCATTAATGCAACCCAAAGTTACTCATCTTTACATGACCATAACTCGTTATTTTCAAATGGAACACCCTGTATGTTTTTACATATTTGCATTCCTAGTAAAATTTAGATACTAAATATGCAAAAAAACGGGGTGTTCCGATGTAATTTTTTATGATTTTTAAAATAGAACACTCATTAATGCGACCCAAAGTTACTCATCTTTACATGACCATAACTCGTTATTTACAAATAGAATACCCTGTATATTTTTACATATTTGCATTTCTGGTAAAACTGAGATACTAAATATTAAAAAAAACGGGGTGTTCCGATGTAATTTTTTATGATTTTTAAAATAGAACACTCATTAATGCGACCCAAAGTTACTCATCTTTACATGACCATAACTCGTTATTTTCAAATGGAACACCCTGTATGTTTTTACATATTTGCATTCCTAGTAAAATTTAGATACTAAATATGCAAAAAAACGGGGTGTTCCGATGTAATTTTTTATGATTTTTAAAATAGAACACTCATTAATGCGACCCAAAGTTACTCATCTTTACATGACCATAACTCGTTATTTTCAAATGGAACACCCTGTATATTTTTACATATTTGCATTCCTGGTAAAATTTAGATACTAAATATTCAAAAATATAACGGGGTGTTCCGATGTAATTTTAATAACTTTTAAAATAGAACACTCATTAATGCGACCCAAAGTTACTCTTCTTTACATGACCATAACTCGTTATTTACAAATAGAATACCCTGTATATTTTTACATATTTGCATTTCTGGTAAAACTGAGATACTAAATATTAAAATATAACGGGGTGTTCCGATGTAATTTTAATGACTTTTAAAATAGAACACTCATTAATGCGACCCAAAGTTACTCATCTTTACACGACCATAACTCGTTATTTTCAAATGGAACACCCTGTATATTTTTATTTATTTGCATTCCTGATAAAGCTTAGATACTAAATATGCAAAAATAAATGGGGTGCTCTGATGTAATTTTTTATGATTTTTAAAATAGAACACTCATTAATGCGACCCAAAGTTACTCATCTTTACATGACCATAACTCGTTATTTTCAAATGGAACACCCTGTATATTTTTATTTATTTGCATTCCTGATAAAGCTTAGATACTAAATATGCAAAAATAAATACCGTTCTGATGTAATTTTTTATGATTTTTAAAATAGAACACCCATTAATGCGACTACCTTTATATAACCATAACTCGTTATTTTCAAATGGAACACCCTATATATTTTTATATATTTGCATTCCTGGTAAAACTTAGATACTAAATATGCAAAAATATACGAGGTGTTCTATTTGAAAATAACAAGTTATGATCATGTAAAGATGAGCAACTTTGGATCGTATTAATGAACACCCTGTACAATTTAATCAAACTTTTTGAATTTCATAGCATAGAGGATAGTCATAACTAGCTAGGAAAAAAATTTCGTTATTATTCCTTGAACAACGACTTAAGTAAGATTTTATAAAGCAACACGTGTTGCGGGTATTTTTTAAAGAAAAAAATTAATAACTTGGCAACACCGCCGAGAAATTAAAAAACTTTAATATGACCATGTACGTTACAATTTTCAAAGTAGAAATATTTTGACGAGTAAGTGTCATCCAACTATAAACTATTAGTGAATAGAAATTGATTGTTTACATTATAAACAATAAGAAGAGAAATTTTTACTATAAAAAGTCGTATAAATACATAGGTGGTCCATTTGTACACGATACGATATAGTAGATAGAGGCAATTTTCTATTATAAAGCGAACAAACTTAATTAAGAAAAACAAATTAATTTCCTCTAAGTGAAAAGTTATTGGTGATTTGATGTAATTGTAACAAAGTTGAAAATGAATCTCGCATAGCGGAGAAGAAAAAAAAACACAAGATATAAGAAAATTGTATTGTCACAAAGTTGAAATGAGTTTAGAAAATAACGTTTTAGCAAGGGTGAAATGTTAGCAAGTAAAACTGAAAATAACTAAAAATAAACTTAGTTCTACGTCTCATCAGATCCCCAACCGATTGCTCCGAGGGAATTCATCGATGGTCCATTACAAACGATTACCTATGGAAAAGTCACGAGAAAATAATTTTCCACTTTATTTTCTTTTATTTCCTTTAGTTAAACTTTTTCGTTAATTTATTTTTTTTAAAGGCAGTGCAAATTTGAATAAAAATGTACTACAATTTTAGAGAGAAGAAGAAGAAAAAAAGGAAGAGAAATTCGAGAGGGAAAAATATATCGAATTTGTTTTTCACTTCAAATGTCGAGGATAAATACTACAAATATTTAAGCAACTCTTAAAGAAAAGCTCTACAAATGTAATATATAATATTATGTCAGTTGCATTTAAGTTTCAATTTGGCTGTATGGTTTTTAAGTGGTGACAAAAACAAAATGAAATTTACTTATACAGTTTTCTGAAATATTTTTGCGAAATCAAAATAAGAAAAATAATCTCAGGTTTTAGAAAGGGGAATTAATTCACATTGAAACGCAACTGATTCCGTCAATTCCTTGTCCAACACACGGTGTCCACAAGTGACGAGGCAATATCAAACACAAAAGGCTTTGACAGTAATTCATATAGCTCGTGACTAGGACTGACACTATTCGAAAAATATCGAATATTGATAAAAGAAAATTAGCGATATTTTCGATAATATTGATATTTTCGATATTTTGGTGTTTTGTTAAATCCAATTATTTGTTTATCGGCAACAGCGTTAAGTATTGCACCTTTGTGCAGCACTTTTAATGGGATGCCACCCGACTATGTCATTCTAAAACTAAACGAGTAAAATTGCGTAGAATTCAATTGTTTATGGGGTTACACCCACCGTAATTGCTTTTAGACGTTCAATTACCATCCAGAGGCTACTCGGATCAGTCGATTTGCAATATAGTAAAAGGAGGACGTAAAACGATTAAGTAGGTGTAAGGTTAATAAAAAATAAAAATTGTGCAGAAGTAGTAGTCGATAGTTATAAAAGTTGGCAAGTCGAAGTAATTTTTGGTAAAAATAAGTTTGCAACTCTCGTAACGTTTATACAATGTATTTTAAAACAGTTCTTTGATAAACTTTAAAACTGTTAAAAAGTAAAGTTTTTATAAGTCAAACAAGTAAAAATCATCAATTTCCAAGTTGTGCGGATGAGACGAAATTCTTTTAAATTATTAAAATCCAACTTTGGATAATTAATTAAAATCGAAATGTCATTACGTAATAAAAATAATAATAATAATAATAGCTGCAATCTTGCGTAGTAATTATAATTAAATTGAAATTAAAAATTTAAACAAATAATAATTTTATAAATAACTCGATGGGAATTTCAATCAGTTTAATGAATTGAACAAATATAACAAACGATAATTAGTATCATCATCATTTATTGATTTGTTAATGGATTCTCAATTACGGAATTTTGCAATTTGTGTGTGTTTTGCAAATATCTACCTAACTAAAAGTTAAATTTTAAATGTTTCAAAATTTATATACGTCGCTAATTTGCTCATTTATCACAATTAATTTGTCATTAAAAGCCTAATTTGAATTCTTAGCAATTTTTCTAATTTTAAAATTTAATGCCAAAACGCCAATATACCAGTTATTTATTTTCCAAAGCCAACTAAAACAGAATTTTCAACGTCGCTTTATATGAGCAGTTTTTCCTTTTCAGGTTTTTCTGAAAAACCTTTTCAGTTTTTATGTACCTAATTATAGTTTTATTTAAATAAAATTGCTTATTATGACTTCATGTACCTATACTTGACTTCTTTCTAGCACAACTGTGACCTAAGAATGACATTTCTTGTGTATTAAAAATCAAATTCTTAAAACCCAATTTTCGTTTGCTTTATTAGGTATACAATGTGATTTTTTTAAGTGGTACTAACATTGGGATCTTGGAAACTATAAGAGTTACGAGATTGATTAAATTATCAAAAAGTTGTATATTTTAATGTCCTTTATGAATCCGTTTAGAAAATATCAAAATTCAAAATGGTTTCAGAGATAACACAGAAAAACTGAAGAATTGCAATTTCATGTTTCGACTGTAGTTTCAACAAAATGGCTTACTTTAGAAAAAAATTAAGTAAAGGAGATAGATAGTAAAGGAAATAAAAATAAAGATCAAAAGAGCTATCAAACGATACCACACTCGACTTTTTACCACATCGACGCTAGGCGTCGCGACGTTCAACTTTTTATTTTTTTATGAGTGACCTATCATTTTTTTGGAAATATTAGGTAATCAGTAGGCTTGTCTAAATTCGAATACCAAATGAGAACTTCCCTTAAGTGACGCTCATGTCAAAGCTGACTCTTATTTTTCATAAATATGATCACCAGATCTTTAAATTTCTTTTTTGACTTTCTCATCTCATTCTCTTTCTCTGCTTAATCGAGTTTTGTCATGAATGACTCTTTAGTCTTAGCCTTAAAGACCAAGAGTAAGGGACTATCCTAGTGCTTCCCTTAAGTGAGGCTCATGTCAAAGCTGACTCTGATTTTTCATAAACATGATCACCAGATCATTGTCTTTAAAGTTCTTTTTTGACTTTCTCATCTCATTCTCTTTCTCTGCTTAATCGAGTTTTGTCATGAATGACTCTTTAGTCTTAGCCTTAAAGACCAAGAGTAAGGGACTATCCTAGTGCTTCCCTTAAGTGAGGCTCATGTCAAAGCTGACTCTGATTTTTCATAAACATGATCACCAGATCATTGTCTTTAAAGTTCTTTTTTGACTTTCTCATCTCATTCACTTTCTCTGCTTAATCGAGTTTTGTCATGAATGACTCTTTAGTCTTAGCCTTAAAGAACAAGAGTAAGGGACTGTCCTAGTGCTTCCCTTAGTGACGCTCATGTCAAAGCTGACTCTGATTTTTCATAAACATGATCACCAGATCATTGTCTTTAAAGTTCTTTTTTGACTTTCTCATCTCATTCTCTTTCTCTGCTTAATCGAGTTTTGTCATGAATGACTCTTTAGTCTTAGCCTTAAAGACCAAGAGTAAGGGACTATCCTAGTGCTTCCCTTAGTGACGCTCATGTCAAAGCTGACTCTGATTTTTCATAAACATGATCACCAGATCATTGTCTTTAAAGTTCTTTTTTGACTTTCTCATCTCATTCTCTTTCTCTGCTTAATCGAGTTTTGTCATGAATGACTCTTTAGTCTTAGCCTTAAAGACCAAGAGTAAGGGACTATCCTAGTGCTTCCCTTAGTGACGCTCATGTCAAAGCTGACTCTGATTTTTCATAAACATGATCACCAGATCATTGTCTTTAAAGTTCTTTTTTGACTTTCTCATCTCATTCTCTTTCTCTGCTTAATCGAGTTTTGTCATGAATGACTCTTTAGTCTTAGCCTTAAAGACCAAGAGTAAGGGACTATCCTAGTGCTTCCCTTAGTGACGCTCATGTCAAAGCTGACTCTGATTTTTCATAAACATGATCACCAGATCATTGTCTTTAAAGTTCTTTTTTGACTTTCTCATCTCATTCTCTTTCTCTGCTTAATCGAGTTTTGTCATGAATGACTCTTTAGTCTTAGCCTTAAAGACCAAGAGTAAGGGACTATCCTAGTGCTTCCCTTAGTGACGCTCATGTCAAAGCTGACTCTGATTTTTCATAAACATGATCACCAGATCATTGTCTTTAAAGTTCTTTTTTGACTTTCTCATCTCATTCACTTTCTCTGCTTAATCGAGTTTTGTCATGAATGACTCTTTAGTCTTAGCCTTAAAGACCAAGAGTAAGGGACTATCCTAGTGCTTCCCTTAGTGACGCTCATGTCAAAGCTGACTCTGATTTTTCATAAACATGATCACCAGATCATTGTCTTTAAAGTTCTTTTTTGACTTTCTCATCTCATTGACTTTCTCTGCTTAATCGAGTTTTGTCATGAATGACTCTTTAGTCTTAGCCTTAAAGACCAAGAGTAAGGGACTATCCTAGTGCTTCCCTTAGTGACGCTCATGTCAAAGCTGACTCTGATTTTTCATAAACATGATCACCAGATCATTGTCTTTAAAGTTCTTTTTTGACTTTCTCATCTCATTCACTTTCTCTGCTTAATCGAGTTTTGTCATGAATGACTCTTTAGTCTTAGCCTTAAAGACCAAGAGTAAGGGACTATCCTAGTGCTTCCCTTAGTGATGCTCATGTCAAAGCTGACTCTGATTTATCATAAACATGACCACCAGATCATTGTCTTTAAAGTTCTATTTTGACTTTCTCATCTCATTCACTTTCTCTGCTTAATCGAGTTTTGTCATGAATGACTCTTTAGTCTTAGCCTTAAAGACCAAGAGTAAGGGACTATCCTAAGCTAACTTCAGATAATTTTTTTGAACGACTGCATAGAGAGAGGATCGCTAGCGTATGAACAAGGAGCGATAACTTTACGTGTCTTCAGAAGCATTAGGAAAGGAGAAAATAGAAGAATGGATTTTCCGTTTGCTGTTGCCTACACGAAATGATACGATCAAGAGTCCAAATAGCTTTTAATAACCTTTAGCAAACTTGATATAAATAGCTCATTTTATCTTGCCCAACAGGACCTTTTCGTCGCGTAAAGCGATAGCTTTACGTGTCTTCCGAAGCACCAGGTAAGGGGAAAATAGAAGAATGGGATTTTCTTTTGCAGTTGCCTACACCAAAAACAATACGATCAAGAGTCCAATAGCCTCTAACGACCTTTAGCAAACTTGATATGAATAGCTCATTTTATCTTGCACGACAGGACCTTTTTGTCGCGTAATGCGATAACTTTACGTGTCTTCAGAAGCATTAAGAAAGGAGAAAATAGAAGAATGGATTTTCCGTTTGCTGTTGCCTACACGAAATGATACGATCAAGAGTCCAAATAGCTTTTAATAACCTTTAGCAAACTTGATATAAATAGCTCATTTTATCTTGCCCAACAGGACCTTTTCGTCGCGTAAAGCGATAGCTTTACGTGTCTTCCGAAGCACCAGGTAAGGGGAAAATAGAAGAATGGGATTTTCTTTTGCAGTTGCCTACACCAAAAACAATACGATCAAGAGTCCAATAGCCTCTAACGACCTTTAGCAAACTTGATATGAATAGCTCATTTTATCTTGCACGACAGGACCTTTTTGTCGCGTAATGCGATAACTTTACGTGTCTTCAGAAGCATTAGGAAAGGAGAAAATAGAAGAATGGATTTTCCGTTTGCTGTTGCCTATACGAAATGATACGATCAAGAGTCCAAATAGCTTTTAATAACCTTTAGCAAACTTGATATAAATAGCTCATTTTATCTTGCCCAACAGGACCTTTTCGTCGCGTAAAGCGATAGCTTTACGTGTCTTCCGAAGCACCAGGTAAGGGGAAAATAGAAGAATGGGATTTTCTTTTGCAGTTGCCTACACCAAAAACAATACGATCAAGAGTCCAATAGCCTCTAACGACCTTTAGCAAACTTGATATGAATAGCTCATTTTATCTTGCACGACAGGACCTTTTTGTCGCGTAATGCGATAACTTTACGTGTCTTCAGAAGCATTAGGAAAGGAGAAAATAGAAGAATGGATTTTCCGTTTGCTGTTGCCTACACGAAATGATACGATCAAGAGTCCAAATAGCTTTTAATAACCTTTAGCAAACTTGATATAAATAGCTCATTTTATCTTGCCCAACAGGACCTTTTCGTCGCGTAAAGCGATAGCTTTACGTGTCTTCCGAAGCACCAGGTAAGGGGAAAATAGAAGAATGGGATTTTCTTTTGCAGTTGCCTACACCAAAAACAATACGATCAAGAGTCCAATAGCCTCTAACGACCTTTAGCAAACTTGATATGAATAGCTCATTTTATCTTGCACGACAGGACCTTTTTGTCGCGTAATGCGATAACTTTACGTGTCTTCAGAAGCATTAGGAAAGGAGAAAATAGAAGAATGGATTTTCCGTTTGCTGTTGCCTACACGAAATGATACGATCAAGAGTCCAAATAGCTTTTAATAACCTTTAGCAAACTTGATATAAATAGCTCATTTTATCTTGCCCAACAGGACCTTTTCGTCGCGTAAAGCGATAGCTTTACGTGTCTTCCGAAGCACCAGGTAAGGGGAAAATAGAAGAATGGGATTTTCTTTTGCAGTTGCCTACACCAAAAACAATACGATCAAGAGTCCAATAGCCTCTAACGACCTTTAGCAAACTTGATATGAATAGCTCATTTTATCTTGCACGACAGGACCTTTTTGTCGCGTAATGCGATAACTTTACGTGTCTTCAGAAGCATTAGGAAAGGAGAAAATAGAAGAATGGATTTTCCGTTTGCTGTTGTCTACACGAAATGATACGATCAAGAGTCCAAATAGCTTTTAATAACCTTTAGCAAACTTGATATAAATAGCTCATTTTATCTTGCCCAACAGGACCTTTTCGTCGCGTAAAGCGATAGCTTTACGTGTCTTCCGAAGCACCAGGTAAGGGGAAAATAGAAGAATGGGATTTTCTTTTGCAGTTGCCTACACCAAAAACAATACGATCAAGAGTCCAATAGCCTCTAACGACCTTTAGCAAACTTGATATGAATAGCTCATTTTATCTTGCACGACAGGACCTTTTTGTCGCGTAATGCGATAGCTTTACGTGTCTTCCGAAACACCAGGTAAGGGGAAAATAGAAGAATGGGATTTTTTTTTGCTGTTGCCTACACGAAATGATACGATCAAGAGTCCAAATAGCTTTTAATAACCTTTAGCAAACTTGATATAAATAGCTCATTTTATCTTGCCCAACAGGACCTTTTCGTCGCGTAAAGCGATAGCTTTACGTGTCTTCCGAAGCACCAGGTAAGGGGAAAATAGAAGAATGGGATTTTCTTTTGCAGTTGCCTACACCAAAAACAATACGATCAAGAGTCCAATAGCCTCTAACGACCTTTAGCAAACTTGATATGAATAGCTCATTTTATCTTGCACGACAGGACCTTTTTGTCGCGTAATGCGATAGCTTTACGTGTCTTCCGAAACACCAGGTAAGGGGAAAATAGAAGAATGGGATTTTTTTTTGCTGTTGCCTACACGAAATGATACGATCAAGAGTCCAAATAGCTTTTAATAACCTTTAGCAAACTTGATATAAATAGCTCATTTTATCTTGCCCAACAGGACCTTTTCGTCGCGTAAAGCGATAGCTTTACGTGTCTTCCGAAGCACCAGGTAAGGGGAAAATAGAAGAATGGGATTTTCTTTTGCAGTTGCCTACACCAAAAACAATACGATCAAGAGTCCAATAGCCTCTAACGACCTTTAGCAAACTTGATATGAATAGCTCATTTTATCTTGCACGACAGGACCTTTTTGTCGCGTAATGCGATAGCTTTACGTGTCTTCCGAAACACCAGGTAAGGAGAAAATAGAAGAATGGGATTTTTTTTTGCTGTTGCCTACACGAAATGATACGATCAAGAGTCCAAATAGCTTTTAATAACCTTTAGCAAACTTGATATAAATAGCTCATTTTATCTTGCACGACAAGACCTTTTTGTCGCGTAAAGCGATAGCTTTACGTGTCTTCCGAAACACCAGGTAAGGAGAAAATAGAAGAATGGGATTTTTTTTTGCTGTTGCCTACACGAAATGATACGATCAAGAGTCCAAATAGCTTTTAATAACCTTTAGCAAACTTGATATAAATAGCTCATTTTATCTTGCACGACAAGACCTTTTTGTCGCGTAAAGCGATAGCTTTACGTGTCTTCCGAAACACCAGGTAAGGGGAAAATAGAAGAATGGGATTTTTTTTTGCAGTTGCCTACACCAAACAATACGATCAAGAGTCCAATAGCCTCTAACGACCTTTAGCAAACTTGATATGAATAGCTCATTTTATCTTGCACAACAGGACCTTTTTGTCGCGTAATGCGATAGCTTTACGTGTCTTCCGAAACACCAGGTAAGGAGAAAATAGAAGAATGGGATTTTTTTTTGCTGTTGCCTACACGAAATGATACGATCAAGAGTCCAAATAGCTTTTAATAACCTTTAGCAAACTTGATATAAATAGCTCATTTTATCTTGCACGACAAGACCTTTTTGTCGCGTAAAGCGATAGCTTTACGTGTCTTCCGAAACACCAGGTAAGGGGAAAATAGAAGAATGGGATTTTTTTTTGCAGTTGCCTACACCAAACAATACGATCAAGAGTCCAATAGCCTCTAACGACCTTTAGCAAACTTGATATGAATAGCTCATTTTATCTTGCACAACAGGACCTTTTTGTCGCGTAATGCGATAGCTTTACGTGTCTTCCGAAACACCAGGTAAGGAGAAAATAGAAGAATGGGATTTTTTTTTGCTGTTGCCTACACGAAATGATACGATCAAGAGTCCAAATAGCTTTTAATAACCTTTAGCAAACTTGATATAAATAGCTCATTTTATCTTGCACGACAAGACCTTTTTGTCGCGTAAAGCGATAGCTTTACGTGTCTTCCGAAACACCAGGTAAGGGGAAAATAGAAGAATGGGATTTTTTTTTGCAGTTGCCTACACCAAACAATACGATCAAGAGTCCAATAGCCTCTAACGACCTTTAGCAAACTTGATATGAATAGCTCATTTTATCTTGCACAACAGGACCTTTTTGTCGCGTAAAGCGATAGCTTTACGTGTCTTCCGAAGCACCAGGTAAGGGGAAAATAGAAGAATGGGGTTTTCTTTTGCTGTTGCCTACACCAAACCATACGATCAAGAGTCCAAATAGCCTTTAATGACCTTTAGCAAACTTGATATATATAGTTCATGTTATCTTGCCCAACAGGACCTTTTCGGTTTTATGTGTCCTCCGTTTAATTAACTGTTCTGCTCAAAAAAGTGCAAATCCTGGAAATGGCCATCATATGGGTGTTTCGCTAATTGTAATAAATTAACAATTAGGAAATGTTTTAAACGTCATATAAGAATAAAATTGAAAATCGATTGTAACGGATTGAAAAAAGGGGGAAATCAAAAAGAAATTTTACAAATTAAATTATTCCTACTTTCTATATAATCCAAAAAGTTTTAACGACGCCCTGGTGAGTTCGGAACCGACGCTTCAATTATAATGCGAAACTACATTTATAACCTTGCCGCCATTTTGCTCCCGCTGAGTCCATTGTCGCTACTACTGAGCTTCATTTTATAATGGATTCGAGTGTTTGTGGATTGTTTTAGAACCGAGAGCGTTGCCTAGTAATTGATTGTCGGTTCTTCCACATTGACTTTCAATTGATTTATGTCCTCAACTCTAGAATTAACTAAATTTTGCGTTGATTTGGTGGTCGATTTACGTTCAAATTTATTGCCTTTCGTTACCGACCGATAAATGTGTTACAACACTTGTCAAAACTTTAATCCTCCTCTCTTTTCTTTCTCCCTTTTTTCCGTTCGGAAAATAATAATTAAAAATCGTCCATTTTCTTTCCGTATAAATGCACGGCTAGCTAGAGGTGAGCCGGAGCGAGAGGAGTCGCGTCAAAGGTTGTTAAGTTAATGTTGATATTTTTGGAATTAAAATGTAACATCTGAGGTCTAAAATTGTAACCGTAACTACACATTAAGGGTAAAATTAATTTTCAAGATTTTTTATCGTTAAACCTCCAAAGTAGAATTTAATAATAAAAGGGAAATATTATACGTGCAGCAAGTCGAATATGGAAAACCCTTTTTTTATGTGCAAGGACAAAGTAATTTAGAGTAAAAGCCGTTTAATATTTAAATTAGACACGCTTTTGCGCTCTGAAAAGAGTTTTAATTGCAGCTCATTTCGAAAATGTAATAAAATGTCATATTAAATTTAATTTTGTTAATATTGTTGTATATTTTGTCTGATACGGAAAAGTGATAGTCGAATTTATTTTAATTAAAACCCTTTTTCTTTACATCCCCCTCGCATAGAAGACTTTTTCTAAACGCAACGCGATATTAAATTTCCAAAAAAAAATTAAATCTTAATAATTCGTACGTGAAAAATGAAAATCTTTCTTTTCTATCGCATTTCGGAATTTTCACTAGTGACAGTTATATTTTTTCCTCCTTTTTCTTCTCTTTTGTTAGTTTTGATTATTTTGTCTCTAAATAAAAATCGTTTCATCTTGTCCTTTTTGTAGGACACACAATAAAAAAAAAATTATTTCGTTTTGTGTGCGCGGCGCTCTATGCATGTGACATTAAATTTAAAGCAAAAGTTTAAATAACAAATAAATCTTCCCTTTGAGCTGGGCTTACTCTATTAGCAAAGTTAGGCGTTATCTGCGTGCTTAATTTAGTTAATTACAGGTGGATATAATCTTCCTCTTGTTGTTCCTTTTAACTATGTGCAATTAAAACTAAAATGTGTATTTGTCATGTAAATTGGTCAAAATTCAATTAAATGTCATGATTTAAAAAAAAAAATTTTTATATAACACCCAATACCTACACAAAAATTTATTATTTCATAATATCATGTATATTTTTGGAGACTTGTATTTAGATCAATTTGATTCGAAACAAAATAGAGATGGGTAAGACCGGGTAAGACACGGGTAGACCATTCAATATAGCTAACGGACAACATTAATATGTGCCGGACGAACATGGCTGAAAGTAGCTGAGAACGGAGAAGAATGGTTGGGTAAAGAGAGGCTGAGATCAAAATTGTACGCTCCAGGTGCCAGTAGCGTAACTAAGAGTTTCGGCGTCTTCAAGCAAAATCCAGATTAGGGGCCCCTACCGGCCCTACCCATCCTCGTTAATTATCATTTTACTTTGCCACAAATCCATTTTATACTAAAAGATGTACGTCAAAGACCTATCTATTACTTATGTGACGAACTATACTTAATTGTATAGGTATTGCAAGACAAATCTACGTTGGCGAGCGGTGGGAACGCGCAGATACCGAAATTGGTATTTATCTCCACTAATGCAGTAGTAAACGGGGCGTGGCCAAATCTGCGCAAACTACTAGATTCTGGATTATTAGTGGAGGAGGAGTAATCTCCCAGCACTTAGGCTACTTGTTTGGGTCCATTATACATTCTCTAAAGCAGCCTCTCCATGACCATCAGGTCCCAAGCCATCCCACTTTTAGGATGTACTCTAGAACTCTGGCGGGAGGAGTGGCGCTTATTCTGGCCATGTCGAGCCAGAGGTCTCCCAACACGAATCCTCTTGTAGACGTTAGAGCTGGACGCTGACAAATCACGCGTTCAGCTGTCTCGTCTTCGTAATCGCATGCTCGACATCTGGGATATTATCTACTATTCCCAGTGTGTAAAGATGCTTATTTAACCGACAGTGTCCCGTGAGTATCCCTGCAGTTGTGCGTAGATTAACTCGGGACAGCTTTAGACAATAGTTTGCAAGCTTTCTGGATCTTGTAGTGTGTATTAGATGAGCATGATTCTTAACGAGGGTTCAGGGCCACAGAGAAGACTTTTTGAACATATGTTGGCCAGCTCATCTGCTTTTTTGTTACTCTCATTTCGATGTCCTTTGACCCAGCTAAGACTAAGGACGTTATTTTTGGATATCTGGTTCAGCGTCTCCACGCACTCCAAAAGGAGGCCGAAGATTATCTTGCAAGTATTTAGAGCTTGCAGAGCTTACTTATCCCTACCGCTCGCCATCAGGGATCTGTGTCATTCGATGAAAGTAAGTTAATCAGCGCGATTTAAATTTTATGATGGTTAATGAAGTTGTTATTCAACAACATAGTTGAATCGTAACCCATGAGCATGTTTATTCATATAAAATTTCGTATTCTAAACGTAATTACGCCCGTCATAATGGTTAACCTCCTACTTCAACAACATTGCTAGTATTACCAACGAGCGCGCAAGCGCTTCATTGCCTTGACGTTTGAAATGACGCTCACATGACGTTTGTTTACAAATTCAATACCTAACCTCACTTTTTTCGTTGGGGAAACCTTAATATCTGTTGTTTACAAAACACCACCTGATGATATGAGAATCTTAAAAGGTTATCTGTGGACTGTCTGTAAGCTCTCTGTCAGCTATCTGTTGGGTCTCTGTCGGCTAGTTGCAAGGTATCTATGGGCTCTCCGTAGGGTATCTGTCGGGTCTCTGTCGGCTATCTGTAGGCTATCTGTCAGTTCTCCGAATAACACATTAGTACAGTGTTTCTCAACCTTTTTTCGTGCTCACCCAGACCCTCCTCTGGCACCGTCACTGATTTTATACGAGAGCGTGTGGGAACGAGGGTGGGTGCTTCAGTGTGGCCAATCTCGCATAAAATAATTTTTTATTTATTTCTTTGGTGCGGTGTGCGGTTCTACAGACAGTGCGAAGTATGGTGCCCTGACATACAGGGTGATTTTTTTAAGTGGTACTAACATTGGGATCTCGGAAACCGTAATAGTTACGAGGCTGGTTAAATTAGCAAAAAGTTGCATATTTTGATGATCTTTAAGAATCCGTTTAGAAAATTTCAAAATTCAAAATGGTTTCCGAGATAATGCAGAAAAACAAAAAATTGGCAATTTCGTTTTTCGACTGTACTTTCAAAATGGCGTACTTTAGAAACAAAATTCTCGGTAAAAATGTTTAGGAGATCAAAAAATCTATCAAACGATACCAAACTCGACTTTTTATCACATCGACGTTAGGCGTCTCGACGTTCAACTTTTCATTTTCTTATGGGGGACATATGATTTTTTCTGCAAATATTACTCGGTAGGCTTATCTAAATTCGGATACCAAACGAAAACTTTCTATCTTGAGTTTTTCTTAATTTTCACAACTTTTCAGGTTATGTTATGTTACGTTATGTTAATATTTTACTTTATTATAATATTTACGTTATTTTTTACGATAAAAAATAACGAATAAAACTTATTTTTAAATTTTTAGAAAAGTAATTTGAGCTGGAAATAAAAATAAATCAAATTATTCTTTATTTATTAAATCTTAGTAACGAAATTTTATTTCTTGAATAAATTATTTTTCAAGAAAGTTTTAGTCGTTATTTTTTATCGTAAGAAATAACCTAAAGTAAAATATTAACATAACATAACATAACCTGAAAAGTTGTGAAAATTAAGAAAAGTTCAAGATAGGAAGCTGTCGTTTGGTATCCGAATTTAGATAAGCCTACTGAGTAATATTTTCAAAAAAAATAATATGTCCCCCATAAGAAAATGAAAAGTTGAACGTCGCGACGCTTCGCGTCGATGTGATAAAAAGTCGAGTTTGGTATCGTTTGATAGCTTTTTTGATCTCCTAAAAAGATTTCTTAAAATTTTTTTTCTAAAGTACGCCATTTTGAAACTACAGTCGAAAAACGAAATTGCCAATTTTTTGTTTTTCTGCATTATCTCGGAAACCATTTTGAATTTTGAAATTTTCTAAACGGATTCTTAAAGATCATCAAAATATGCAACTTTTTGCTAATTTAACCAGCCTCGTAACTATTACGGTTTCCGAGATCCCAATGTTAGTACCACTTAAAAAAATCACCCTGTATGGCCACGGAGTACGACAATTAAAATTTAAATCCCTTTTTGAAAGTTAGGTTGGTGGGTAAGTTAGGATGAATTTTCCGCACTGAAATTGGTTTTAGTGACTGAACATCTTATCTCTGTGAAATCGGATTTTTTCTTCTTCAGCAAATATTTTTTTCTTCTATTTCCATTTTGCCAGGTTCAGAATTACTGCATTAGCATATCGGTGTAAATGCGATTGGACGGGCATTCAAATAAAGTGGCACTCAATCCCCCTTCCCGTTTAAAATTTAAGGGATTATCTACTACAATTAGGAGGTTGACCTAGGGAAAACGCAACTACTGGATAAAAGTGCCCAGCTCGATATTAAAATTGATGGACCTCGCGGAATTTCAATATTCAATACATATTCTAAGATAAGACAATACATATATTAGAAGTTGGCAGTTTTCAAATAGACGGTGTTAAAGTATTGAATTGCAGTTTTCCATTTTCTATAACAATAAACAGTTAGAAACAGCGTACTTGACAATGTCGTCGTTGGGAAAACATGTATACACCTGTGTACAGGCGCGGATTGACTATAATTTTTTTATTCTTATTATTTTTCTTAAATATCAAATTCCCTCAAATTATTTTATTACACAAAGAAGGGTCTATTATCCCCGCTGTGAAGGATAATTGTATTTACTTCAACGAAAAAAGTATGGTGGGTTGCCTAATATCCTATCAAATATCGAATTTTTCCAATTTTTTAAATTTAATTTTTAATTAAGCGGAAGCCTAATTCAGAAAATTGGTCCAGTAGAGTTCTATAGTTTTTTATTGACTTTGCAACGGTATAAGATAAAAGATAAAAAAAGTAAAATTTAACATCAAAACAAGTCAAAAACGAATTTGGGCTTTTAATTATTTCATCAAAATCAAGACCTTGTTTTTAAAATCCGAGTCAGTACAACTCTGTAGATATATGTTATCTATTCACAGAGATGTCGAGCGCTCTTTCAAAGGACAGAAATAAAAAAATTTCGCGTAAGAAATGTAAGCATAATTTAGCAGTTTTTGCGAAATTAGTATCAAGAACCCTTAAGACGGTTACATAACATAAATTAATAATGGGATCCTTTGGTATAAGAGTAGATACTCTAAAGATACTTAGAAATCATCTTTCTTGAAACCCCCTCAAAATGTCTGAACGTCTCCCCCTAATTAGCCCTCCTGGAGCGACGTATGTTTGTTTTGTTTTTCTCGCAAAACTATAAACTTTAGACTTAACCGTTGCTCTGAGGGATCAGGGCACTTGTGTCCACAAAATTAGTTTAATTTTGCACGAGTTTTCCGAACCACCCTGTATATAACTGAGAAATGTTGTTTTACTCGTGTAAATTTATCAAAACAGTTTGTGTATTGTTAGTTATATGATATAAACGCCTCTAGTTTCAAAGTTAACCGTTGTGTAGATATAATCACTTGTTCGATTAAAAGATACGAAACACTGTGTGTGCGTTAATTAGCAAGCTGGAGGGATCCCCGAAATAATCCCTAAAATCAGTTAAGCCAACAATCAATTTTAACAAAAAATATTGTACTCGACGTCATCTTCTTTGGTGAGAGAACAATAAAGATGAAATTCCCTCACATAGTTAATTAACGCTTTCTATTCTATAGTGTTCGGTTACAGCAAATTAATTAGAGCATCTTTCAGCAAAGTCCCTTGTGACGTCATAATTAACAAGAGCCGCCGTTAGTTGAAGTGCCATAATATTATCACATACGGTTATAGCCTGTAGGTGCTTTCGCTGTCTACAATCATCAATTCTTAGCTGTAACGCGATTTTCTCCTCTATAAGAAAAAAAGAAACGATCGATTTTTCTTTTGTCGTCTAAATTAAGTCTCGGTGGCATCGTTTTTAACTTTCAAACTGTAACCTTAAAACGATAGAAATTGTAATTGCGTCTTTTATCGTACTTTAAAAAGTCGACCCCCTTTTTTACCATACAAAAAAGCCCAGAGGTGGGATCTTATTAAAAGAAAATAAATAAATATCGCAAACTTCCAAGTCATCCGAAAATTTTATCCTTTATACAATTTTCTCCGTTGCTCTCGCCATTTTAAAATTACTGTTGACGTTTTACCACTTAACACCCCTCGTTGTATGTTGTGTGTGTCGTCGATGCACTTAGGTTATGAAGTCATTTTTCTTGTTTAACCTTTTTTAAGAAAAATTCCTTATTGGACGCGTCGCGGCGTTTGTTTTACAACAACTCGAAACTTTCCGCCCCGACCCGACCCACAAATTTTCATTAATTTATGAACTTACTTAATATTATAGTTGTTGCTTTAATTAATTATTATTAGAGAAAACTTAATGTCGGTGCGTATATATCCCCTTACTCGTGATAGAACTAACAATGTCGTGCATTATTAACCCTTAAACCTTTTCTTAAAGTTCCCTTTATAAATTGCGCTATAAATCAGAAATCAATCACGAGCTTCATTTACAGCTGTTGCCAACTTTACGGCTTAGAAGTAAGTTTGGTTAATTCGAGATCGTTTCTACAACCGCCTCGTTATAAAAAAAGGAGTCGAAATTAATTTTAATATGTTGTATTAACCGAAAACCACCCTAAAAAACCTCAAACCGTTCTCTTTTATAAGTCGAAAAGTTGCCGCGTTGTGGGATGAATATTTTAATGTGTTTTAAGATGGGTTAACAATGGAGATCAACTTGGCGTGTCAAAAACATTTAAAAAAAAGGGAGAATTTTTAAGGTGAAGAGGGTAGGTTATTAGAACTTCAATGCCAGGGTGGGCTGTTGAAATGAATTACAAGCCTCGAAGAAATTGAAATCGTAATTTCTGGAAAAGATGTTACAAATGTCTACACAGGTTTGTTCCTATACGTAAATATGGGGATGTAAGAACCCTCTAGAGCAGGGGTGGTCAACAAACATATGATCAACTATTTTTCTTAAAAATGTGCCGCGTCCTACCTACTAAAATCTTAAAGACAGCTGACTCGTCAGCCATTTTGATTCGAACGTCAAAGTGAAGTTTAGTGTCCTTTACGCTATATCGATTTTACGAGAAGCAAAATGGGAGCTTACAAGAGGTCTGTTTATCTGTCTTGCACTAACTTACTCCAACTTGCTTCAACATCCTCCTGCTCTTGATGAGGAGTAGGAAATGCAAAGTCTGTTCTGTTGTCTTGCACTGGTTGTTCGTAACCGTGTTCGTTTCTATATTTCCAACTCCTCGCCAAGAGTAGGAGTATGTTGGAGCAAGTTGGAGTAAGTTAGTGCAAGACAAACAAACAGACCTATAATGTTGTCTAATATTTTAAGGTCTGTTCTCGTTTGCTTAACCTCATGTAAAACAATAGGGTTAGGAATAGCGCAAATAAACGTAATTTTGACATTTGACTAAAAATGACTGAAATCTCTCCTGTCGACTAAGATCCTCCAAAAATCGCTTCGCGATCAACTTGTTGGTTATTCCTGGCTCACAGGACACGTTAAGCCCTTAAAACGCCACTTTGATGTTTTACCAGAAATGACTGAAATCTCTTCTGTCGACATTGATCTACCAAAAATCGCTTCGCGATCCACTTGTTGGCTATTCCTGGCTTACAGGACACGTTAAGCCCTTAAAACGCCACTTTGATGTTTTACCAAAAATGACTGAAATCTCTTCTGTCGACTATGATCTACCAAAACTCGCTTCGCGATCAACTTGTTGGTCATTTCCTGGTTTACAGGACACGTTAAGCCGTTAAATCGCCACTTTGAGTTTTGACCAAAAATGACTGAAATCTCTCCTGTCGACTATGTTCTACCTAAAATCGCTTTGGGATCAACTTGTCAACTCTCCTGTCGACTACGATCTACCAAAACTTGCTTCGCAATCAACTTGTTGGTCATTCCTGGTTTACAGGACACGTTAAGCCGTTAAAATTCCACTTTGACGTTTGACCAAAATTTTTGAAATCTCTCCTGTCAACTAGATCTACCTAAAATCGCTTCGCGATCAACTTGTTTGTCATTCCTGGTTTACAAGATACGTTAAGCCGTTAAAATACCACTTTGATGTTTGACCAAAAATGACTGAACTCTCTTCTGTCGACTATGATCTACCAAAAATCGCTTCGCGATCCACTTGTTGATAATTCCTGGTTCACAGGACACGTTAAGCCGTTAAAGCGCCACTTTGATGTTTGACCAAAAATGACTGAACTCTCTTCTGTCGACTATGATCTACCAAAAATCGCTTCGCGATCCACTTGTTGGCTATTCCTGGCTTACAGGACACGTTAAGCCCTTAAAACGCCACTTTGATGTTTTACCAAAAATGACTGAAATCTCTTCTGTCGACTATGATCTACCAAAAATCGCTTCGCGATCCACTTGTTGGAAATTTCTGGCTTACAGGACACGTTAAGCCCTTAAAACGCCACTTTGATGTTTTACCAAAAATGACTGAAATCGCTTCTGTCGACTATGATCTACCAAAAATCGCTTCGCGATCCACTTGTTGGCTATTCCTGGTTTACAGGACACGTTAAGCCGTTAAAGCACCACTTTGATGTTTGACTAAAAATGACTGACATCTCTCCTGTCGACTGTGATCTACCAAAACTCGCTTCGCGATCAACTTGTTGGTAATTTCCTGGTTTACAGGACACGTTAAGCCGTTAAATCGCCACTTTGACTTTTGACCAAAATGACTGAAATCTGTCCCGTCGACTATGTTCTACCTAAAATCGCTTTGGGATCAACTTGTCAACTCTCCTGTCGACTGCGATCTACCAAAACTTGCTTCGCGATCAACTTGTTGGTCATTCCTGGTTTACAGGACACGTTAGGCCGTTAAAATTCCACTTTGACGTTTGACCAAAATTTTTGAAATCTCTCCTGTCAACTAGATCTACCTAAAATCGCTTCGCGATCAACTTGTTTGTCATTCCTGGTTTACAAGATACGTTAAGCCGTTAAAATACCACTTTGACGTTTGACCAAAAATGACTGAAATCTCTTCTGTCGACTATGATCTACCAATAATCGCTTTGCGATTAACTTGTTGGCCATTCCTGGTTTACAAGACACGTTAAGCCATTAAAGCGTCACTTTGACGTTTGGACAAAAAATTATTTTTTCGAGCGATAAAATGGAGGGCACAATGTTCTCTAATAAAAACCTGTTCTTGTCAAAAAATTGGATGGAAAAATTTAATGGCTTAACCTCCTGTGAAATAATAGGGTTAGAAATAGCGCAAGTGACATCAAACATCAATTTGACGTTTAACAAAAAATGGCCGATGAGTAAGATATTATTGTGACCTAGTTTATGATACTAGAGGAGCCACGACCGTTTGTTTTTATGAGTCACGACTAAATTGCGCTCATGTGTTAAAATCTCTCTTCTCGTAGAGAATGTCAAAGTGAAGTTTAATGTCATAAACACTATTTCGACTTTTTGAGCGGCAAAATATTGTCTAATAAAGATCCATCCTGGTCAAAAAACTTAAGAATGGTTTAAACCTCACGTAAAATAATAGGATTTGAAATAGCGCAAATTACATCGAACGTCACTTTAACGTTTGACCAAAAATGGCTGATGAGTCGGCTATTATTGTGGCCTAGTTTATGATACTAGAGGAGCCTCGACCGTTTGTTTTTATGAGTCACGACTAAATTGCGTTTATGTGTTGAAATCTCTCTTCTCAGTTATCTTCTACCAAAAATCGCTTCGCGATTGACTTTTTGGCCATTCCTGCTCTAGAGATACGAAGGTGGTCTAAAACCAAACGAATTACCTTATAGAGACTAGGAAAACGTACGTGTAGTGGTGGTTGCCTGACTCATTAGAATAACGTTTTAAAAACGTCAAGCCAACGTTACAATACAACGTGACTACTTTAACCATTATTTTTCCTAAGTCCGAAGGATCTTTTGTAATTTATTTGTCATTTAAGAACGATCTATCGTTTCGGTATGTTAAATAAAATAATTAGATACATACCTAGGTGCAATAGATACATTTTAGGACAAAGGATTTTATCTCTTAACAATTTATGGTTTTACTTTTATTTTTATCACAAGAATGTTTCTGCTTAAAACAGGTAACGATAACAAATGTAAATTGGAAGAAGCCATTTTTGCTTTAAGTTAAAGAGCAAAATTGATTAGAAAAATCCTTTTTTCTCCTTATTTCTTTTTCTATTACCTACGCTAGTTTTTATTTTTCTTAGCGATGGAAACACAAATTTAATTAAACGAAATAGTTTTTCCTTGGATTTTTTTAAAATTTATCCAACTATTTAAAATTTCGATCGTGTGCTCGAGTGCGTATTTGAAAAAGGGAAATATTAAAATTTCCCTTTTCAAAATGAATCGTTACAAAAATCCAATTAGTGACGAATAGCAAGAGTTTCGGATTTTGTGATCTTCAACCTACTTAATTAATTTGTTTGTTGCTTTCAAAAAGAGGATTTAAAGTAATAAGACTCGAAAGGCATTACTCTAATTAGTAGGTGAAACAAAGTATATTGAGATTTAATGAGTTGTTGTTTTTACTCTTGTATTTTCTTCTCGAAACGGCGTATATGTGCGGCAATTTCTTTTATTTTTCTTACAAAAACTCACCTACACCGGCGACGCAATAAGCGACTTTTTGAGAAAAGAAAAAGGGTAAAAACGACGAGAAGAAGAGCTGCACGTAATTCATCACACCGGTACCGTGTGGTAAACGCGTTAGTTTCTCTTGGACGCACAAATACAAACCGACAACCGATATCTGCCGAAAATAGGCATATATTAACATCTCTCCCTGTTGAGATAATTCAGACAGAAGGGAACGATGTCGACGATTTATTGAGATAACGAAGGATTAGTGCATCAAAAGCCACAAAATTGGCTCAATTTATAACAGTCGGGGTGATAAAAACAACAACTCGTCGTCGTAACCAAAATTTAAACTACGCAACCCCCGTTGTTTATTAAAATAAATAAATTACGCCGAGATTTCGTATAATAAATTGTAAGCACTTAAGAATGTTTTATGAGTTACCTAAAGGCTTGAATTGCACACCAAATTCAATTAATTAGGCAAACCTTAAATCCACTTATACTAAATTCACCTTTTGATAATTTATCTCCGACTATTGCTTGCTACAAAATAAAGACGTTCGGCGAGGACGACAGGGCTTCTTCTATAATTAAAGTTTTTATGAAAGCAAAAATTCGACGTTTCCTTTTAAAGATCGTTTTGAGAGTGTTTGAGGAAAAAATTTTAAATTTAATTTTCATAAAGGTAAATTTAGCAAAAGTGGAATTTCAGCTTAAAATCTCGTGTAGTATGGAGAGGTAGATAGGTACAACCTGTTTGATCTTAAAAGCTCCTGGTAGTAATGAAAACTCGAAACTTTTCATTGTTTCTTACTTCGTTACGTGTTTAACACAAGTTTTATAATAAAAACGAGAATAATAACGATTTTAGAAAATCAAATTGTTATACAGTGATTAAATTTTAATTAGTTTGCATGAAAAAGTCTTAAATTTGTAAAGAGAAAAAATTTGTGTTATAATCCTTCACGTGGATGTAATAGCTTATATTTGATATAAATAGTACGCCTTTGATCGTCAATAGTTATTTTTGAAAAAAAACTATTACTCGAAATACGAGTCTTTTGATTAATTTTATTGTTATCCGCTACGTTAATTAAAACCTGATTAAATTTATATTCATTACAAGGTAATTCAAATTTCATTATTTGTTTATACGAAGCGTTGCGTGCTTCGCGGGGCACGTAAAGCTATGGATCCAGATCACATTTAAATAATTGACACACAAGCGGATTTACAAATATGCACACGAATATTATGTATCTAAAGCACGGTGTAAGATATTAAAGGTGGCCCAACGAGATATACTCGTAAGCCGCGCGAAGTGGTTACAGTTTGTCCGCAAAGTGCAACTGCGAGGTCGAGAGTGAGATAGACTACGCTACCCGTATTGCTTGATATATTAGCATTGAATCCTATGGAGATCAAGCGTTTTAAATTATATAATAAGTTATGTAGTAGTAGTATTAATTTTGGACAATGGCTTGTAAACGTTTTGCCCCTGGGTGTACTAATGGTTACGCGAGTAACAAAAATCAAGTGAGTTTATTTATTTTAAATAAAAGCAATTTACAAGCTTGGAGCGCGGTAATTCCGCTCATTTAGTTCTATGCATCAACAGGGTATCGTAGTGCGTCTCACTCGCACAATCTTATGAAATTTGTTATCTATTTACAGATACTTTGTTGCTTTGTTGCTCCACCTTCTTTATTATACCCCGGGATCTAAAGTAACAATATCTTCACAACGCTAAGGATTAGGCCTATACACATTGCACACCCTTATACGTTTTTATGTGAAGCTCTACTGTCCTAAAATTGCGGGGCATAAAAGGAACCACCAATATTAGACAAAAATAGGGCCGATTTAACCCAACTTATCTATATACAAAAGACCTCCCCTACAAAGTTACAGTTCTCAAAGGCGCAACAAAATAAATATTTTACTTTCCGATACCTCAAGGTATTATAAGAAAGTATTGTAATCGAGACGAAAAAAAAATGAGATAACACCGGATATATCTGTTTTGAGGTTCCTCGAATCGATCTAGAGTCTGGATATTCAAAGACTCTCAAAGTGCTCCATCAGAGAAAAAGTTTGGGAATCCCTGATCTAGAGCATTTTTAGAAAAAAAGTCTGTGTGTGTTTTACATTAACTGTGTGGTCACCCTGGTGGGGTGCAAATGGCCAGGGCTCTGGAGACATTCGTAATTATGGGGACTAGGACTGGTCCCCACAAGTATTTTTTGTCTCACGACTAGAAAGTGTGAATAGAAAGTGTCGTTTGTAAAATAGCTACAAGATATTGAAATATTTAAGGTCCCCATTTTTAATGCACAATTCATCAGTAAGTCGATGGTTGAACATCTCGTTGGTTGGTCTTAGAGGAAGTTGCTATGTAACTTTGGAGCCCCGTCCGAAAGATGCCGGACGTCTCGCCGCGAGGGTCCTTTTTGCCCCTCCCCCCTCCGTGTAGAGGATATGGGAGATATTGAGGAACCGATACCGGACCGACGATCTAGACACGCTAGAGACTCCAGATCCGGAATTTGAATTTGATACGAAAAAAAAGAGTTTTTGGGATACGCCGAAATTCCGTACCGAGCTGCCGAACGGATCGATTCAAATTTTGTTTCAGACGATAGCGAAATGACGTCTAAAGTGTCATAAGGACAAAAATTTCAAACTTTTTGCCTACGTTTTCAATGTGATTTTTTAAATTTAATATAATTTTACGACGGACGTTGCGCGGCCATCTATGGAGATTTTTCAAAACTAAGGCCGGGGCGTTTATGGAACAACCCTAACGTACCCGAATCCAAATTTTTGCGTCAATCGATAAAATTCGATTTTTTGACTAATGGAGAGCTATACAATTTTTTTGGTCGCTTTGATCGGTTCGAAATTTGAGGAAGGGACACTTCAAAGCTCTTCTTTAATAACTGTAAATTTTGAGCTCTTGCATTTGAATGATAGCGAAGAGTAAAAGTTTTACCTAAAATGTGCCAATTTTTATCCATTTAACGCCCCGCCCCCTTTTGTCTAATAGCAAATTTGACCTCATAAAATCGTATCAAAGTTGATTTAGCTCGACTAGTAGTCGTAGTAGAGAAATTCATTAATATCTGACAAAATTATTTGAGATTAAATTTTGACTTTGAGGTTAGGTATGTTATACCGATGTCCACTTCAAACGCCTTCTTGGTTAATTATTTTCTCTTTACCGACAAATTATTTCCTTGCGATAAGGTGATAACAGTTATTTTTCTTCTTTTAGAAAAAGCATATTTAAGCAAACTCTTTAGCAGGTGGTGAACACAGTGGCCGAAGAAAATTTATATTAAGGAAAAAATACCGTTTATGTTCATATTTTTGTATTAAAAAGGTACTAAAAAAGTGACTTCGTGCTAACCGTCAAACTATAGGCAATAAATAACACGTTCATCGGTTAGGTCATTAATTAGTGAGAGGGCGATAGGAAAGGTGTAGAACGGATTTTCAAATAACGCTGGCGAGTCGGAAGTACGTAGAAAGAGACATTGATATTGACGACCTCAACCTGTCTTACGAGAAGTCCGCTCCGAGATTCGAAGCAAATCATCTGCTTTGAAGACCCGGTCAAGGAACTCTTCAAGGTCGTCAAATATTTAGATCAGAGATTAGGGTAGTTCTGTCAGTTTAGGTTAGGTTACAATTTAACAATTACAATTTACTAAATTTATCAGATATCCAAGATGGGTTCAACAAGACAGAAACGATCATCGCGCAACCACCGACCCAGCCATGACCTTACCAAGACCATCAGAACGGCCTTGGCCTTAAAAAATTATTAAATGACCTTGGCGAAGCGGTAGGATCAAAATAAAGATGTAGGGGGGAGTAAGCCGGGGAGAGGAGGGGAAGGGGGGAGGGTGTTTGCTGGAAAGGCGTTTTGTCAGTTTTGGTTAGGTTAGGTTACGTTAGCTTTTAAATCTTAAGGTCGAAAGTCCCGCTTTAGTAGAAAATTCTGCATTGACGAACGAAGCGTACGTAAACAAAAAATTTGAAACGTCTTTACAGTGTTGATGTCCCTGTGACTGCTTTTTTGGCAAAAAAGTAATTTGTTCTTGAATAGTAGGCAATTGTAATACCGAAATATGCCTAAATACGGGCTAGCTCAACTGAAATTCTGAAAAAGTATGAAAACTTTTTGACGATTTTTTTACAAAAATGTAAAATATAAACATGGTTGTAATGCGCGACAAAGGTATTTTCATTCTTTTACTTGATGACGCGCTTCACAAGCATGACGCTTGTAAGCAATTTTCATCAATTTTAATTTCATATTTGAAAAGCTAAGTATTAATAATTTTTAAAAAACGTCTTGTACCGCACTATAATATACCTTGCACTTTAGTTTGCAAAAAATTTTTTTGAAAACAGTGATAAATTACGGCGGAATTTAAGTTGGCCGAACCCATTAAAATTACTAGCGGAGCTTACCCCCTTAAAGAGGTTACGTTTATAGTCTTGATTAGCTTAATCAGGTTAAGTTATGTTAGGCTACCTTCGTAGACTTACACCGAGTCAAATTAATTGTAATTCGACATTAAAATGTTATAGTAGGGACTATAACTGCCGGAAGAACAAATAAGAAATTACTGCATTTTTTCCCTTATTTTAGATTGTACTGTACAACAAGATCATTGCACAATCATCGACCTGGCCATGACCTTGACCCCTCATCCTCTTAAGTTTAACATTTGCCTTTAACGTATTTTTTTATTTTGGCATTAGAGCTACAGGTTTTAATAAAAAAATGTGAATAAAAATGTGTCTGAACATAATTTATTTTTAATGGCAAATATCCTAACCTTAAAAGCTGTAATTTATGTTATTTCAATATCAAGAAGGCGATAAAATAAACACCCTGTACATAAAGAGATTGTGTCAAAATGTTGTGTAAAATATAAGTTATTGTAACTGCGAAGGGTATAGAAAAGAGGGGTTATAAAAGAAAAGTGTAACATCTTATTGGCGTATCAAAAATGTTCCTTTATTCTATTTTATATTTTTGGCGTCTTCGCATCATATATTTCCAATAATAATTTTGCCCTCTTTACAGTCTCCGAGAGGGTACCTGAAGGGTTATCTAGGGTGTCCCCACTATTCCTTATCCATAAGCCATTTCCCCCGACTCTAATTCCCCTATTTCTCGGCATCTCGAGTGGATCACCAAATTCTGCGGTCGTAGCATATAACTATACTCCTGAGAATTCTATTTCAGATCCTTTAGTTATTACAGGATATAGTGCTTTCGCTGTTATAAAATCTACTTATATCGAGGTTCCATAATATGTAAAGTTTAAGTTTAGACTATTTAATAATTGATCAAATCGCCTAGTTAAGTTGAATTGTGACGTGCTGCTTTTCAAATTAAGCCGGAACGAGCGACTTATTTCACCCCGAACTGTTTAAATCTGAGGCGTTATAAAGTCGAGTTGGTGCATTCGAGATGCACTCCCGTGTACAGACTACAAAGTGCATTTTATTATATTACACCACCGAGGTGTATGGTATTTGCATTATAATATTGTAAACCTTGTTTATGCTTTATGTGGATTATGGGATTGTATAGATATGTCGCACAAGACCCGGTTATACAAAGTTTTAAGTTGCGGTTGTCCCACGTTGACTCTAATTTTGGATTTACAAGTGTTATCAATTGGATAACTGTAGTGTTAGGTCGTTAAGTGTTTGCAAACTTTGAAATGGGAAACCTAATATCGAGAGCGTAATCGATAAATCATAAGCGCCAGACTTTTTAATTAAAACTAATTTTGTTACAAAATATATTTGATTTTAAAGTCGAAAAGAGTTATTTTAACTCGGAGCGTTGCCGTCAAACAGTGTGACGCGAGGGAATCGACGATAGCTTGTCGATAGTTGAAAAGATGAGGTGCTGATTTGGCCAGTCTCTCGAGATTTTCTTCTATTGCTGGTTCTCCCAGAGGACTCGCTTTGGATAACGCCAATAAGATAGGTTTTCAATTTAACAATTTTTCTTTTTTTTTCTTAAATCTCTACTTTTGATTTTGACGAAATAAATTTTAGTTTTAATCATAATTTAAAAAAAAAATTATCTCAAAATAAGCAGGTTGCCTGTCACCCTTAATAAAATAGAGAATACACGTTTACTATGTACAATCAACCTCACAATTAATGGCCACCCTGACTATACGTTTAGCACTAATTGTGGATGCAACCATCATAACACCCCCTACTTAAATTGAGGGGTAACTTCATTTTGCCTACAAGTAGTAAATCAACAACCTCCCATTCTGTCCTTTTGTTTTTGTTGGCTAATAACCACCCTGGAGTATAACCAGCGTGACCAATAATTGTGAGGGTGACTGTACCTATGTATACGTCCAAAAAGTATGAAAGAGATTATATTTTTGCATATGTATATAAATATTTGGAAAAAAAGCTCGGACACGTCGATTTAGATTTTTAATTGCGCTTTTTTTGACACAAAAATAATTTATATAGGGTGATCTATTTCGATAGTACGACATCATCAACAGTTTTTTAAAATGGAACACCCTACTGTAACACCGGAAACCGGGTGTTGCATTAAATCTCCCTTAAGCGTCGCTCAGTTGGAGACGGGTTATAAAAATATACCAATGGGTTTTAATCAACCAGATACAAATCTCTTACGTTATGACTCAGCCAGTCTTCTTCTAGACCACCAGACCTGTCCTCAAGATCAAGCCAGACTTTAAGGAGGGACTACCTGACCTGAAAGACACGGAAGGGGTTAACCGAATCCCTAAACCACTACACCTGTCCTCAAGACCTATCAGACCTTTAAGGAGAGACCACCTCACCTGGAAGACAAGCGAGAGACAAGTGTATCCCCAGACCACCATACCTTTCCTCAAGACCTATCAGACCTTTAAGAAGAGACTGCCTGACCTAGAAGACAAGGGAGAGTCAAGCGTATCCTCAGACCACCAGACCTATCAAATCTTTAAAGAGAGACCATCTGACCTGGAAGACACGGGAGGGACGAGCGTATTCCCAGACCACCAGACCTTTAAGGAGAGACCACCTGACTTGCAAGACACGGTAGGGACGAGCGACGAGCGTATTCCCAGACCACCAGACCTATCAAATCTTTAAGGAGAGACCACCTAACCTGGAAGACAAGAGAGAGACAAGTGTATCCCCAGACCACCAGACCTTTCCCCAAGACCTATCAGACCTTTAAGGAGAGACTACCTGACCTAGAAGACAAGGGAGAGACAAGCGTATCCTCAGACCACCAGACCTATCAAATCTTTAAGAAGAGACCATCTGATCTGGAAGACACGGGAGGGACGAGCGTATCTCCAGAACACCAGACCTGTCCTCAAGACCTATCCAACCTTTAAGACCACCAGACCCTTCAGACCTTTAAGGAGAGACCACCTGACTTGCAAGACACGGTAGGGACGAGCGTATTCCCAGACCACCAGACCTATCGGACCTTTAAGGAGAGACCACCTGATCTGGAAGACGCGGAAGGGTTAACCGAATCCCAAGACCAGTAGATCTGTTCTCAAGACCTATTAGATCTTTAAGGAGAGTCCGCCTGATCTAGGAGAAACAGGACACACGGGTTTGCTGAAGGCAAGGGCAAAAATCTCAATTAATTTAAATAAATTAAATAATTTTAAACGGGGTAAAATAGAAACGAATAAAAAAATTATTGAAATTTAAATTTATTAATTAAAATAATCAATTAAACAGGGAGCAAAATTACGCAGAGAGAAAATTAACACGGAACGCGTTCCCGCTCACCACGATCGCAAAACGAGGAGTCCCTTATCTAAATGGAGTGGGAGCTTATATTGGAAATATGGCGACCAACTCGGATTCACTCTACAACCAATAAGAAAGCATCAAATGGAATTAAACACAAGAGCGACTATTAGTTAATTGTTATAAATGAAATTAATAACTTTTTAATAAGCGCGAGCTCGAGGATAAAAGTTAGTTCCATAGAATAGCACTAAAGTAACTAGCAAGTCGTAATAAAATTTATACTTTTAAATTAAAATTTCATGTTTAAATTAATTAATAAAAATTAATTAAGGGCTGGAAAATATTCAGGTGTGCCAATGAATCACGGAGGTAAAAAAAAAACATACCAATCAACTTATATCACTAATTATAACCATCCATGTGGTTTTACATTGAATTCAAACATTTAATAATTTTACAAACCTATATTTAAAAAAGTTTAGATAAAGAATTAATCAACTAATAAGATTGAACTAATTTATATAAGGGTAAGAATGACACCAGAGTCGCCTTAACAATAAAACGGGAGCTCTAGCTCTTATGGTTGCCGAGTTAGAGGGAAATCAGCTGTTATCACTGATAACACTGATAATGAAAATACAAAAGTTAAAGTTGGGTAATTTTAGTCCAATGTCCTCGAGATTGGGCTCAAATGAAAGAACTTGAAGAGCTGTACACGGGTGTGTAAAAATTATCTCCATTTTGATCTCAGGGGCGGTGCTAGGGGAAAACTAAAAAAAAAAATGACAAGGAGCTGCTTTAAACGATACAAAATTTCCATGATTTGGTCCAACATCTGCCTAAAATTCTGCATCGTTACACTATATATTTTATCATTTTTGGATTCTCCATAGAGACCTGGTTTCAAAAATTTATTATTGTAAAAATATACAGGGTATTACAAATATTAGTTAAGATTCGGGGGGCAAAATAAACAAATTTTCTTTTTAATCATATTTGGTTAATAAAGAAACGATGAATAAAAGAATACAAATAAGGTATCGAATTATATAAATAAAGTAAGGGCAAAAAAAGGAGCCAACGTAATGGTATCTCATTCAGAAAGTTTCTTTAAATTTGCTGAGCTTTAGTATTAGCTCAAAGGAAGGAAATTAGTACATAGAGAGAAGGCAAAAATGAAAGAAACTAATGAAAATAAATTGGAAATTTGAACTTTTTGACAAAGAAACGAAGCAATTTGTCTTGTTTTTATTATTGAAATTTTACCAATTTTCTAATTACGCAATTCAATTAAGGTTGTGGCAAAAAAACTAAACGAGAGCTAATTAAAAATAAGAATACCTACTCCACTTTTCCAAGTGAATACTTCAACTTGTATAAAATCACTTGTATATATTATACAAAAAAAAACGTATTTTTACAATTCCGCTGCCACGGCCCATTGAGACAAATAAATTAGAAATTTTAACGTCGTTATTAAGATTCGCGAGCTTTAAGGTTTCCAAATTAATTAAGAAATAAAGACAATTACGAGCGATCGATAATAATTATCGTTTGTCAACCGACAAAAAAGGGCCTTAAACTTGAAGAATCCGTATGCCAATTATAAATACGTCTCTCTTTTATTTCATTAAAAAAAAACAATTTCGGAAATGAATTTTATCTTTCAAAGTTCACTTGAAACATTTCGGGGCGTTTCCCCACTCTCCCAACTAATATCTAAGCCTTCTCGTACTTTTCGTTTTATCGATGTATTTCAGGTAACCTCTTTTAACATTTTTATTTATTTTTATTTAATTCCTATTACTTTTTATGTTAAAATGTTAAAGTATGTCGTTAACTATTAAATTTACCATGGAAACTTGGTTGAATTTAAGTGAATGGTATTGCACCTTCGTAGTGCTCGAGATATAAGAGGATGCTCATATGTGTGAATGACCCTACCCTATAGCTTATATTCCCTGAGCCCAAAAATGCAAAAAAACTTAAGAAAATCGTCAAAAATGACTTACCCACCACATGAGCTGCACATATCCGAGAAAGAGTTGTACAAATTGGTACTCACCTGAAATGAAAAAATAATTATTAATACGTACAAAAAGCAAAAAATAGTTATTTATGTTACAAGTACACAATGCAGAACTTTCTTGGACAAGTCCAATTTATGGATAAGCGAGCTTGCGACCGAGCCAATAAAAAGAATGAGTCCAAGAAAGTCTAATTATGTACGAGTCACATACAAAATTTTTAATTTAATTTTTACGCCGCATAAAGGCGAATTAAATTTTAATCCGAGAATTATTTTTATGATCTTTAGATATAACGTCACACGATAAAATAATAAATAAATAAATAAAAATGTCAAAGTTTTGACAAAGTGTATTCACAATTCAACACAAAAAGTACTTAACCTCAAATTTTTAAATTTATTTACAAACGTCAAACTTTGACATTACAGTAACGTTGCCATATCAAAGGATTATAAATATAAATCTCGGATTAAAATATAAATTGTTTTTATACGACCGAGCCGAGCGTTGCATAAACGGTTGCAAACGGCCTTTGAGCAATTAAGGGTTATCTCGACAATAAAATTTATCTTTTGTAGACATGGCAACGTAGCAACGTTACAGTATCAAAGTTTGACGTTTGAATATAAATACAATACAAGAAGTTAAGTTAAGAAGTTAACCTTCAATTGTAATATTTATTTACAAACGTCAACCTTTGACATTACAGTGTGTAACGTTGTCATATCAAAGGATTATAAATTTAATTCTCAGATTAAAATATAATTTGCTTATTTGCAACGATCGGTTGCATAAACGATTGCAAACGGGCCTTACGTTCGATAAGGGCTGTGATTATAAACGACAAATAAAGTTTATCTCGAGAATAAAATTTATCTTTTGTAGACATGGCAACGTAGCAACGTTACAATGCCAAAGTTTGACGTTTGAATATAAACCTCAAATTTTAATATTTATATTCAACGGTCAAACATTGACATTGTAACGTTGCTACGTTGCCAAGTCTAAAAAAGATAAATTTTATTCTCGAGATAAACTTTACTTGTCCTTTACAATCACGGCCCTTATAAGTCGTCTTATAACAATTAACCTAAAAATTGACATGTGCCGAAAGTTGTCAAATTTAATTTTCCGTCAAAATAAATTTTTTTGATCGTTGCAGATGAATCTCATTGGTTCAATGAAATTGTATAAAAATATTACTTTGACACTAGAGTCCAATTTACTGTATCATTGTGGACTAGTAACATAATAAATCAGATTATGGACTCTAAATTGTACAAAAATCAAGAGTTTATAGTACAGTCCAACAAAAAAACTTTTAAAAGTGTTTCGGGGACCCTAAATAGTTGACCAACATGGCCTGGACTTGAACAGGAAATTAAATAA
Organism: Malthinus seriepunctatus; assembly: GCA_963924605.1. Classification (NCBI taxonomy): domain Eukaryota; kingdom Metazoa; phylum Arthropoda; class Insecta; order Coleoptera; family Cantharidae; genus Malthinus; species Malthinus seriepunctatus. The sequence goes on from OZ004603.1 coordinate 11,281,567, forward strand.
ATTTCTGTTAACTGGTGACTAGGTATCTAGCTACTGCAGCGCCTTCAGTAGCTGAAAGTGGCAGTAAAAAATATTTTAAAATTTTTTAAGAGACCTCACACTTTCATGAATGGACGAGCTCAAGAAATGATGAATATTAACTAATGAAATTGTATAAAAATATTAAAAAATTAACTTTGACAGTAGAGTCCAATTTACTGTATCATTATGGACTAGTAACATAATAAATCAGATTATGGACTCTAAATTGTACAAAAATCAAGAGTTTATAGTACAGTCCAACAAAAAAACTTTTAAAAGGGTTTCGGGGACCCTAAATAGTTGACCAACATGGCCTGGACTTGAACAGGAAACTAAATAAATTTCTGTTAACTGGTGACTGGGTATCTAGCTACTGCAGCGCCTTCAGTAGCTGAAAGTGGCAGTAAAAAATATTTTTAAATCTTTTATGAGACCTCACACTTTCATGAATGGACGAGCTCAAGAAATGATGAATATTAACTAATGAAATTGTATAAAAATATTAAAAAATCAACTTTGACACTAGAGTCCAATTTACTGTATCATTATTCATTATGGTACTAGTAACATAATAAATCAGTTTATGGACTCTAAATTGTACAAAAATCAATAGTTTATAGTACAGTCCAACAAAAAAACTTTTAAAAGTGTTTCGGGGACCCTAAATAGTTGACCAACATGGCCTGGACTTGAACAGGAAACTAAATAAATTTCTGTTAACTGGTGACTGGGTATCTAGCTACTGTAGCGCCTTCAGTGGCCGAAAGTGGCAGTAAAAAATATTTTAAAATTTTTTATGAGAGCTCACACTTTCATGAATGGACAAGCTCCAAAAATGATGAATATTAACCAATGAAATTGTATAAAAATATTAAAAATTTTACTTTGACACTAGAGTCCAATTTACTGTATCATTAGGTGCTTTCCATTTGTCGAAAAGTACAGCTCTGAACAGTACCCTACTGTATAAATATGTATAAATATATAGTAGGGTACTGTTCAGAGCTGTACTTTTCGACAAATGGAAAGCACCTATTATGATACTAGTAATATATAATAAATCAGATTATGGACTCTAAATTGTACAAAAATCAAGAGTTTATAGTACAGTCCAACAAAAAAACTTTTAAAAGGGTTTCGGGGACCCTAAATAGTTGACCAACATGGCCTGGACTTGAACAGAAAATTAAATAAATTTCTGATAACTGGTGACTGGGTATCTAGCTACAGCAGCGCCTTCAGTAGCTGAAAGTGGCAGTAAAAAATATTTTAAAATTTTTTATGAGAGCTCACACTTTCATGAATGGACAAGCTTAAAAAATGATGAATATTAACCAAGGAAATTGTATAAAAATATTAAAAATTTGACTTTGACACTAGAGTCCAATTTACTGTATCATTATGGTACTAGTAACATACTAAATCAGATTATGGACTCTAAATTGTACAAAAATCAAGAGTTTATAGTACAGTCCAACAAAAAAAATTTTAAAAGTGTTTGGGGGACCCTAAATAGTTGACCCACATGGCCTGGACTTGAACAGAAAATTAAATAAATTACTGTTAACTGGTGACTGGGTATCTAGCTACTGTAACGCCTTCAGTGGCCGAACGTGGCAGTAAAAAATATTTTAAAATTTTTTATGAGACCTCACACTTTCATGGATGGACGAGCTCAAAAAATGATGAATATTAACCAATGAAATTGTATAAAAATATTAAAAATTTGACTTTGACACTAGAGTCCAATTTACTATATCATTATGGTACTAGTAACATAATAAATCAGATAATGGACTCTAAATTGTACAAAAATCAAGAGTTTATAGTACAGTCCAACAAAAAAACTTTTAAAAGTGTTTCGGGGACCCTAAATAGTTGACCAACATGGCCTGGACTTGAACAGAAAATTAAATAAATTACTGTTAACTGGTGACTGGATATCTAGCTACTGTAACGCCTTCAGTGGCCGAAAGTGGCAGTAAAAAATATTTTAAAATTTTTTATGAGACCTCACACTTTCATGGATGGACGAGCTCAAGAAATGATGAATATTAACCAATGAAATAGTATAAAAATATTAATAATTTGACTTTGACACTGGAGTCCGATTTACTGTATCATTGTGGACTAGTAACATAATAAATCAGATTATGGACTCTAAATTGTACAAAAATCAATAGTTTATAGTACAGTTCAACAAAAAAACTTTTAAAAGTTTTTCGGGGACCCTAAATAGTTGACCAACATGGCCTGGACTTGAACAGGAAATTAAATAAATTTCTGTTAACCGGTGACTAGGTCTTCAGCTACTGTAGCGCCTTCAGTGGCCGAAAGTGGCAGTAAAAAATATTTTAAAATTTTTTATGAGACCTCACACTTTCATGAATGGACAAGCTCAAAAATTGATGAATATTAACCAATGAAATTGTATAAAAATATAAAAAATTTGACTTTGACACTAGAGTCCAATTTACTGTATCATTATGGACTAGTAACATAATAAATCAGATTATGGACTCTAAATTGTACAAAAATCAATAGTTTATAGTACAGTTCAACAAAAAAACTTTTAAAAGTTTTTCGGGGACCCTAAATAGTTGACCAACATGGCCTGGACTTGAACAGGAAATTAAATAAATTTCTGTTAACTGGTGACTGGGTATCCAGCTACTGTTGCTCTTTCAGTGGCCTTCGGTGGTAGTAAAAAACATTTTTGAATTTTTTATGAGACTTTCATGAATGAACGAGCTCAAGAAATGTGCTGTCCCGTGGGTACATGCATTTGACGTTATTATAAACAATTTTCAGTGCTCGTTATGACGTATAAAAGTGGATTAATTTCTAATTGAACGATCTGTACCTAATGTAGCATTGGTAATGACACTTTTTAAGGGATAAAGTCTTATTAATAGTTGTAAACGAGCTTTGGGCATCACATCTCGCACACTGGCCTTCCCTAATTATATTTCAATCACACAATTCATCAACAGTCAATAATTAAAACATTAGGTAGTCATTGTTTTGAGGTTTTATAAAAACAACTTTTATTATGTACTTATCTATTTATAATTAGCGGTTTTAAACGTAACGGTTAAAGCGTAGTTAAGTGAAGAGCCATTACCATTACACTGGTGGTTTAGCTTTCGTTAATGATTATAGATGTTTTTTGGTATCATTTTAAATGGTAATTTTCCTACTAATACAAACTAAAATGCAAAACTCTCAACTTCCCAATTAAATTCCATCTCTCTCTCTAAGCTAAGCTAAGTAATTTCGTTCTATGCACCACAAGAAGGCGATATTTGTTCATGTATACGACAATAAGATACAGAATGCTTTTTAAGTTTTAGAGATATTAAAACTAATTTAGGTATGATGATAGATGACTATTGAAGTCACATTTTAGAAATATTTACGTACAGTCATCCTCACAATTATTGGCCAATCTGGCTATTCGCCAGGTTGCCTATTGTTAGGCGTAAGGATAATTTCAATGAAACTCCATCGTTTTTGAACAGCTTGTGAGTTAATCTAGTGAAAATAGTAAAAAAAAATATACAGGGTGTTACATCTAAAAACTTTTATTTTTTAAATCTCTATTACGATGTCAAAATTTGAATTTGATATCTCTAATAGCGAGGAATCGTTAGACATAAACAACAAACACCCACCCTGTATAACTTATAATAAAAGAATGGAGACGTTTTATTAATATATTCTAAGGTAAAAAAGAAATAAATTGTATCTATAGTAACTTTCTTTTCAAACGAATATATTTGACAAATAACTTGGGCGTCGTGCGAATGTTAAAACATTTTCTTTTGTGGCTCTTATTTTAATGCCATATACGATAAAGTCGATAAAAAACAAAATAAACTTTTTTTGTCAAAATGACGGAGCGTTAATATAAACAAAGGAAAATGTTGTAGTTGTAAAAGATTTAATTTACGCCCCGACGCCGACGCTGTTTTCTAAAACTCTTAAATCCGATTTAAAAATATCAATCGCCGCTAAAAACGGAATTTAATTAATAAAAGCGGTAGGAATTCTTTGCCACATTAATAATTTTTACTAATACGAAAATTTTGTTTATTTCGTATTGGGAAAAAGAGGAGGAATCCACGAAGGATTCAAATAATCAACTCGTTTCTATTTAACCCTCACATCTTCGAATTACCGAATTTGATGTAAATCGATGTTTATTTTAGTAAAAGGCTTATAATCTCTTGACCAACTTTTATCCGTTGCAAAATAAACCGTTTTCCTTTCAAACGTATTCGGCTATTCGCACTCTTATGCGAGCTCGGTTTTAAAATTGAAAAAAACATTTCGCCTATTAATTTTACATTGGCTTAAAAATTTTTTTTAAACTAACAAAATTTTACTTCGAGGTAGATAAGGATAAATATTTCAAACACTTTTAGTTTATAGGGAAGTTTAAGCTTTACTCCCGGTTTAAATATTTAATAAGTTGGTATGGAGATTGAATTTATATTGCCTTACTTAGTTTCTACTTTCGTTTAGGCAAGGGTGTTCTTTCCAGCAGTATGTTACTGCCTACAACTTACGCCTACGATCAATTTGATCAAAACTAAAACGTTTTGAGAAAAGGAAAGCAAAAAGCCGGACCATGAAAGAATCTAAAAATTTAATAAAAGGTGATTGTGGTACAAGGAGGCCATCCTAGGAGCAGCTAGTGACTGGACAGATCAACAAGTCGCTTTTAAAAAAATTAAGAAAAAATGCCCATAAAAGAAAAAACGACCAAGTTCAATAATTCGATTCGATAACCTTACGGCAACAGACAATTTTTAAAATTTTAAAGAGGGGGTGGTTTCCATTTTGTACACTCAGCCTAACAATTATTGGCCACCTTGGCTATACACCAGGGTGGTTATTAACCAACAAGGACAGAAGGGGAGGTTGTTGATTTCCTACTTGTTGGCAAAATAAAATTACCCATCAATTTAAGTAGGGGGTGTTATGATGGTTGCATCCACAATTCGTGCTAAGTGTATAGCCAGGATGGCCATTAATTGTGAGGCTGACTGTACAATTTCGTCTTTACGTTAAGGTCGTTATTAATTATTACGCAAAGAACTCTTGAATCAGCATATTTTTACAATTTTTTACCATCATTACAATAGGAATGGGTGAAATAAAAATTATAACTCACACTGTATACGACTACAAATCGGTTACATAATGTTAAATAATTATAATTTGTTAAAAAATAATACTTTAGCGTCTTAGCGATAACATCTATTTAAAAAAAATAAAAAATCTAACCTTATGATGTTAATGGATTAAAGGAGCCTCAACGCGTCTTGATGAAAAACCAAAAAGGCACAAAATAAAACGAAAGACACTGCGAGTGCACCACTAAACAACAGTGCCGAACTCGAAATAAATTGAAATGAATCGATAATGTTGAAAAGTGTTAATCAGCTCGTTATCTTAGCGCACTTGCCCACACGTGCAAGAATATCTTATCGCAATAATAGGTACAAATCAAATGCTAAAATTATTTCTTAATTTAAAAATAATAAAATATTTTTCTTTTAATATCATTAAAAATGGAAATTTTTGAAAAATGTATTTTGTGTTACCCTAAAATAACACAGTGAATAGAAAATTTAAAAAAATAAATTTTAATGTTTTGAACTTTTTAAAGTTCAGATACTTTTCTTCCTTTTCCACTCTACTGTTCATTTGGGCATTTTGAAACAAGAATATTTTTTCCAAAACCCATAAGTTGCTTTGAGAAGGCCTTTTCAAGTTTTGATTATTTTTTAAAATGTCACTAGTAACAAAATTTATATTTACATTATGAATTTTTGATGTTTTAATAGTTACTTACGAACCGAGTGCGGGAAGACAATTTTTCCTTCTGAACGCGGTTTTTAAGCAGGAAGCACGAGCGACGTACGAGCAAGTGGCTTCATTATTGCGTGAACGCGGGAAAATTGTTCACGAATGAGGACTGTCCAATATTTTTTGTACTCACTGCTTTGAAAAAAAATACTCTGTGGTCGACCGGGAAACACTGCTTTCCGGTCGACCACAGAGTGCGTCAAACGTCACTTTCGAAGCATCAAGTACAAAAATCATATTACAAAACCGGAGGAGTGATAAAGTTTGTTTTTAGATTTTGGTTAGGTCTAGTCCTGGAATCCTGAAATCGTTTCTTCCTCCCATTCAACCAACTTTCTACCCCTACATATTAATTAGATCTCCCCCCTCCCTGTTAGGAAATGAAAAGAAAACTTGAGAGAAGTTTTTAGAAAGCGAAAAACTAAAATAGCGAGTTGAAATTTTTAATAAGAAAGTTTTCCTCATAACTGAAAGCTCCTAGAAAATTTACAATACAGGAACAAAAACCGAAAGAGCAATATTAAGAAGGACAGCCTTAAATTACCACCAATAGTCATATTTGAGTCTGAATCTCTGTGGTCTATACCTTCTAACTCGACGCTATCGAAACCCTACTTATTAAAAGTCCAATTTATTCTTCTTAAGGAGGTAGTATATGTCGCTGCCCCCCCCCCCCCCATTTTGATTTTTGGATTCAAAATAGTCTCGTTCGTTTGTGCTTCGTTTGTACATGATTGTGCATCTATTCCTGTCGTTTGTGCTCATCGGCATCAGAAGTTATTTACAATAAACAATTGGGGGCCTGGCGACATGCTAGCCTCCCCTCATTTGGAATTTCGGTTTCAAAATAGGCTTAATCGTTGCGCTCTGTTTGTGCACGTTTGTAGCTCCAACCCCGTCGTTTGTACTCCCCCTTTTCCGAGTTACAGTGGGGGAGGGGGTGACATGCTAGCCTACCATGTCATTACAAAAAAATTGTGTACCGCTTTTTATTGACGCAAGAAAATTACTACATTATTTGAATTGCAAAATGATTTCTGATTTGTCATGCACGTCTGACGTCAGCAATATGTTACAAAAGTACATTGTGTCTTTGTCTTGCACGCATTTGTTATCTTCTTACACGCTCTATCATTTTTTTTTAATTTTAGAAAAATTAATTTATATAATCTTAAGGTACCTTAAAAATTTGCGTCCATACTATGATCACTTCGATGAAATAATTCCCGCGCTTTCTACACATGTGACGTCAGAGGTCTAGCTACAACTACTGGATAAATGGTAGCTGACTCGTCAACTATCTTGTTACTAATGTCAAAGTGACATTTGCGTAAGGCCGATAAAACAGTTCACTGTTAATTTTTTTTTGTATTTGGTGAACAAACAGCAAAGCCAAAACAGTTGCCACAATATATGTTTATGTTTATGTGGCGAATAAATTATATTTTTACAACTTAACTGCCAGATAAACTGTCAGTTAATCTGTAAGCGGTGCAAACGGGCATTAGTCTGATACATAGTACATTACGATTAAACTAAACAATACTTTTTGTCGGAGGAAAGTGCTAAAAAATATCTAAAAGCGGTATCAGACTATCAATATTTTCATAACTATTTTTATAAAACTGATTTTGACAGTGTGCTCGGCTATATTTACGAAGTTTTTATAAAAACTGTATTTATACCAGTATGCGACTTCACACAAATATTTTGACGTGACACGTCACATAAATACAAACGGTTCTATTTTTGTTTATGGAAGGGCCAGTTCTATTGGTTTTTGATGTGAACGTGCGATTTACTTTGTTTTGTGGTGGCACATGTTTCGTATTTACGTGGATTTCTTGGAACTTGGAAGTTTTGCAGCTTATGCAACACATTCTAAAATCCGTAAAAATAATGATAGCAATAGTCGGATAGGTGCTTAAGAAGCACAGTGAAGATTACACATCGTTAAATATTAAAAACCGACCAATGTCGGTATGACGTCACAAATTTTGACTTGAAATAACTTTCGAACGATCCATCCAAGCGATGTGCGGTTGCAAATAATTTGTTTTTTAGAATTGTCTATACCATAACTTTCATTTTTGGTTTACACCCCCTGTAATTACACGCCGTGTAATTCTTGTTGGTGGTAGCTAGTGATAGACGATGGCTCCAGTGTCAGTGTATTAAACCCTTAAAAGATTTTATTTTTTTCTTCGATTTTCTCGCTACAATTTTCTTTATTTTTCTCTGTTTTATATTATAAGATGTATTTTTTCAACTCTGGCCGAACGAAATCTTTTTAGTTGAGAATATTAAATTACCGTGTTTTGTGTGTGTGAGTGTGTGTGTGTGTGAAATCAGTATCGTCTAAAATGAATAATGTTTTTTTTTCACATTCTGAAGTGACATTTATAACTCGTATAGCCTAGCAATTTTGGAAGCGTTTCAATTCATAACTAATATTAGTTTTCTTTTCTGCAACAAGTAAAAAACAGGAAGGAGGAAATGTAGAAAAATTTAATTAAAATAGTCTTCGACGTAATTTAAATTGGTTTGTTAAAAATTCCTTTCAACTTAACCCTCGCGCTCAAGTACGCCATTTTAAAATAAAAATTTTATAATTGTCCCTCTTTTGTTTGTTTTGTTTACGAATAATAATAATAATTGTTCAGAGGTCCTTAGAGATTCTTCGTCTTGTTGTCTTGCTATTTTGTGGTATTGTTTGAATGTAAAGTAATAAGCTGTCATATCAAAAAAGTGTATAGAAATACATAGATATAAGAGTCAAACGTCGCGAATTACCCTTGCGACTACATTTGTCATCTAAATGCATAAGTGTATTCCCAACTGAAATAGTCCTCGAAGACAGTAGCTGCCTATTAGGTTGGATTTTATTTTGTAGAGGAAAAACGTGAAATGGATGCAAACAACTTTATGCAAGCGACCGACGCCGACGTCAAAGAGAGGTGGCAGAGGAGGGGAAAAAACTTTTTGTTTTATGCGTACGTGTACGGAGGAACGTATAGTGTCATTTACCGGACTTTGGCGTTAGAGCGAGACAATACAATTACGCCACGATTGTCATACAAAATTGAATACTATGAACCCTGGCGCCGTAACAATCGTAAATCAGAATTTTCTTTCTGAAGTTTGTATGATAAATTTATTGCTAGCGTATGTCGACGTTTATATATCAGCGGAAAATATATCCTTTCTGCCCTTGCACGAAAATATTTTATACATAACTTATCATTTTTCCTACTTTATGCTTAACATGTAATGACTTTATGACGTACACTCTCAAACACCGAGTCAACATCCATAGTTTCTCTTTCAATAATAAATTTTTTGTTTAAATTGAGAAAATGATAGAAAATGTTGTACTACAAACTCTCTCTTTCTACTAGAATCAGGGCCGGATTAACCAGGTTGACAGAACGGCAATTTCTGACAGAACCAAACAGTTTTGGAGGCCAAAAACTCGTATAAGTAAGTTCAAGTTTATCGTTTAGCCTTAGACTATAAAACAACCGGAAGGAGGATTAGCAACCGTTGTCTATAAGAGCAAATTCATTAAGATTTAAATAATAAAGATGACGGTTGACCACCAAATATGGTAGAGAGGTGGCACATAGTTAGAAAAAGGAGCTCTTTGTCTAGAGGAGGAGAAGCAGGAGAACAAGGGGCAAACCTTGGTTTGCCCAAGACCCGTTTACCTCGTTAGGACCTTATTTAGACATTTAACTGCTTGGAAAACTTCTTATTTACTATATCGTCCTTAGAACATAAAACATCCGGAAGGAGGGTTAGCAACCGTTGCCAATAAGAGAAAATTCTTTAAGACTTTCATAATAAAGATGACGGTTGACCACCAAATATGGCAAAGAGGTGGCACATAGTTAGAAAAAGGAACTCTTTTTCTAGAGGAGGAGAAGCAGGAGAAAAAGGGGTAAACCCTGGTTTGCCCAAGACCCGTTTACCTCGTTAGGACCTTATTTAGACATTTAACTGCTTGGAAAACTTCTTAGTTACTATATGTTCCTTAGAACATAAAACATCCAGAAGGAGGGTTAGCAACCGTTGCTTACAAGAGAAAATTCTTTAAGATTTAAATAATGAAGATGACGAATGGTCACCAAATATGGCAAATAGGATGCACACATTTAGAAAAAGCAGCTCTTCTTCTAGAAGAGGAGGAGAAGAAAAAAGGGCAAACCCTGGTTTGCCCAAGACTCATTTACCTCGTTAGGGTCTTATTTAGAGTTTAACTGCTTGGAAAGCTTCTTATTTACTATATCTTCCTTAGAACATAAAACATCCGGAAGGAGGGTTAGCAACCGTTACCTATAAGAGAAAATTATTTAAGATTTAAGTAATGAAGATGACGAATGGTCACCAAATATGGCAAACAGGAGGCACACATTTAGAAAAAGGAGCTCATCTTCTAGGAGAGGAAAAAGAGGAGAAAAAAGGGCAAACTCTGGTTTGCCCAAGACCCATTTACCTCGTTAGGGTCTTATTTAGAGATTAACTGCTTGGAAAGTTTCTTATTGACTATATCTTCCTTAGAACATAAAACATCCGGAAGGAGGGTTAGCAACCGTTACCTATAAGAGAAAATTCTTTAAGATTTAAATAATGAAGATGACGAATGGTCACCAAATATGGCAAACAGGAGGCACACATTTAGAAAAAGGGGCTCATCTTCTAGGACAGGAAAAATAGGAGGATTTCTAGAGGAGGAGAAGCAGGAGAAAAAGGGGTAAACCCTGGTTTGCCCAAGACCCATTTACCTCGTTAGGGCCTCATTTAGAGATTAACTGCTTGGAAAGCTTCTTATTTACTATATCTTCCTTAGAACATAAAACATGCGGAAGGAGGGTTAGCAACCGTTGTCTATACGAGAAAATTCTTTACGATCTAAATAATAAAGATGACAAATGGTCCCCAAATATGGCAAACAGGTGGCACACAGTTAGAAAAAGGAGCTCTTCTTCTAGGAGAGGAGAAGAAGGAGTAAAAGGGGCAAACCCTGGTTTGCCCAAGACCCATTAACCTCGTTAGGACATTATTTAAACATTTAACTGCTTGGAAAGCTTCTTGTTTACTATATCTTCCTTAGAATATAAAACATCCGGAAGGGGGGTTAGCAACCGTTGTCTATAAGAGAAAATGCGACGGAAATGACGTTTTAGAAATCCACGGATGTCATGATCTTTCCTTATAAGTGGGAGTATACGCAATAATTTTTATCTAACCCTGCTATGAAATGTCAAATATTAAATGCATTTTTGACGTTTTGAAACGTCCAATTTTTCATAACTAGTGATGTTATGAAATTGAATGTAGAATTCTAATGTATTTGTTTGTTTGCAGCAAGCTTTGTTATATTTATTTTGAATTCCACAATAATTATTTTTCATTTTATAGCGGAGTTAGATAAAATTTTGTACCTAACACGTTATGAAGAGACTAATTTTATTTAACTCACGTAATTTACAAAACTCGCTCACTTCGTTCGCTCATTTTAGCAAATATTACGTTCGTCAAAATAAAATTTGTCTTTTCATAACTGGTTACGTAAATAATTATTAATAGAGAATTTGATTTTTAATCGCTATATTTAGACAACCATTGCATTCACATGTGATTACCTGGAATACTCTTTCCTGCTAGAGAAGCGGGTATTTATTCAATGGGTTGCCCCCTTTTCCAAGTAATTGTGGTTTCAAAACCCCAACACCCTCTGCACTCGCATATAACCGAATGGACTAAAAGTTAATATTTCTCGTACGTTAAAAGCACTAACTCAACGAGAGACACTTTCAAAGTTAATTTAACATTTTCTTCACACTATTTATTGCTCATAACACATTTTAAAAACAAACTAAAAGGATCGATTGTAAATTCTTATTAAATTTCTCAATTGAACATTAATTAGATATTCTGCACTTTAATTAAAACTATGGCGGAAGAATTTTTTTTTATGAAAAATAAACCTATTAATAGAGCGAGTTGGAAAAAGACAAATATATTTTTTTTAAATTGTTTGAAACAAAATTTGCACGCTTTTTTTTAAAATTTGCTGGAAAATTAAAACGGAAAGGCTGCACTGATGACTTTTGGACTAGTTCCTCTTTGTTTTACATGTTGGGAGTTTTAGTAAACGCTTAGAGGTATGTGATGCTTTCAAAGATATTATCACCTCTCTGTGTTGTGCTTTTGAATACAATAATTCCAAGTTAAATTTTCGCAGATATCATATTTAGTTGTAGTATTTGGTTGACCGATCGTTTTAAATCTGCTCTTCCATTCCAGTTAATGTTTAGAGCTTGACAAATTTTCATTAACGTGTCCGACGTTTACAAAACCATTTGGAAAATATAAGCGATTATTAATTAAAAAATAACATGTTATAAACGAGAAAAACACAAACATAACATTATTTTGTTAAAAGTGCACCCTCAATCCCTATAATAATTGGTTCGTTTTACTTGTATGACGTTGTATCGAGTCCTCGCACGTACAGTCAGCCTCACAATTATTAGCCACCCTGCCTATACGCCAGGGTGGTTATTAGCAAACAACGACAAAAGGACAGAAAATGAGATTGTTGATTTACTACTTGTTGGCAAAATAAAGTTAGCCCCCAATTCAAGTAGGGGGTGTTATGATGGTTGCATCCACAATTCGTGCTAGAATTATAGCAGGGTGGCCAATAATTGTGAGGCTGGCTGTACTACATAAATTAATGAAATTTTAAAAGTGTTAAATTAGTAACGAAACAGTAAAAACGACCATTAGTGGAAATCAACACGTAGAAAAATTAACGCGTACTAACAAATTCACAATTGCAAATGTTGTGTTGCCATGGTTATCATAGAAGTGACGTTCTAAAGTAAATACAAGCTGATTACGACTGAAAAAATAATTGTTTGGAAGGTTTGTGGCGTTTGAGAGTTGTCATGAATGTCATGATGAAACACACGGACAGACTTTATTCAAAAAACGGTCTAAATTTTTCACAAGAACTTGCAATTGAATTAGTTATACCGATACTAAATGATATTAGGGACCGTTTGCACTAACGCTAAGCAACACCTTATGAATCGTCTAAATATATTACTTCCATTTGGTTTGATTTAGGCAACTCTTAAGTCGTCGCTTAGCGTTAGTGCAAACGGCCCTAGGTTTCATAGACATAGGCTACTAACGACCGTTTGTACTAACGCTAAGCGACGACTTATGAATTATCTAAATATGTTGCTTCCATTTGATTTATTAACAAACCAACATTTAAGGCAACTCTTAAGTCGTTGCTTAGTATTAATGCAAACGGTCCTAGGTTTCATAGCCATAGGCAACTAATGACCGTTAGAACTAACGCTAAGTATCGACCTATAAATTGCCTAAACATGTTGCTCTCATTTGATTTATTAACAAATCAACAATTTAGGCAACTCCTAAGTCGTTGCTTATTGTTAGTATAAACGGTCGTAGGTTTCATAGCCATAGGCAACTAATAACCGTTTGCACTAACGCTAAACAATGGCTTATAAATCGTCCAAATACGTTGCTCCAATTTGATTTATTAACAAATTAACAATTTAGGCAGTTCTTAAGTCGTTGCTTAGCGTTAGTGCAAACGGCCCTAAGTTTCCAAGGCATAGGCAAGTAATGGCTGTTTGCACTAACGCTAAGCAACAACTCACGAATCGTCTAAATATGTTGCTCCCATTTGTTTTATTAAAACATCAACAATTTAGGCAACTCTTAATTTATTGCTTAGTATTAGTGCAAATGGCCATAGGTTTCATAGCCATAGGCAACTAATGACCGTTTACACTAACGCTAAGCAAAGACTCATGAATCGTCTAAATATGTTTCTCCTATTGATTTTTTAACAAATCAACAATTTAGGCATCTCCTAAGTCGTTGCTTAGCGTCAGTATAAACGGTCCTAGGTTTCATAGCCATAGGCAACTAATTACCGTTTGCACTAACGGTAAGCAACGACTCATAAATCGTCCAAATATGTTGCTCCCATTTAATTTATTAACAAATTAACAATTTAGGCAGTTCTTAAGTCGTTGCTTAGCGTTAGTGCAAACGGCCCTAAGTTTCCAAGGCATAGGCAAGTAATGGATGTTTGCTTAGCGTTAGTGCAAACGGCCCTAAGTTTCCAAGGCATAGGCAAGTAATGGATGTTTGCACTAACGCTAAGCAACAACTCACGAATCGTCTAAATATGTTGCTCCCATTTGATTTATTAAAACATCAAAAATTTAGGCAACTCTTAATTTCTTGCTTAGTATTAATGCAAATGGCCATAGGTTTCATAGCCATAGGCAACTAATGACCGTTTACACTAACGCTAAGCAAAGACTCATGAATCGTCTAAATAGTTTCTCCTATTGATTTATTAACAAATCAACAATTTAGGCAACTCCTAAGTCGTTGCTTAGCGTTAGTATAAACGGTCCTAGGTTTCATAGCCATGGCAACTAATTACCGTTTGCACTAACCACTAACGGTAAGCAACGACTCATAAATCGTCTAAAGATGTTGCTCCCATTTGATTTATTACCAAATTAACATTTTTGGCGGTTCTTAACTCGTTGCTTAGCGGTAGTGCAAACGATCCTAGCTTTCATAGTTATAGGCAACTAATTACCGTTTGCACTAACGGTATTCAAATCAACAATTTAGGCAACTCCTAAGTCGTTGCTTAGCGTTAGAGCAAACGGCCATACATATCTCTAGAGCGGCTCGTTTTCTTCAAATTATAATTTCAGTGTAAGGATGGTTGCCTATTTTTAGGCGTACCTGTACAACAAGTCAATCGATGTTTTCAGTTCCCCTGGAACAATTTAAACCGTTTTTGAAACAATTGTAAGCTCGCCTAGCGGCTCTTTAGACGGTTTCAATAATTTTAACAAATTTTTACAAAGTTTAACGATAAAAATGTGCTCCAAAACTATTGTCTGTAAAATCCAAAGCTAAATGTGAGCATTGGACACAAGAGAAAGTGACATTAAAATGATATCGTTACGAATATTTTAAAAATAAATTTTTTACGACTTTTTTAAAGGCAATTTTACACTCGAGAACACCTTAAAAACACCTTTGCGTGTTATTATGTTTTATAGATGCACATCAAGTAACTTGGTCTTTCTTACACAGAATAAATTCCACACTAGGGAAGTGTTAGCTTACTTAGCGGTTTCCTCAATTTTATATAAATTCTACACCACGATTAACGACGAATTTTTCCTCTTTTCTTCTACAATTCACCCTTATTATGTTTGGTCGCTGTTTAATTTTTCAAAATAGAGTTGGAGTAAATAGAAAAGTGCGTGCTGGGAGGCGAATGATTTTAATACACTGTTAGTGGAAATAATCGTATAAATTTTATTTTTATTTTATGTTTTTCTATCGCAAATGAAGTAGTTTATTTTGATGAAAAGCTAAAATAGGAAAATGCAAAGCTCGCATTTATACTGGATTATTTTTAAATCGCAACGAAAACCTTAATAATAAAACACATTTCTAAACATTGGAATTTTTGACGAAGTCTAAGTAAAAATTTCTGTTTTGATCAATTTTATTCGTTTCGCTTTTATTCTACTATTAAAATAAAATACATTTTATCTATGTTGTGTTGTGTAGCGGAATAGAATGAGTTGTGAATATTTTACTATACACTATAGGAGAATATTCAATTTTGAAACTTTGTTTTAAGATGACTTTGTATTCTATGCTGTTGCGTATACGAACTAAAAGTGAAAACAAATTTTACTTCACAAAGTTAAAAACGGCAACTTATTGAAACCTAAAACTCGACGCAGTTTCGTTTAAAACAAGAAAAAAAAGTTGGAATTTAAATTTTTATAAAAAAGCTCACCTTTTGAACGAATTTTTCTTTCTAGGGCTTGACGAAAAGGGCTGTAGTTTTCGAATTGTTTTTCCCTTTTTTTGGGGGTTTCAATAAGAAAAGGTAACAATAAAAACATCTTCCTGAAAATAACTTTTCAGTGGTGTATTATAAGGATATAGCATCGGCTTTAGGTGTTAAAACGTGGCCCAAGTAGCCATAGGAGGGCCAATAAATTCTTCAAATGTTTAAATGGCCATTGAGATGTACAGGGTATTTATAAAAGTTATGTCACGGTTGTGGCAATTGTCGAACGCGCCACAAAACTATCTGCAGTCTCGATATAAAACACAAAATTAAATTAAAATGTAACAAAGAAAGGGGTAGAGAGGGTGAGAGAGTTTTGGTGCATTTGGTAGCTTAATAAAAAATAAATGTAAGCAATTTTGTCTTAAAATGTGATTCTAATTATTTAATTTTATTGCTGAAAGATGCAGCAGAATTGAACACGATTCTCAAGCAGGTGCTTTGGAGCAAAGAACAGAGTAATAAAGAACCTTCTCCCAGACTAATTAAAACAAGGTAAAATAATATTTAATTATCCCTTCCGATGCACAAAGTTGCTCTTATTAGTATTAATATTAAGGATCAAAATTAGAGAACTTTTGGCTTTATTCTAAATATTTGCCCGAATACCAAGTTATTTGTGTTATTTTTTAATAGACAAAATAAATTAAATATTTAAATTGCATAGAGAAGTGCGCTAATTTAAAAACAAAATAAAAATTTTCACCCTAACCCTGTACAGTACGGGGGTTAATATCGCGAGCGATATCAAAATGTCTAAAAGTAGGACTCTACATTCGATTTTTTTAACAGATGGCATATTTATGTAAATTATTGAAAAACAATAGGATACTCAGACACAAAAGTGTAAAATCTGTTCCATCGATAAGAAATAGGGGTTGCATAGCGGACAACCAAGTAATATGACGCTCCACCAGTTGCGAATGAAATTACCTACACCTGCACGTTTCAAGTTATGTTTGTTTGTTTGATTTATAGATGAACTAGAGTTCGTCCAAAATGGAGAGGTAATTGAGGCGGACATTTCCACCCCCTACTAATAAGTTGGCGTTCTGTGATTGCTCAGTTTAAAAATCAGGATCGTGTTCCTATCAAATATTGTTTTTGTAGTGAAAGATGCTAATTAAAGAGCAACAGTTGACGTAAAGTAGTTTTATGCGAAATATGCCAAAAATTCAAGGACACTCAAAAGCACAATTTTAAATAAAACTTACAGCCGGTACTATAAAACTTATAAATGTCATCGAATTGAAATTAATTTGACCTGCAGTGTTCTTAAACAATCAGCATTAATTATTACCCAAAAGAACAAATCAAGAAGTATATGCTAAAGTTAACGTCGAAGTTAGTTAATCAAGAGCTTTATAGTACCAGCTGGTTAGTCTTCATTATTTGCCAATTATTCTTTTTTGTATTCTTAAACAATCAGCATCGATTGAAGGAACCTGAAGGAACAAATCAAGAGTTCTATGCTAAAGTTAACGTCGAAATTAGTTAATCGAGAGCTTTATAGTACCGACTGATTAGTCTTAATACTTCATTATACGTCAATTAGTCTTCTTTGTGTTCTTAAACAATCAGCATTGATTGAAGGAACAATATCTAAAGGAACCAGAAGGAACAAATCAAGACTTATATGCTATAATTAACGTCGAAATTAGTTAATCAAGAGCTTTATAGTACCGACTGATTAGTCTTAATACTTCATTGTACATCAATTATTCTACTTCGAGTTCTTAAACAATCAGCATTGATTGAAGGAACAATATCTGAAGGAACCTGAAGGAACAAATCAAGAGTTCTTTGCTAAAGTTAACGTTGAAATTAGTTAATCAAGAGCTTTATAGTACTGATTGATTAGTCTTAATACTTCATTGTACATCAATTATTCTGCTTCGAGTTCGTAAACAATCAGCGTTGATTGAAGGAACAATTTGAAGGAGACTGACAGAACAAATCAAGAGTTCTATGCTAAACTTAACGTCGAAATTAGTTAATCAGAGCTTTATAGTACAGTATAGTCTTAATACTTTATTGTACGTCAATTATTCATCTTTGTGTTCTTAAACAATCGGCATTGATTGAAGGAACAATATCTGAAGGAACCTGAAGGAACAAATCAAGAGTTCTTTGCTAAAGTTAACGTTGAAATTAGTTAATCAAGAGCTTTATAGTACTGATTGATTAGTCTTAATACTTCATTGTACATCAATTATTCTGCTTCGAGTTCGTAAACAATCAGCGTTGATTGAAGGAACAATTTGAAGGAGACTGACAGAACAAATCAAGAGTTCTATGCTAAACTTAACGTCGAAATTAGTTAATCAGAGCTTTATAGTACAGTATAGTCTTAATACTTTATTGTACGTCAATTATTCATCTTTGTGTTCTTAAACAATCGGCATTGATTGAAGGAACAATATCTGAAGGAACCTGAAGGAACGAATCAAGAGTTCTTTGCTAAAGTTAACGTCGAAATTAGTTAATCAAGAGCTTTATAGTACCAGCTAGTTAGTCTTAATACTTCATTGTACGTCAATTATTCTTCTTCGTGTTCTTTAACAATTAGCATTAATTGAAGGAACAATCTGAAGAAACCTGAAGGACCAAATCAAGAGTTATATGCTAAATTTAACGTCGAAGTTAGTTAATCAAGAGGTTTTAGTACCGGCTGGTTAGTCTTAATACTTCATTGTACGTCAATTATTCTTCTTCGTGTTCTTTAACAATTACATTAATTGAAGGAACAATCTGAAGAAACCTGAAGGACCAAATCAAGAGTTATATGCTAAATTTAACGTCGAAGTTAGTTAATCAAGAGCTTTTAGTACCAGCTGGTTAGTCTTAATACTTCAGTGTACGTCAATTATTTTGTAAATTCGATGATTTTTCGACACTTGGAAAAAAATAGTAAAAAGTGATACGTCAGTGATGTCGTGTCCGTAAGTAGCTAGGTAATAACACCACATAAGTCAACCGAGCAATTTATTTTACCCCCCCCCCGTTTGATACTTTAAGTAATCAAAAGGTAATCCTAGCATACTCGTCAAAAATCATTGGGCATCTAGTCTGCGCTTTAGTATCTTTTGTACTACTTGAACTAAAGTTAAATTTTTTTAAGCTTTCCTAAAAAGGATTAAAATGTTAAATCAAAAAACTAGCGGGCGGCAGGTAAGGGTCACTTTCTCTAACTCTTGCTTTATTAATATTTTTGCATATGGCTCAGTCTATTTACTTTTAACTAACAATTTAGCAATTGCAGGTATGATCGGCAGTTCTCAAACTTTATATTTTATTTCGACATAACACAATGCAAACAATGCCCAGTTTGGGCACTGCAGATCATCCCTGAAATTGCTAAATTGGAAGTTTAAAGCAAATATCCACAGTCCGCTGGTTTACTGCTTTAACATTTTAATCCTTTGTGGAAAGCTTAAAAAAATTGAACTATACTTTAGGAGTTTGCCAGTTTATTTTTTAGTTTATATTTTGTTGTTTATCGATTTTCTAGAAGCACGCTAGTTTGGATCGCTCGATGGTTATTTTTTCGATTTTTTCGTAGCGAGATTTATCAATTTATGAGTAAAATTTTTGCCGGTATCAATATTAAAGCCCAACTAAAAAATTCATAATGTTACCTATTGAATAATTTATTTATGGATTTTCCGCGGGTGCTTTTCCAAGTTTAAATTTTGATTTTAAAGCAAGGATATACATTTTAGACGTACTATACGTTGGTCGTATACCCCAAAATTTCTAATTATAAATAACGAATCACAAAAGTTTTCCCCAAATAAATAGATAGGAGGGAGTAGGTTAGGTTGAAAAAACGATAACAAAGAAAAATAAAGTTTTCTTTGTTTGCATGTGTACGCTTTTTGAAAAGTTTGCAGACAATGACATATGTAGGTAGATGGTAACTTTGTTTTGACGTCGCTTGTCTATTCAGCAAGTTGAGCTTCCTTATTTAGCTTTGTCATACGACGACGTCAACTTAATACAAACGTATGAACATTAGAGACGTTACTCGTTTTTTTGGCCGTCACACCACCACTACCCTAAAATATAAATAATTTAAGAATTATGTGATAATGTAATCTTATTTCGTACGCTTGGCTTTCTTAGTTATTCATTGTTATTTCTATAGCTACTAAATCTTGGTTTACAAACTGAATAAGACAACCTAATACCTACCAAAAAACATAACATAAAAAAAATTTCCTTTTTACATCAAACTTTGACGAGATTATTATGTTAAAATTAATTTAAAAATTGAGTTTGCCGAATTAAATTAATTTTTAGGGAAAAAAAATTTTTGTTGACTTTAAAAAAAATTGCTTTATAGGATAGCCCGATAGCATTTTTTGCGACTGAAAGAATTTATAAGAGCATCTTATAATATTGTGATCATTTATGACACGCAAAGGTAAAGTTGTTAAGGTCTTTTGGTCATAATATCTAACTTTCTTGAAGTCTCTTGTTTCTGTTCGGAAATATAATTTTTTTAGACTTTTTCACAAGTAACGCCCTGTATATTTTTTGATATTTGAATTCTTGATGACATTGTGAACAAAAACCATTAAGGTTTTGTAGGTGTGAAACTGACCGTTCTAGAGATATTGGTCTCTTGAGGATATTAAATAAACTATGTATGAATTCTATGGTTTATTAAAAAATGGTGTATGATTGGAAATGAACATACAAATAAAATATTTGAAAAAAAATCAATAAAAAGAAATAAAGTAGTTAAATGATAGATAAGAGTTAAGTGAAGTTGAAAGGTAAACTGAGCGTTTATGAGGCAATATGGTTGGAAACGAGTACTAAACAATATGACTGTAATTACAATCACAGGTCAAATTTTAATTAAAATTCGAACCAAGCTATAAAACTACAGTAAAGGAACAAATAAACGAAAAACGGATCTCATTTTCAAACCAAATTTAATCCACTATTAACATCTGGGAAATTGTATAATGCAAATTTCCCTTCGTGTTTATATGCGAATTAAATACTTCGGATAATTCATTCCGGTTTATTACTTTTAAAATTAATTGCGATTTTCTTAAAAACACTAAATTTTATACAAATTTTAACAAATAGAAAAGTTAACAAGTTTTAATAAAGCGAAAGCGTACAAATAATTTAATTTAAGTGCCGTTGCAATTTTTCTCAATCTTCCCTTAAATAATTTAATTATGCACTTTCAAATATCTTCTAATACCGAGATGTATTATGAAATTAAATTCGTGAAAGAATTTTTAATTTCAATTCGATTCTATTTGTGAGAGCACAAATTCTCACAGATGCTCACTCTTTGATATTTTGTTTTACTTCAACAACTTTATTTTCTTTCAAGTCAAAAGTTGTACGAAAGGTAAAGTTATGACATTTAATTAGGACTTAACTACTCGCAATTAAAATAACTTAATTGGTCACGTGAACAACTATTAAGGACATTTTCTTAAGGAATATCTATTAATAAGTTAAGGAAAGTACATTTAAGATATCTTCCAAGTTACCCTTATTTCTATGCAGGAGATAAACTGTAGGTACCTATCAACAATAACGATGTATTTTAGGGGTGGAAAACCTAAATAGCTTTCGTTCTACGTATTATCGAAAAACAAAATATACAAGGTGTTACTATCAAAAGAAATCAAGCAAACATGCCTCATATCTGTGCAGAGAGCACTGAAACTTCTGGTAAAACTCAAAAGACAATATCTCAACAACAAAGTGTTTTAGGGGCGGAAAACCCCAACAGCTTTTGTTCTACGTATTATCGACAATCAAAATATTAATTAACATACAGGGTGTTACTATTGAAAAAAACCAATAAAACTCCTCATATTTGTGGAGAGAGCACTGAAACTTCTGGTAAAACTCAAAAGACAATATCTCAACAACAAAGTGTTTTAGGGGTGGAAAACCCCAAAAGCTTTTGTTCTGCGTATTATCGACAATCAAAATAATAATTAACATACAGGGTGTTACTATTGAAAAAACCAATAAAACTCCTCATATTTGTGGAGAGAGCACTGAAACTTCTGGTAAAACTCAAAAGACAATATCTCAACAACAAAGTGTTTTAGGGGCGGAAAACCCCAACAGCTTTTGTTCTACGTATTATCGACAATCAAAATATTAATTAACATACAGGGTGTTACTATTGAAAAAAACCAATAAAACTCCTCATATTTGTGGAGAGAGCACTGAAACTTCTGGTAAAACTCAAAAGACAATATCTCAACAACAAAGTGTTTTAGGGGTGGAAAACCCCAAAAGCTTTTGTTCTGCGTATTATCGACAATCAAAATAATAATTAACATACAGGGTGTTACTATTGAAAAAACCAATAAAACTCCTCATATTTGTGGAGAGAGCACTGAAACTTCTGGTAAAACTCAAAAGACAATATCTCAACAACAAAGTGTTTTAGGGGTGGAAAACCCCAAAAGCTTTTGTTCTGCGTATTATCGACAATCAAAATAATAATTAACATACAGGGTGTTACTATTGAAAAAACCAAGAAAACACCTCATATTTGTGGAGAGAGCACTGAAACTTCTGGTAAAACTCAAAAGACAATATCTCAACAACAAAGTGTTTTAGGGGCGGAAAACCCCAACAGCTTTTGTTCTACGTATTATCGACAATCAAAATATTAATTAACATACAGGGTGTTACTATTGAAAAAACCAATAAAACTCCTCATATTTGTGGAGAGAGCACTGAAACTTCTGGTAAAACTCAAAAGACAATATCTCAACAACAAAGTGTTTTAGGGGCGGAAAACCCCAACAGCTTTTGTTCTACGTATTATCGACAATCAAAATATTAATTAACATACAGGGTGTTACTATTGAAAAAACCAATAAAACTCCTCATATTTGTGGAGAGAGCACTGAAACTTCTGGTAAAACTCAAAAGACAATATCTCAACAACAAAGTGTTTTAGGGGCGGAAAACCCCAACAGCTTTTGTTCTACGTATTATCGACAATCAAAATATTAATTAACATACAGGGTGTTACTATTGAAAAAAACCAATAAAACTCCTCATATTTGTGGAGAGAGCACTGAAACTTCTGGTAAAACTCAAAAGACAATATCTCAACAACAAAGTGTTTTAGGGGTGGAAAACCCCAAAAGCTTTTGTTCTGCGTATTATCGACAATCAAAATAATAATTAACATACAGGGTGTTACTATTGAAAAAACCAAGAAAACACCTCATATTTGTGGAGAGAGCACTGAAACTTCTGGTAAAACTCAAAAGACAATATCTCAACAACAAAGTGTTTTAGGGGCGGAAAACCCCAACAGCTTTTGTTCTACGTATTATCGACAATCAAAATATTAATTAACATACAGGGTGTTACTATTGAAAAAACCAATAAAACTCCTCATATTTGTGGAGAGAGCACTGAAACTTCTGGTAAAACTCAAAAGACAATATCTCAACAACAAAGTGTTTTAGGGGCGGAAAACCCCAACAGCTTTTGTTCTACGTATTATCGACAATCAAAATATTAATTAACATACAGGGTGTTACTATTGAAAAAAAACAATAAAACTCCTCATATTTGTGGAGAGAGCACTGAAACTTCTGGTAAAACTCAAAAGACAATATCTCAACAACAAAGTGTTTTAGGGGTGGAAAACCCCAACAGCTTTTGTTCTGCGTATTATCGACAATCAAAATATTAATTAACATACAGGGTGTTAATATTGAAAAAAACAAGAAAACACCTCATATTTGTGGAGAGAGCACTGAATCTTCTGGTAAACCTGAAAGGACAATATCTCAACAACAAAGTGTTTTAGGGGTGGAAAACCCCAACAGCTTTTGTTCTACGTATTATCGACAATCAAAATATTAATTAACATACAGGGTGTTACTATTGAAAAAACCAAGAAAACACCTCATATTTGTGGAGAGAGCACTGAAACTTCTGGTAAACCTGAAAGGACAATATCTCAACAACAAAGTGTTTTAGGGGTGGAAAACCACAACAGCTTTTGTTCTACGTATTATCGACAATCAAAATATTAATTAACATACAGGGTGTTACTATTGAAAAAACCAATAAAACTCCTCATATTTGTGGAGAGAGCACTGAAACTTCTGGTAAAACTCAAAAGACAATATCTCAACAACAAAGTGTTTTAGGGGCGGAAAACCCCAACAGCTTTTGTTCTACGTATTATCGACAATCAAAATATTAATTAACATACAGGGTGTTACTATTGAAAAAACCAATAAAACTCCTCATATTTGTGGAGAGAGCACTGAAACTTCTGGTAAAACTCAAAAGACAATATCTCAACAACAAAGTGTTTTAGGGGTGGAAAACCCCAACAGCTTTTGTTCTGCGTATTATCGACAATCAAAATATTAATTAACATACAGGGTGTTACTATTGAAAAAAACAAGAAAACACCTCATATTTGTGGAGAGAGCACTGAATCTTCTGGTAAACCTGAAAGGACAATATCTCAACAACAAAGTGTTTTAGGGGTGGAAAACCCCAACAGCTTTTGTTCTACG
The DNA here is from genome assembly GCA_963924605.1 of Malthinus seriepunctatus. Taxonomy (NCBI): domain Eukaryota; kingdom Metazoa; phylum Arthropoda; class Insecta; order Coleoptera; family Cantharidae; genus Malthinus; species Malthinus seriepunctatus. The sequence goes on from OZ004603.1 coordinate 11,305,969, forward strand.
TATTATCGACAATCAAAATATTAATTAACATACAGGGTGTTACTATTGAAAAAACCAATAAAACTCCTCATATTTGTGGAGAGAGCACTGAAACTTCTGGTAAAACTCAAAAGACAATATCTCAACAACAAAGTGTTTTAGGGGTGGAAAAACCCAACAGCTTTTGTTCTACGTATTATCGACAATCAAAATATTAATTAACCTTAAAACAGTTTCTTCTACATTACTAGGAATAAAAAATATACAGAGTGTTGAACATTCTGCAAAACAACATTGTATAACAAATTGTAAAAATAGAATATCAATTTAAGTCAAAATAAACCACTTTAATAGCAGAAATAAAGTATTAATTTTTGAAAGTTAAGCTAAAATCTATAAGCAAGTATAATCCAGGCTATAAAAAGTCCTACTTTATTTAACTGTTTGTTTCGAGATGAAAATTCGTACTACGATGAGCGTAAAAAACGTACAATTAAAATTTTTTCATCCCTAAAAAATTACAAAAAAATGTTTATTTAGTAGAATCGTATGTGAGAAGTGGAAAAGTCAATAGGTAGGTAGTATTTTCTGTAATTCAAAACTATGGTAGCGTGTGATTAGAATTCTAAACGAAAAATAAAATTGGAATTTTCTCGAATTAACAATAGGTTTTCGTATTGAATGACATGTCATCTTATGACGAGCCATCTCTCATTTTTTACAAGTTTTTCCATTTGATCCAAATTTCGTATAGCGCACTTAACCGACGATCTAATTTAGTCTTCTCGCATTATTCGAGGAAAAAAATTTAAATATATTCATATTTTGTTCTTTTTTTTTCTCCCTCGCGTTTCTTCTATGACTTCGCATGGCGAATCACCAAAGAAATTGCAGTTGATGTTGAATTTTGTTGGGCCATTCGTCTCAGTTAACTAAAAGATTTATCTCGCCGCAAGGTGTGGCGAGGCAAGTTATATAACGTAAACAGCGATGTATACAGAATTTTATAAATTTTAACGGAGCTTTATTCTATTTACGTGCATTTGGACATTGAGTTATGGTCTCAATTTGTTGCCCCCTAATATCGGACTTAAATAATGGAACAACTTCTACTTACATGTTATAGAGGAAAACCTTCATAAATATCTTCATAACTAGCAACAAAATTACCGAACAATTTTCAACTTGTCGATATAAATGACAACTAAAATGTTTCTTCTTTATTACCCTAATTTTCCTTATCGAGGTATAAATAAGTTTTTTTAGTTTCAAAACTATTCACACGATCAACACATCGTGAAGTATGATCACTCTGTATATTTATAGAGTCGTAAAATCTTCCGTTAAGATGTGCTAAGGTAATCTAATTTTTAGTTTAAGACAGAGAGAACTGAATGTTCAGGTAAACCTGAAATAACAATATCTCAAGAACGGTGTGTTTTAGGGGTTGAATACCTAAATCACTTTTGTTCTGCATATTATCAAAAATTCCAATATGAAAAAATATACAGGGCGTTACTATTGGAAAAATCAAGAAAACTCGCCATTTCGGTGAAGGCAGAGAGAACTGGAGCTTCTAGGTAAACCTGAAAGGACAATAGCTCAAGAACGGCAGCTTTAAGGGGTGTATTACCCAAATTACTTTTGTTCTGCATATATTATCAAGAACTAAAATATTAGAAAATATACAGTGTGTTACATTTGTTACAAGGGTGTTACTTATGAAAAAATCTAGAAAAATCAATATTTTGTGGAAAACTGAATTTTTGAAACTTTTGGAAGTTTCGAGAACGATGCATAATCTAAACACAAATCTTGTCGACGTCTTCTATAAATTAGTATTGTGGGATGTGGTCTAGACTAGATTTTGCATACAGCTCCTTTTCTTAAGACCAAGTTGGAAATAACTATAAAGAAAAAAAACACAGCGAGAAGCATATTCTTTTTTGTTGAGTTCAAAATTAATTTAATAATTTTAGCCCCGAAAGATTGGTAAAACAATTGAATTTACTTGAATTAAGAGTGGTCGTAAAATTTATTGCCGGTACGTTCGTCTCTTATCTCGTGTTTATTTTTGGTGTATATAAAACAAAAGTTTAAGAAAATAGTGCATTACTTTTGTTCGAAACTTACAGAGGAAATATTATATTCTTGAACAATACGAGAGACAAACTTGGAGCTTATTCAATAAAAAGTTTTCAGCTCTTTCGAGTTTTCTTCTTCTTCTCCTCCATAATATCGATTTTGAATTATTTTTCAAAAATGTGTATAAAGACACGTAACTTTGACTTAAAACTAAAATTTAAAAGCGCGAGAAAGCATCTCGCTTTTGATCGTATCTCGTTGATGATACTCAAGAGAAGTAGTTGAGTTTTGATCGCTTTTTTGTGCATTTATTGAATTGCAGGTAAGAGAGTGAGCGTCGTCATAATTAACCATTTTTGAGAGAACAATTCGTCTTTGAATTTCCAACTTAATTAAAGATCAAGCATTTTCCAACTATTTAAAAAAGATTTAATTATAAAAGTTCGTTTCTCAAGTGTGTATAGTTTATTAAGATCTCTTTTAAGAACGATATTAATGACTTTTGAACACACACTTAAGTCGAGAAAGAACGGTGCCTCGTTCAAAGTTGAAATTTGAATTTAATGAAGAAAGAAAAAGTAAAAAGTATGTTAATAACAAAAGGTTTTTCTTTTAATTTAATTAAAATATTCCGTAGAGATTTTAACAGAAAACTCTTTTTTTTCCTCACTCTATTCATTTTGTCATTCGTTTGTACATAAAAGAGTCCTTCCCACTCAAAGCGTGTCGTTCATTTGCCCTAATTTAAAAATTTATTTTTTTCTACTTATATCGTTCAGTCAAATTGTTAATGAATTTTACATGAGGCACTTTATGCAAATCAAATAACTATTTCCCTTCTTTAACTATCTATGTGTCCAGTTTTGAGCCCTCCTGCTCCTAAGTCCATAATTGGAAAAAAATCTTAGAAAGCGCCGTCAATCAAAGTGGCTACTGAACTGAGTTTCAACTTGATTTGAGCCACTTTAGCAAAATTTTCAAAAATTTTCAACTTACCCCTACATCAATTTACAAACATAAGTTGCACAAATTGGTACTCACCTGAAATGAAAAATAAAGAATTAATAATAAGCAGATTATAGTATTTAACATAACAAGCCAGGTAAAACTGTTTTTACTGGCGCAAAGAAGATTATGACTGACGAGCCGTACAGCGAGCTGGTTCATAGCTCTCTGTTGATACGTTTCCGTTTGTACGTTGGTCAATCAGAGCAGAGTATTTTTTAAATTTGACAGATGAATTTGCAATACTCTGCTCTGATTGGCCAACGTGTCAACGGAAACATATCAACGGGGAGAGCTGTGATGAACCTAGCTTTATTAACCGCTTGATTAAATGATGTTTTACAATTGAGTAGCAAATAAAATATTTAAAGAGTGTTTAAGGGACCCCAAGGGCGGGTTGTACCCACCAAGTTCTCTGTAAGTTTACTGTGAGTTATAGATCAATCATATAATAGTAGTTTATGATATGCGTATTAAAAGGGATGTTTTATTTTGTGAGTGGAGAATTGAGTAACAATTGAGTAACAAATAAAATATTTAAAGAGTGTTTAAGGGACCTTAAGGGCGGGTTGTACCAACCAAGTTCTCTGTAAGTTTACATTGAGTTATAGATCAATCAAATAATTGTAGTTTATGATATACGTGTTGAAAGGAACTTTTTATTTTGTGAGTGGAGAAGATTACGAAATGAGCGAAGCGAATGGAGTAACTCCACGAACAAAATAAAATCACTATTACTACTACTTACGGTATCGTAATAGCTCCATTACAGAACCGAAATATAAAAATATTTTAAGAGTGTTTAAGGGACTCTAAAGGCGCGTTGTACCAACCTAGTTCTCTGTAAGTTTACGTTGAGTTATAGATCAATCAAATAATAGTAGTTTATGATATACGTGTTGAAAGGAACTTTTTATTCTGTGAATGGAGAAGATTACGAAATGAGCGAAGCGAATGGAGTAACTCCACCAACAAATTAAAATCACTTTTACTACTACTTTCGGTGTCGTAATAGGTTCATTACAAATTCGAAATATAAAAAATATTTTAAGTGTTTAAAAAAGGACCATAAAGGCGGGTTGTGCCAACCAAGTTCTCTGTAAGTTTACGGCGAGTTATAGATCAATCATATAATAGTAGTTTATGATATACGTGTTGAAAGGAACTTTTTATTCTGTGAGTGGAGAAGATTACGAAATGAGCGAAGCGAATGGAGTAACTCTACAAACAAAATAAAATCACTAACTACTACTTACGGTGTCGTAATAGCTCCATTACAGAACCGAAATATAAAAATATTTTAAGAGTGTTTAAGGGACTCTAAAGGCGGGTTGTACCAACCTAGTTCTCTGTAAGTTTACGGTGAGTTATAGATCAATCATATAATAGTAGTTTATGATATACGTGTTCAAAGGGACGTTTTATTCTGTGAGTGGAGAAGATTACGAAATGAGCGAAGCGAATGGAGTAAGTCCACGAACAATATAAAATCACTTTTACTACTACTTTTGGTGTCGTAATAGCTCCATTACAAAACCGAAATGTAAAAAATATTTGAAGAGTGTTTAAGGGACCCTAAGGGCTGGTTGTACCAACCAAGTTCTCTGTAAGTTCACGTTGAGTTATAGATCAATCATATAAATTTACTTGGTCACCGTAAATTTCGTACAAGCCAATTTATGGATTTGTAACAATCGTTACAGAAAAATATCAAGAACATAAAGTTTAACAGTTTGAAATTCGCGTTACTGACAGATAAACAAGAATATACGTAGGTATTAGGAGAGATGAAATAAAATAAACAAAAATATTTTGTTCCGAAAAGTGAAAAATATGTTGATGTTGGCTCTGGATCTTTTATTTTTCTGTATGTGAAAACAAAATGATTGTTTTTGAAAACTGTTTTAGAATCTAAAAACTAATGAAGCATTAACTGGTAAAAAAAGAGAAAAAAGTAGAAGTAAAACAAGTGAGCTTTAACTCGAAGAAAGGTAGTTCGTGCGGATAAATTTAAAATCGACGAGCGAAAACTCTAAGTTGGTGGTGCTTTTTATTGGTTTTCTTTCACAAATGTACGCGTATACAAGAAAATAGAGAGTCGCAATACAATATATCTTATATCTAAACCTCTAGACTAAACCACTAACATTATAAACTATAAGCCAGACACAGACAACATAAGTTGAACGGCGCTGCGGCGCGCATCATATTAGGTTTATTTTTCTCTCCTCTCTCTTTTGTCCCTTTTTTTCCTCTCTTTAGTTAAAGGTTTGAAGATCTTTAGTGCAAAATGCTAGTTTTAGTTTTTATTTTATGACTGACCAATCTCGTACAACTCCAGAGACGGCTATCTGAATGCTCCAGTCGTAGGGATGGCGGATGCCGAGGTAAATGGTGTACGTGAAATTGGATTCGGTAAATACGGGCTGAACGTTACGAGACGCATAAAAAAGAAAACGTTAAAGTACACCGACAATTCTCCCACAGTTATTTCTAAGTTTAACCGGTTGCTAAAATTGTTAAACAATTTATTTGAAAACCTTTTGTCTTAATTTGAATTTTTAACAAATTTAAGGAAACGTAATTAAGCGCAATTACAGGTAATGTCGGACACGCTCGCTTTACCTCTTAAAACTAAATGTCGTTTAAAATACAAATTACAAGCTTAAAGTAGCTATAAACGTTAACCGTTTCATAAAACCATTACAAAAATGTTGCCCTTTGGAAAATCGAGTTTGACACATTTTTAAAAAGTTCGTAAGATAAATAAATTATAAATTATTTTAATTTAGTCGATCGATTTTCAATTTTAAACAGCCGAGGGCAACGGATGTCCGATAAAAATTTTCAATCGCCGATTTGAATAATTGACTCATAGAAAAATGTATTAATTGGTTAATTAGGTTTATCGCTCTATTCAAAAAGCTCGATAAATTAAATTTCCATCTTATCACTAATCATCGACAATGGCGAAAAGTATTTCTATTAGCGGGAAACGAGTAGAAATAACAATTAGTTTGGCAATAGTCCATTGCATTACAAACAAAAATTCATCCACGATAAAATTCGTAAAGTGGTCGCGCGTCGAACCTTCCGACCAGTTTCATTTGAGTATAGATAACGCCAGACGTTCTCATTTCTATGTCATTAAAATATTCTGTAAAAGCGCTCAGAGGTGGGTGACGTTCGTGCATACGAGAAAGTTCCACTGAATAGGCCACATGTTGGCAAAAAAATAATAATCAACGCGTAATTGGTACGAGGCCGCTAGCAAAACAGTGGAGAAAGGCGTAGGTGAGCATGGAAGAAATTAACGACGAGGAACTAACGATGTAGTTCCAAAAACTGATTTGCAAGTTTGATATTTCCATATGAATTGCCCGATGGACCACAAGCGCTGAATTTTTATTGAATCGGTTCACGTAACAAAATTCCAGTGAATCGGTCTGCGTAATAGATGCAGATCCAATAAACTATCGACAGCACTAATTGAGCCGGCGACGTGGACGAGAAAACCGCTACAGATCTTCTACTATAGTATAGTCTGAAAATACATATAAGAACTTGACTTTTATAAGTCAACAGTTGCTCATCAGTCATCAGCTTATGCCAATACACAATAACCAACCCTATCGTAAATCGTACACCATCACCCATTGATTGTACAGTGACGATTGTTAAGTTAGGTACCGAAACAACGATTTTACTTCGTTGAGTAGTGGAGGAAAGCACCTCGTATCATTAGGCTAAGAAGGTTTAAAACTTATACGAAATAAATCAGAAGGCCGGTCAAACTATCGACAGCACTAATTAAGACGGCGACCTGGACGAGAAAACCGCTATAGAGACTTTCTACTATGGTATAGTCTGAAAATACATATAAGAACCTGACTTCTATAAGTCAACAGTTGCTCATAACTCATCAGCTTATGCCAATACACAATAACCAACCTTATCGTAAATCATACACCATCACCTATTGTACTGCCACGATTGTTAAGTTAGGTACCCTTTTTGATATTTACCGAAGCAGGTAGGTAGACGAAAATATTCTTATGGCTTAGGAATCGTCTAAATATGTTGCTTCCATATCATTTATTAACAAATCAACAAATTAGAGTATTTTCGTCTACCTACCAGCAATCTACCTATCTACCAGCAAAAAACCTAACAATCGTTACAGTACAATGGATGATGGTGTATGGTTTACGATAGGGTTGATTATTGTGTATTGGCATAAGCTCATGAGCAACTGTTAACTTATAGAAGTCGGGTTCTTATATGTATTTTCAGACTATATGTCTTTATTACAAAGAGATAGGCAGACTGACAGACAAAAATATCAAAAAAACTCTAAATCATATCCACGTAAGTTTTAACTAATGTTTTCTAACTGTTCTGAAGTGGAAAATTAAAAATGAAAACCTAGTCAAACTGTCGGATAACAAATTTTCTATTTTATTACGGAAATTTCAAAAAATAATTGGCGAACGTCCATTTTTTAACGAATTAAACATCTTTAAAAAAATGCAATCTTTGGAAGCAACGTCAATAGGTTTGGGATTAATAGTGAGGTTATGTAAACGTAAACGACACCACAGTATAAGACACGTCTTTCCATTACAAACCTTCAACATCTGATGCCTACTCGAGCGGATTTTCAATTAAACACCACTTGAATCATCAATATTAATTGATGTTAATTAGTAACCAATTGTCGGTAATTGCACTTCCGGTTTTACCGTCCAAAACAAGACGTGCTTTTAAAAGTTTAAATTTCATTAAGAAGCGCATTTAATTTAAACAACAATAAATCCCTTTTGCTAAATTAAACCGTGAGTATTAAAATTAACACTGTGGAGGAAATGCACGTTAATTGCTTTTATTCTCTGAAGCGTTCAAAAAATAGATAAAAGTATCGATAATTAGTACTTCATTAAGTCTAAAAATTAATAAAGTTGTAATAAAATCGCCATCTTGATGATTATTATTATTTAAAAAGATGGTTATTAATAAAAGTTGGCTAAGAAACGTTGTTTAATGAAGTGTAAATGTAACCGAAAAAGAAATATCGATTTAAGTTATGACTTTTTCTTGTAGCGTTTTTAGTACTACGAGTTTGGTTCTTATAAATCTTTGCGAGATGAAGTTAAAGCGTGTTTGAGCATCGGAGCTATCGAAATTCCTATAAATTGTAAGGAGACCCGCGGCATTTTCCACCGCTACAGCCCGCAGAATTGTTTCCAAGTCTAAACTGGAGAAAATACAACTTTCCAAGTTTCACGGTTCGGAATCAGCAGGATATTACTACACTAAAGGCTGAAAATTTCAACTTGGTAGACCCGAAACAATGTTCGCCCCCGCTTCTCTTTAATGGATCGAAAAGGGTCGTGCTCTCTCGACGGAGAGAACATCCGCAAAAATGTTTTTTTTATCGTAAAAAAAGGGAAAATTTTATAAATGAAATAATTGTTAGATTTAAAGTGATTTTCTCGAGTTATACTTTGAAATGTGAAGTATACTTGAGTTGATAAAAGGTTGATATATGATGAAGTAAGAAGTTTTGAAACTGGAGAACACTGGTATTCTCTTAACAGACTGTTAACTCAAAACTTAAAGTGGTATAAAACAACCAAAATGTAGTAAATGTTCTCGAGTTTCGACTAGTAATGAAACTAAATTAGAAACTTCAAATCTACACGACGTATCGTTTTTACGGTTGAAGCAAAATTATTTATTTATAGAAAACACACACAAAACAGGCATAACAGTCTAATTACGCTACCGAAATATACAGGGTGGATGTTTATAGTGTGAACGAACGAGTGCTCCTTAATTAACTATTAGAAATACCTCAACCATGGTAATCATTTAACAAGTATACCGATCACAATTCACACAATAAGAAACACATGGATCATCGGAAATGCGCAGTAAGGTCCGAAATATAAAAAAGAGATAGAGTGGAAGAAGTAGTATAGGGAGTGCTTTAGACAAATGGTGAGTGGGGGAAGTAGGACAGGGATTCGTTTAGAGAAATGGGGAATGGTCTGTCACCATAGCTACCATGTGTCAAATGTCAATCTGCCACCATAGTTATCATGTTAACGTCGTCATCTGACCACTGATGTCAATGTCAGAGGGGTATCAACTGTCACCCAACCAATGTCAAGGTCATCTCTCACCATAATATGTTAATTTAATCTGTTGGAGTTAATCTGCCACATGAAGAGGTCATCTGTCATGCCATGTCATTTCAGCTGTCATTTCATATGTCAGGGCTTCATTTGTTTCTCACTTGTTAGTGGATTTATTTGTCATCTCATTTGTCAATCCATATGTCATCCCATATGTAATTTCGTCTGTTATTTCTTTGTCATATTATCTGTCATTTCATCTGTCACCAAATCACCTGTCATGCCCATATGTTGCGAGATGAGATAATTCATTGCACAGATGAGTTTGACAAATAGGATGAGAAACAGACAGGATGAGACTCACAGGTAACGCCGACACATACAATGTGATGACTGAGATGATTGTTGGTTAAATGACAGAAGCGATTCACAGATGAGAAGAAATATTAGAAGAAACTGACAGATGAAACATATGAAATTGATAGATGAAAGTGGCAGATGAGATGATATGATATACTATGAGACTTACAGATGAGATTGACGAATGAGATGATAGATGAGATTTAGTGACAGATGAGACTCACAGATAAGCCTGACACATAAAATGAGATGATAGATAAGATTAACAGATGAGTTGATATGATAATGACATATGAAATTGATAGATGAGAGTGACAGATGAGATGATATGACACACTGTGAGATTTACAGACGAGATTGACAAATGAGATGACAGTTGAGATTAAATGATAGAGGAGACTCGCAGATAAAGCTGACACATAAAATGAGATGTCAGGTAAGATTAACAGGTGAGATGACTGAGAAGATTTTCAGTTAAATGACAGAAGCAATTCACAGATGAGAAGAAATAATAAATGAGATTGACAGCATCAATTGACTTATGAGATTGACATATGAGGTGATATGACATAGTATGAGACTGACAGATGAGATTGATAAATCAGATGACAGATGAGTCTCACAGATAAAGCTGACACATAAATGGAGCTGAGAGATAAGATTACCTATGAGATGACAGAGAAGATTGTTAGTTAACACGTTAACGACGGGTGCAATTCAATGCTTGATATAAACCGAATTAATCAAAAAATTTCTGATCCAACATCATAAGTTGGTTCTCCGAACGGCTATGTCGCGTTTTCCATGAAAAAGCGTGACACCGCGTTGATGTCACGCCGTCGTTATCGTGTTAAATGACGGAAGCGATTCACAGATGAGATGAAATGACATAATTATGTGATTCACAGATGAAATTGACGTATGAAATTGATACATGAGATTGACAGATTAGATGATATGACATTCCATGAGACTGGCAGATGAGATTGACACATGAGATGGCAGATGAGATTCACAGATAAGGCTGACACATAAAATGAGATGAGAGATAAGATCAACAGATGAGATGACAGAGAAGATTGTTAGTTAAATGACAGAAGCGATTCACAGATGAGAAGAAATAATAAATAAGACTGACAGATGAAATTGTCGTATGAGATTGATAGATGAGATTGACAGATGATATCATATGAAATGCTATGAGACTCACAGATGAGACTGACTAATGAGATGAAAGACGAGATTTAATGACAGATGAGACTCACATATAAGGCTGACACATAAAATGAGATGAGATATAAGATTAACCAATGAGAGGACAGAGAAGATTGTTAGTTAAATGACAGAAGCGATTCACAGATGAGATGAAAAACAAATGAGACTGGCAGATGAAATGGACATATGAGATTGATAGATGAGATTGACAGATAAGATGATATGACATTCTATAAGACTGACAGATGAGATTGACAAATTAGATGACAGATGAGAGTGACAAATGAGATGACAGATAAGACTCACAGATAAGGCTGACACATGCAATGAGATGACAGATAAAACTAACAGATGAGATGACTGATAAGATTGTTAGTTAAATTATAGAAACGACAATCTCATAACAAATGAGATTGACAGATGAAATTGACATATGATGAGACTGACAGATGGGATTGACAGATGATATTCATAGATAGAAGAGGAATAACAGACAAAGACGGGCAGAGAAAAGTTCATGATCTATGCTATAAAAAGTGACTACTTTACGCAAAATTTAATGTTTCTCGGTTTGGAACACCCTGTATATATTTCCACATTAGGCTTCCTTGTGAAATGTAGACACTAAATGATTAATGGGCCAAAGCATCGATTTATCAAACAATCAAAATCAAATATCCATTAATTGATTAGAACATCGCTTAATCAATTTTTCTCCAAACCCTACAAATGACCCACCCTGTATATTATGCATATTATTGTTTGTAATAAAAGAATTTGAAACGCAAAGAAAGAAAATATGAAAGACGTAATGGTTTATTGGTCTCACAGTCTTGTAAATTTTAGTTCAACTCAGTTCTGTTTCCCTCGAGCTTCCTGCATAGTTAAGCAGGAATAATGAGCTGTAGCTCGTTTAGCAGGACTAGGATTTACGTTCGTCGTCGTATTGCTAACCGCTAGAGCGTTGCTTAAACTCGCAATGAAGTAGTGCTTATAATAAATGCTTTTCGACGACTTTGTGTGTAAGGAAATCGTTAAGTCGACTTTGTTTGAACCTCTTCTTCCACGTCAAAAAATAATTTTTAACCGTAAAAGTTTAGACGATAATTAACCGCTTTCTTCGTTTTTCTTAAAGTTTAAGAAAGTGTTAAAACAATTTGCTAACGTTAATTCTAATTAACAAGTGAGGAAGAAGTTATATTTGATAGAGAAGGGTTAATGTGACCGACTTAGACTAAGTTGTAATTAGTTTAGTGAATGACGTGGTTTGTCCACCCTTAATTGCCACGTGTTTCCCCTAAAACTTGCTCTTAGTAGACACTAGACAGAGTATAAGCTCACTGATGTATTCATCGTCGTGCATACGAGAGGTTCAACAAGAAACACATGCTATCCGACTATGTATTACAACCTAATAGTTTACCTAATCGTTTAATTATTATTTTGTGGAATCTGCAATTTCTTGTGCTCGTTTTCTAAACACTGATTTGTTTTTTTCGAGTGCGTAAAACAGACCGGTCCGAAGTTTAATTTAGTAAAATATTAGAGCGGTCAAATTATGACGGTGAACACGATTAATTGGATTTATAAAATATCAAATGTATACGTTATCTATTATTGGATCTCGATAAACCAACAATATGGAGCATATTAAACTTGGCAACAATTATTGGAAAACAACTTTTCAAATTAAAAAAAAATTTAAATTAACAATAGGTCAAAATTTAAAATATGAAGTGTTGGGTGTTGTGTACGTGCTGTACACAAAAAAGCATTTAAATGACGGGAATCTACGTATACTTTTTCATTCGACCGCCTCATAAAAGTCTTTTTTATTTTAGTTGCGCAAGCTTCTCAATCATTGTCTTACCGTTGCAGTATGTATGCAGAACTACGTTATAATAATAAATTCCGACTTTGCACATGTATCACACGTCTTAGAAGATCTTCACAGATTTTTAAAATTTTAAATCTTTTAAACATTCTAGGGGCCGTTTTACATGCACTAAATATCGTACTAACTTGTTAGTACTGAATCAACTCAAGGAGCAAAAGCACGAGAATCTAAGCTTTAATGTGCGTCGAAATTTTTACGCACGACGCTAAAGCCCTAAAGCATTTCCGTGCTTTTGCTTCTTAAGTTGATTCAGTACTAACAGTTTAGTACGACATTTAGGCCATGTAAAATGGCCCTAAGAGTGCGTTCCACTAAGCGATCGCAACGATTGCACCACCCTTAAACTCGTTCCACTTAACGCCGCAGTGTTCGTTGGCGGTAACGTCATAAATGATGTAATTGATAACGACCACAAGACGCTCATTCGGCCCATAAGATTTTGTGGGTTGGCGTGAGCGTTTACATACGCACGTGCGCATCGAAGCAAATTTTGATAGGTTATTCCGTGGTTGTCTTGTTTTGACGCCGTTTTGAAATGGCTACAGAAAAAGTAAACCTGTAGGTTTAACCCTTGATGAGCTCTGATGAGCTATCAACAACAGCTGTTTTGTGGCGGCCATATTTTCTTGCGGCAAGCACACAACTCGTTCCACTAACGAATCCACCCGCAACGTTTACCAGCTAGTAGAACAGGAAATTCGGCGGTCGTGAGCGCGGTTGTTGCCATCGCAACGTAGTAGAAGTACTCTAAAGAGATCAAGAGAACATACTCTGTTTCATTTTGAGCTCTACCTAACAGTAGCCATAGAATTTCTAAGCATTCTGCATTATTGCCATGTAAAGAATGGGCCAATAAAGTCATCGCCAAATTCTTTAAGATCCACACAATAAAAAACACATGGATCATCGGAAATGCGCAGTAAGTTCCGAAAGAGACATAAATATAAAGAAGACATAGAGATAGAGAGATTAGGGGAAGTTGGATAGAGATTGGTTTAGAGAAATTGGGAGTGGAAGAAGTAGGATAGGGATTGGTTTAGAGAAGTGGGGAGTGGTCTTTCACCATAGTTACCAAATGTCAAGGTCGTCGTATAACACCACATGTCAATGTCGGGGGGGGGGAGTGTACTTGCCACCCTACATATGTCAATTTCAGATAGGGGGGTCATCTGTCGCCCTACATATGTCAATGTCAAGGTCATCTGTCGCCATATGTCAATTTTATCTGTCATTTTATATGTCAGGTGTAGTTACCTATGAATTTCAGAGATTGGTTTAGAGAGATGTGGAGTGGGGGTAATCTGTCACCATAGATGATATATGTTAAATGTTAATGTATCACTATATGGGGGGGGGGCAGTGATCTGTAATGACATGTACATTTCATATGTAATATGCAGGGGCGGCGCTAGGCTTTAATGAAGGTAAGCTTCGCATAGGGGCGCAAGATGTTAGGAGCGTAACATACTAAGGGCTCCACGGTATAGCATCATCACAAATATATTATAAAATTGATAATAATAGCAGAAGCCTTTGGATCTCATTTTTTGCATGTTTAGAAGTTTTTAAGACCGTTCCATACTTCTAGACCGCCCTGTAGAATTTTATAAGACTCTGCGAGCTATAGGACCGAATGAGGGGGAAGGGGAATATTTTAAATTTGTAGGGGTCGCCAGATTAGGTAGCGTCGCTATTGGTAATATTTCATTTCATCTGTCATTCCATCTGTCATTGCATTTGTCATCCGATCTGTCACAGATGAATTTGATAGATAGGATGAGTTACATATTGGATGAGATGATATAGGAGATTGACAAATGAGCTGACAGATGAGACTAACAGACGAGATTAAATGGCAGATGAGACTAACACATAAAATGAGATGACAGATAAGATTGACAGGTAAGATTTACAGATAAGATTGACATATAAGATTAGATGAGATGACAGAGGAGATCGTTAGTTCAATGACAGAAGCGATTGATGATGAGATTGACAGATGAGATGATATGACATAATATGAGACCAACAGATGATATTGACAGATGAAGATTGAAAGATGAGATTGACAGATGATATTGACAGATGAAATGATATGACATAATATGAGACCAACAGATGAGATTGATAGATGGAGAGTGACAGATGACATTGACAGATGAGATTTACAGATGAGATGATATGACGTAATATTATCATATGTCAAAGTCGGCATCTGATAGCTAATGTCAATGTCAGAGGGGGTTCATCTGTCACAAACGTATGTCAATGACAAAGTTATCTTTCATATATGTTAATTTAATCTGGGCGAGTGGGGGTAATCTGCCATCATGAGGGGTCATCTGTCATGCCATGTCATTTCAGCTGCCATTTCATATTTCAGGGGGTTCATTAGTCATCTTATTTGTCAGGGTGTTTATTTTGTCATCTGATCTCAATTCATCTGTCATCCCATATGTCATTTCATTTGTCATATTATCTGTCATTCGATCTGTCATCAAATCACCTGTAATGCTATATGTCGTGAAATGAGATATCTCATCTCGTAGATGAGTTTGACAGATAGGATGAGAGAGACAGGATGCGAAGACAGATTATATTGACAAATGAAATTAAATGACAGAGGAGAGTCACAGATAAGGCTGACACATAAATGGAGATGATAGATAAGATTAACTGACGAGTTGACAGAGAAGATTGTTAGTAAAATGACAGAAGCGATTCACAGATGATGTGAAATACTAAATGAGATTGACAGATGAAATTGACATATGAGATTGTTTATCGTCTTGATAGACGAGATTGACAGATGAGATGATATGAGATAATATGAGACCAACAGATGAGATTGATAGATGGAGAGTGACAGATGACATTGACAGATGAGATGATATGACGTAATATGAGACCAACAGATGAGATTGATAGACGTTATTCATAGATAGAAGATGCATAAACAGACAGAGATGGAGAGAGAGAAGGTGGCGCGCATTCATTATCTAGTTTAGAAAAATAAAGATGAGCCATGACCACCAAGTATGACAAACAGTTGGCACACAGTATGAAAAAGAAGCTCCGATACACTGGTTTGTCCAAGGCCCATTTACCTCGCTAGAACCTTCTTGAAACCTGCTTGGAAAACTTCTTATTTACTATATCTTTCAAACTTTTTACAACTTTCATTACCAACTACTATAAATAAAAAATTACGACGTGTATTAACTGACGCGCCATAATATTACAGTTTTTCTTCTTTGTAGAAACTTTAATAGAACGTGTCAGTTGGCTCCTCTCTTGGTTAGCTGCATTAAAGCTTTTAATCAGCTAATGCTGGGATTATTTTAAAAGCGCACGGAAAATTTTTATAATAATATCAAGTTTAAAGTTAGTTAATTTCTTTTAATTGAGCTGTAACATCCTCACCTTTCGTAATTTAATATCAAGTTTCCAACTAAGCGAGTATAAATTTTAATTAGAAGGAGATACCGACCACACCACTAACTACAAAAGACTGCACCATAAGTGCTACTAAATCGTAAATGAACCCGTTCGGCTTTAACTATGTTATACTATTATGAATGGATGAACTATTCTCGGTACACGGCTGATAATGATAAACCTCCAAAGAGTAATAACATAACTATAGCGATGGTGGTTTGTGTCAAGATTTATGACGGGGGGTGTCTCCGCGGTTGCATCATTAACAATAAGATTTTGATTATTTGAAATTTAAAAAAAAAATAAAAGTGTGAAAATTAATAAGGGATGGTTAGAGATATAAAGTCCCCGAACGCCGATGTATTCTATTTAGCATTCATTCCGATATCCCTTTATATAAGCAAGGGGTAAGAAGGTTAGCAAAAGCGACTAAGTTTAGTAGCTCTCAAAATTTAATAGCTTGCGGATTAATGATTATATTATTCATGATTTGAAACTTATCGGATATATAATAATATATTAAATAGAGAGTTCGACTTAATTTAGTAAAGTGCACTAATGGTTCCACACTTTGCACCTCGTAATTACCAAAATTCTAATAACGTTAAATATGTGAATAACTCTCGTTAATTTAATCTTTTGGAACTTTGCCCGCGTTATTATTTTGTATTTAATTAAAGCTGCTGTTAATTTTTGGTTGATGTACGTTCCTATAATTTAAAGTTAAATTGCCCCAAAACAACCTCTCTTTACATTTTTTAATAATAAGGCCGCAAATTTTTATTCATGAGAACTGGGTGCTCACACGGTTTGTGCACGAAACATTGTGCTCTTACTACAGTTCACCTAGATATGCCCGCCTTAAACAATAATATTTTGAAATATACAGTGTGATTCATTTAAAAGATATTAAAAAAATATTTTGATCTTAAAAAAATCATAACTCCGGTCTTGGAAAAATTTAACAGATGAAACAAGTGTCGTTCGATTAAGAAAGAAGAGGTCTATAATATATCCAAAAATCAAAAGAAAGGCCAAAGCCGATTTTGAGAAAATCTATTTTAAAATATTAACTAGGTAACTGAAATTTTGAAAAAAAATTTAATAATCGACTTAATTCGGATTAAAGTCTTATATTTTGGTTACAAAATACCGTTTTAAGATTTTCGTAATAAATTATTATCAGTTAAGGGTAAAATCACAAAATGGGAAAATCGTGGGCGTGGCTTATGACATTACTTGACGTCAGAAGAAATAAAACGGGTCTATAAGAATTGATGTCTGTACACTTTGACAAAGGGCCTGAAACACGTTGATCTAAACAGCGTAGTGACAGGGCACATATGTTAGATACATATGAAAGTGGGCGTGACTTATAACTCACGTGACGTCAGAATTTAAAATTTTGAAATTTAGTAATCGATTAGATTAGAATTAAAGCCTTATATTTTGGCTATAAAATGCCGTTTTAAGATTTTCATAATAAATTATTATCGGTTAAGGGAAAAATCACAAAATGGGAAAATTGTGGGCGTGGATTATGACATTACTTGACGTCAGAAGAAATAAAACGGGTCTATAAGAATTGATATCTGTACACTTTGACAAAGGCCTGAAACTCGTTGATCTAAACAGTGTAGTGAGAGACCACTTATGCTAGATAATATGAAAGTGGGCGTGGCTTATAACACACGTGACGTCAGATAAATTTCAAAAAGTGTCTAAGATTACATACAGCTGCTTCTATAAACTTTCACAAAGATCTGATACGCTTTGATCCAAATAGCGAGAAGACACTTATGTTAGATTTCAATGAAAGTGGGCGTGGCTTATGACATTACCTGACGTCAAAAGAAATGAAACGGGTCTATAAGAATTGATGTCTGTACACTTTGACAAAGGTCTGAAACACGTTGATCTAAACAGTGTAGGGAGAGGACACTTATAATACATATGAAAGTGGGCGTGGCCTATAACACACGTGACGTAAGAAAAATTTTAAAATGTGTATAAGATCACATACAGCTGCTTCTATAAGCTTTTACAAAGATCTGAAACATTATATTGTGGCTAGAAAATGCCGTTTTTCGAGTTTTATAATAAATTATTATTGGTTAAGGGAAAACTCACAAAATGGGATAATCGTGGGCGTCGCTTGTGACATTACATGACGCCAGAAGAAATGAAACGGGTCTATAAAAATTGATGTATGTACACTTTTACAATGCCCTGAAACACGTTGATCTAAACAGAGTAACGAGAACCTACTTATGTTAGATACATATGAAAGTGGGCGTGGCTTATAACACACGTGACGTCAGAAAAATTTTAAAATGTGTCTAAGAATGTGTCTACAGCTGCTTTTATAAACTTTCACAAAGATCTGAAACGCTTTGATTCAAATAGCGAGAAGACACTTAAGCTAGATTTAAATGAAAGTGGGCGTGGCTTATGACATTACGTGACGTCAGAAGAAATGAAACGGGTCTATAAGAATTGATGCCTGCCCACTTTGACAAAGGCGTCTAAAACATGTTGATCTAAACAACGTAGCGAGAGGACACTTATGTTAGATACATATGAAAGTGGGCGTGGCTTATAACATACGTGACGTCAGAAAAATTTTAAAATGTGTTTTAAGATCACATACAGCTGCTTCTATAAACTTTCACAAAGATCGAAACGCTTTAATCCAAATAGCGACAAGACACTTATGTTAGATTTAAATGAACGTGGGCGTGGCTTATAACATTACGTGACGTCAGAAGAAATAAAACGGATCTATAAGAATTGATGTCTGCACACTTTGACAAAGGCCTGAAACACGTTGATTAAAACAGTGTAGTGAGAGGACACTTGTAATACATATGAAAGTGGGCGTGGTTTATAACACACCTGACGTCAGAAAAAATTTAAAATGTGTCTAAGATCACATACAGCTGCTTTAAACTTTCACACATATCTGAAACGCTTTGAGAAAAGTAAAGATGTGTTAACTTTTCTAACAAAATTAAATAATTTATCGGTATTGTCATGGTAGCAACGTGTGCTTATTTTTCATCATGTTCTATCAAAAAAGTGAATTTATTTTCTAATAAATGCCAAATAAACCTGTATAACAACCACAACTTGTAAAATAATAGTAAAGTGACTTACGATTTGTAAAGCAGAGCATCCACAATCCCGAGATGGTATATTTGGAAAGATAATCCTTTTCTCCCGTTCCATTGTACGACGGATTGTCCATCTTTTCTTCTGTATGCAACCATTGATTAGTTAACATCGCTATTACGACCACGACGAGAGAAATTGTGGCCGTAAAAGGTGTAAAAATCCAAAGACAAGAAATTGCGACTTCTAACGGTCCGATGTGGTTTGGATCTTCGGTAGAAGTTGGCGCTGCCGTAGAATTGCGCGGTAAAGCTCGCTGCATCTTTATAATTTTTGGCTAATTATTTTCTACTGTTTAATTCGAGATGTGCCATGATTGAGACACGCAACTTCATTTCGTAAGTAAAAAAACAGTCTTAGATAAGAGTAGATTTTCCTCTCCACTCATGTTCGTTAAGTTAGGACCATTTGGTAATTGTGAATTTTCGACAAAACTATTCTTCGTTTCGAATTCATCACTAACGAGCTGGTATTTCTGTAACAAGAAAAAAGTTATTAATAAAGAGTAATTTTATTAACCCAAGTTTTAATGCGCGCTCGTATTTTAAGATCGTAAAATGTAAAAGCTTGGTTCGTGGGAGTTAGCATAGATTATGCTCTGTAACTGCAGAGTTTTTGATGTTAATAAATCAAAAAGTTTATAACGCGGCCGGATAACTATAATTTTTCATTGTAAAACATTACTAAAACTCATGCACCAACGTTTAAAAGCAACCCTCATCACATAACGAGACGCTGTCATCGTAGTTTATCTGAGCTTAAAACAAATGAAGCTTTTCTAAAAAAAAAGTAACTTGTTTTGATAAACGAAAATTTAGTTTTACATTTATTTTTGAAAAAATTAAACCGCTAATATATCAAAAATGAAATTTTCCCTTTTAGACAAATTGTTGTTGGAAATGCAATAATTTAAATGGATATCATTGATGCATGAACAGTATTGCAATTACACATTATACAATGTTTCGTTTTGTTACACAAGTGATTTGATAAACATAAAGGGTGGTAATCATATTATACAGTTTCATCTAAATTGAGTCTCTCAATTTAAAAATCCATCAAAAAGCGTTTTTTGGGATCGCTATCGTAGGTCTGGTGTTTTATGAAGGTAATGTGGCTAGTATTTAGAATCTTTCGCGTTTCCCGACTACGCCAATCCAAATTTGAGACACCCGGACGGATGCTCCGAAAAATTCCCGGCGGTTCACCGAACGAAATTGGCATCTCCCCTCTGAGAAAGTGGTGGACGCCGTGGACCTTTCAGTTCTCCCGCTATTCCCAAATTGTGGCTCAAAATGGATCCTTTTTTGAAAAATTGGAGCGTCCTCTGTATGGAAGTCGTAAAAATTTCATTCCGGTCGGTGGTAGGGACAGATGTGAGGTAACTTTAGATCCTGGTTCGAAAGCCGCCGATGCTATTGGAAAGGTGCCAGACGTCTCGCCGCGAGAGCCATTTTTATACCCTTTCTGTGGGGCGGGTATGGGAGGTATCGAGGAACCGATACCGGACCGACGATCTAGACCTCATAGAGTGCGTTCCACTAAGCGACCGCAACGACCGCGCTCACGACCGCCCAATTTCCTGTTCTACTAGCTAGTAAACGTTGTGGGCGCATTCGCTAGTGGAACGCGTTTTGGGCGCATTCGTTAGTAAAACGTGTTGTGTGCAGTGTGCTTACCGTAACAAAACATGGCCGCCACCAATATGTCAATGACAGCGGTTATTAGTACGTTAATTAGAAGAAGATGTGTGTCCGAGAGCGATAGCTCATCAGACTCGGATGTCGATTGGACGTTAGCGTTAGGGAACATAAAAAAGCGAAACCTTCGCCCTCGTATAGAAGTTTATGGAGATGTTGTTGGCCGTTACTAACAAACCAATACAAGATTGAAGCACAGTACTCCTTTAAGAGTGTTAACTTCCTTTCATCTTCCTTCTTCATCTCCTCCACATCAACACTTTCCATTTCGGTGCTGTGGGGCTAATTTAATTTGCAAAATATAAATCCGTCGACACAACTTATCAAAATTTTTGAAATTGTGACGTTTTATCAAAATATATTTCAATGCGCACGCGCTTACGTAAACGCTCACGCCGACCCACAAAATTTTATGGGCGAAATGAGCGTCTTGTGGTCGTTATCAATGACGTCATCTATGACCGAGACGCCCGCGACCGCAACGACCGCGGCGTCAAGTGGAACGAGTTTGGGGGCGTTGCAATCGTTGCGGTCGCTTAGTGGAACGCACTCATAGAGACGCCTCATAGAGACGCCTGAATTTGAATTTGATACGAAAAAGACAATTTTTGGGCTACGCCAAAATTCTGTGCCGGGCTACGCCAAGAGAACGCCCAACGGATCGGTCCAAATTTTGTTTAAGACGATATCCAAATGTGCCATAAGGACAAAAATTCCAAAGTTTTCGCGTACTTTTTGCTGTGCAATTTTTCAAATTTTCCAATATTTATTGGAATTGTTTAAAGGCCGCTGTGCGGTCATTTTTCTAAATTTTTTAAAACTAAGACTGGGGCATTTATGGAGCTAGCCTACCGTACCCGAATCCCAACTTTTGCGTTAATTGACAAATATCGATTTTTTGGCGAATGGAGACCTATAAAATTTTTTTGATCCCTTCGATTGGTTCGAAATTTGAAGAGGGGATACCTATATATTTGTCTTACGTAAATGTAAATTTTTAGCTCTTGCATAGTCAAGGATAGTTAAGATTAAAATTTTTAACTAAAATATTCGAAATTTGACCTTACAGCGTATTAGACAAGTAGTAGACGATGTATATAAAAAAAGTCGGCACTTCGTGCCTCTCAGGAAGAAATATAAAGGTAATGTGGCTAGCATTTATAATCTTGAGTACTGCCTAAGCCCGCTACTACAACGCTCTTCTGAACGATCTTCAGACGCTCCTATTTATCTGTGCAGATTGGGTGTAAGCAGTCCACAGTCGTAGTAAAATAATGAACGTTTGTAGCGACCTTTTGTGAATAAAATTCAAAGCTTTGTATAACAATCAGATAGCTAAAGAAATTAGAAATTTTGGTCTCGGTTCAAGTAACAGGGACGCGATTTTTGAAATCGTTCTACTTATCACGAACGGTGAGATAAAACGAGCGTTTTATTTCGAATGCAGCTTGACAACGTTGCAAATCCTTTTGCAAACGCCATGTGAATGACTTCAATAATGAAAGAACTTACGTGAAACTGTATTCTTGAGATATTCGTTTCGTATTCGTTTTCACAGCCACTCGTTTTGCAACGAGCGCTCTTTGGCAAATGACAAACTAAATGTAGGAAAAATAGACATAGAACCATTTACTCTCATTTATTATGAAGAAACCATCTCGGTCGCAGAAGGGTGTTTGGGTGTACCCATTCTCCGATTTATCACGAACGGTGAGCAAAAAAAAAACGAAATCGTTTGTATAAGTACTTAGGTAAAGCTTACAGGTAACGTAATTTGCCGGATGCCCCATTCATAAGAAACATTTTACAAGTAATTTGACTCTTTCAATACTAACCTGTTGTGTTTTGGGCATCGTGTAATGAGGTGCGGTACCTAATGAGGGTGTGCCTATTATAGTTTTAGAAATAGATCTAAGAACCGGACTTCTACTAGTTAAAAGCCCTCTCATCATCGGCTTATGCCAATACCCAATAGCCATCGTAAATCATAAGCAAGCATCTGCTGTACTATGGCGATTGTAAAGCTACCCTTTTAAATATTCACCAAAGCAGGTAGACAAAAATACCATTATCCTTTATTTTTATATAAGTATTTGAAATGAAACTTATTATAAAATAAGTCATTAAATTTTTAATAATTTTGTAATCAATTTTGAAAGAATAATTCGACAACATAACAGAAAGCAACTGGGCAAACGCCATCGAACATGTCGAAAAAATTGAAAATAGTTTTAATGTATTTCAAGATAAAAATAAAGTTTTGCTTTGTAACAATCACATAGCTAAAGAAATTAAAAATTTTGGTCGACTGTCGACCGCTACCTACGGGCGGACTGAACTTCAGTTCACCGAACTTAAGAATCGTCCACACACACAGGCCTTGCCTTCCGGTTTGGCATGTACACTGTATAGGCGGCCTGAACGCTGTCAAGACGCTCCGGTTTGGCTTCTACAGGCCGCCTGCCCTAAACGATTCCCAGACGCTCCGGTTTGGCCTACGCAGCGCCGCCTGCATAGACCAAACCGGAAAGCGAACCTGTGTGTATGGCTCCTGTACAGGCCGCCTGAACTGGCCAAGCCAGTTCAGGCGGCCTGTATGTATGCTCATGTGTGTATGCTCCGTCATTAACATACACAGAGTAATGACTGCGCCACACACACAAGCCTTGCCTTCCGGTTTGGCATGTACACTGTATAGGCGGCCTGAACGCTGTCAAGACGCTCCGGTTTGGCTTCTACAGGCCGCCTCCTAAACGATTCCCAGACGCTCCGGTTTGGCCTACGCAACGCCGCCTGCATAGACCAAACCGGAAAGCGAACCTGTGTGTATGGCTCCTGTACAGGCCGCCTGAACTGGCCAAGCCAGTTCAGGCGGCCTGTATGTATGCTCATGTGTGTATGCTCCGTCATTAACATACACAGAGTAATGACTGCGCCACACACACAAGCCTTGCCTTCCGGTTTGGCATGTACACTGTATAGGCGGCCTGAACGCTGTCGAGACGCTCCGGTTTGGCTTCTTCAGGCCGCCTAAACGATGCCCAGACGCTCCGGTTTGGCCTGCGCAGCGCCGCCTGCATAGACCAAACCGGAAGGCGAACCTGTGTGTGTGGCTCCGCCATTAACAGACAAAGAGTAAAAGCCGTGCCACATGCATAGCCCTTGCCTTCCGATTTGGCCTGTACAGGCCGCCTGAACTGGCCAACCTGAAGGCAAGTCTGTGTGTGTGGCACAGCCTTTAAGGAAATCAGTTCAGCAATTTTTCCTATACTGGAAATAAAAGAACTCGCTGTATGTGAGGTTTTTGTAAAAGAGAGATATAAAATTTGAATGAAAATCACATTTGGCTTATCAAAAATACTATTATCTGTAATAAAAATAAAATAATTGGATATTCGAAATAAATCTATTTAAAGGTATTCAAGAAAAAGCTGAATCATCTTGATATCTTACAATCCTGCTGACCACTAATCCAGCAGTTATTTTATAACCCGAGGCGATAGCTTTATTGTCGACCTAAACGTGCACGTTTTTAGTCAGACGTAATATCTTTTAGGACAGAAACATATTACACCACTAATTCTTAATATATCATTGCTTCACAAAAAAATATATTTTAAGTACTACGTGAAATACTAACTGCTAAAAAGTTGACATTAAAATATCTCGGTACCTTTTTGAGAATATTTTATTCTTGCTTTACGTGATATTCTTCTTATGCGCGGAGGACAAAGCGATCTAATGGTGGAAGATGAAGCGAGGGTTGTTTTTGTTGCTTTTCAAACTAAATCGGATGCTTGCCTCTGTGCACGAGCACGATAGTGTTAAATGTAGTTAATTAACTTTGCAAATTAAATTAAAAATTAACTTTTGAAAACTACATACTACACGACGCGACGTGACAAAAACAACATTTTCGCATCGCGTTTTAAAAGAATATCGCGATATTGCCTTTTACCTTTGTAAAAGTTACAATAATTTTTAATTAATTCGTCCATTAATCTTTTTTAAATTTTAATTTTTGGAAAATTGATCGATGTGACAATAAAGCCATATATTATTACTTCGGCTATAGTCGAAATTAAAAAAAGGTTAACATTAAATCACGTGACCCTATTTTAATTCCTCCTTTTTTTCACTTTTCAACAGCGCGCATTTTTCTATTTGAATTGAAATTTTTTAATTATTTTAAAAAGTACTTTTCAACTCAAACCCCACATCAAAATATCCAATAGTAAAAAGTAACGCTAATTAGTAAAGTTAAAAGACTTGACTTTAAGCTCTTTCATGAAAAGGGAAAAATTACAAATGACAGCCAACAATAGGTCTTTTTACACAGTCTCGAAGTTTAGTTTTCAGCAGGTATGCCTCCACCCACCACATCCTATAAATATAATGCATCGTGTAAAAAGTAGTTTAAATTGTCCTCAGACCAATAATCAAGATGGACATAGCACACATATGAATATTGTGGTAGAAAGCTTTCACGAACATACGTAAATGAGGGAAAGGGAGTAGCTACTCCTTCTAGGAGACGGTAATACGTGATAATTCGTATTACTTCATTTCGAGCTGATCTTAACATTGTTTACCATAACAAAAGGTGTAGGGGGCAAATAAAAATGTAAATAACGATGTCCATCTTATTTATTGGTCTGAGTTGCCCTCGTATAACTAGGCAACCCGTATAGCGTTTGACAACGCCTTCGGGATTTAACTATAGCACGGATTGTTTTATTCGTGGGTTCGACTTTATGACGAAAGTAACGTGTGGTCAGCATTGCGCTTTCAACTTCCCATTATTACACCAAGTTGTACACCTGTGTATGTACTCAATATTAAAAGCTTGCTGCACTTCGACTCCGAGGTTGGAAAGTTGATGTGAAAACGAGGTTGGAAAGTTGATGTCAATGTGAAAACAAAATTTTTAAAATATAATAGAAATAAGGGCATTGTACAAGGACTACGAATAGCCCTGATGTCAGACAGAAATTTTGATGCGCTAAACACATTACTTTTAAACTAAAGAATTAATATTCAATTCTGGTTCACATAACCAAGCGAGAAATTCGAGAAAAAGCGAGGTTTTCAAATACGGATGCATTAGAACGAAATACAAAACTAAAGGGACAATATATCGAAAGCAGTACCTACTGGTAAGTCTTGACCCTAAAATAAAAATGAGAAATTAATCGGTTTCCACTAGCCGAAGGCCGAAAGCATCCACTGAGCGAAGACACCCATCAAGACGCGTTCTGACATGAGTTTCCGAGCAGTGAGCGTTTTCAGCCTTTGAGCTTAAGAGATAAATTAAGTTGAATTGAACGGAAGAGAAAAGCTACCAATTATATTTTGTTTATGGATTAGAGCTACTTGCCATTTTTTCTGATTCTTTTTGCTAGCGCCGCCCCTGAGATCAAAATGGAGATAAATTTTAGATGTCCGTGTTCAGTTTTTCAAGCTCCGTCATTTGAGTCCAATCTCATCAAGATTGGACCAGAATTACTTAATTTTAATTTTCCCGTTATCAGCGATAACAGCTGATTTCCCTGTAACTCGGCAACCAGAAGAGCTTCCGTTTAATACAATACAAGTTACAGCGTTTCTATTGGTCGTCGGATCTTTAATATAAGCCCCTTCTCCATTTTAATAAAGGACTCATCGTTTCACCTTTGATGTAAACGGGCGCGCTTTGTGTTATTTCCCTTGTGTCGTTTTCGTTTGCGATCAATTAATTAATTTCAATATTAATTATCATTTACTCTGTTGCCTTCAGCAAGTCCGTGACTTTTCCTCGTACCCTAGGACTCAGTGGCATCTCTCTTCATAGAGAGGTTTCGGGATCTGGTGGAGGAAGCCCGCTTAGTTTCCGGTAATCAGTAGCCCCGCACGAGATGGGTCTCGAGGTTTGGCAAACGACTTACCCTCTTAGTTTCCGGGACTCAGTGGCCTATCTCGCACGAGAAGGGTCTCGATGTCTGGTAAACGACGCACCCTCTTCTTTCACTGGAACTCTGTGACCTATCTCGTAAGAGAGATAGGTCTCGAGAACGACTTTCCTGCGTCCACCGGGACTCTGTAGTCTCTTGCTTCAGACAGAGTTTTTTTTTATTTTCAATAAATTTTTTTTTATATATTTTCAGTGTGTTGTCGTTCTTACTTCGAGCCCATTCCTTCTCCGGCTTTGAGTGAAGCTGAAGGGAGAATTTCAAACACCCGGTTTCAGGTGTTACAGATATTTGAGGAGCACCTCTCTTAGTTTATCGCGTTTTTTAATCCTATAACAAAAATTTATTGTAGATATTTTAACGAAGCTGGTAGTTATTCGATATCAACAGCAACCTAGGGCTTAACTAAACTTTTAACATTATTCGAAATGCAATTTAAACCAAAAATATATTTTTTTAGTAAAAAAAAGGGGCAACACCTTCGTTATAAAGTTAAAAAACTTAAAATGGTAGAAAATTTACATAAATAATCAAAATGTGGTGCGAGCAAGTTGTTTATACTGTGTAAACCTTAAAATTGAGCAATCAAAATTGGGATGTTAATTTTTATTTTCTCTCTCTCGAGACTAAAGTTTCTTTTACTTTTATAACAAATTTAAAAATCAAAAATTCTTGATTAATAATAATACAAGAGAGAATGTAATCAAAAAGTTTTCGATGGTGTCTAGGAATAAATTTTCAATTACGCAACATAAAATAGAAAATTTAAACTATTGGCTAAGAAAAATAAAGTTAATAAAAGTGAAAAGTTGAATGGAATGGGGAAGAAAATTTTTCTTTGTAATATTTAATCATTAGGGGCGCGAAAGATGCATAAAAATTGGCTAAATTTTTATTTAAACTTTAACACCTCTAATGAATTTACGATATAACTGCGTTTTACAATTGCCACTTTGCCTTATAGTGCGAGTTTGGGATTGGAAATTGAAACTTATTTTTAGGGCCCGTTACAAGTAATAGATACAGAGTGAAAAAAAATTAGGAATTTTGGGCCTAGGTCAGCGCACCAGACACAAATTCAAGAAAATGGTAGGATAGAAACTGTTAAAATTAAATCTGCAAAAGTTAATAAACGTAAAAAGTTGTAAAATTCTTCTTTGCAATATTTAATCATTAGGGTGGAAGTTGAAACGGTTAACAAGCAGAAAGCACACCACCGTTATGAAGGATACATAAAAATTTGTTAAATTTTTCTTTAAAAAAGAAACTTTAACACCCTTAATGAATTTACGATATACGTTATTGCTTTCCTCTAGGGTCGCTGTTTAAATATTTTTAAACATTTTTCTATCTTTTTTTTAAATATAAAGTCATTAGTAATCATTATACCCTATTAATAAACCCCTATTTTCGTTTTATTCTTTAGAAGCGATTTACCTACGCCTTAAAGCATTATCAACGCGTCCCACTTTTACCCTAAGAATAAATTAAGCTCACCCCTATTTAATACCTTGCCGAGTTGTTTGCACCAAATTATTTAATACCCTTATCAATTTAAAAAATCTAAACTTTTTTTATGGCCAAAATTTTTAAAGCTTGTTTACTTTTAATGCAAAATTATATTCTCTCTCTTACTTTTTGCCCTTTTACAATTTTTTTGCGAATAATCTTAAAGCAGAATGAAAGTATAAGTTGGAAACCAAATCACATTTCTACTTAAGCCACATATCCACCTACATATCCGAGCGAGAAAATCCCATTTCTTTCAATGGCGTA
Source organism: Malthinus seriepunctatus (assembly GCA_963924605.1). NCBI lineage: Eukaryota > Metazoa > Arthropoda > Insecta > Coleoptera > Cantharidae > Malthinus > Malthinus seriepunctatus. The sequence continues at coordinate 11,334,680 of OZ004603.1, forward strand.
GTCGCCTTGACTTATTCTCTGGTGACTTTCTCTTCCTTTTTTTGTTTATTGCTAAAAAGATTTTTCTTGAAACCTTTTTGGATATCGCACGAGTATTAAAAGAATAAAAGCGAGGAATAACGAGATTTTTTTTTAAAAAGACGAAGAATATTTTAACTATCAACAACAATATTAAAATTGAAACCTATCGTTCGGTAAAAGGAAGATCACTTTACAACATTTTTATTAGAGCTAAAAATTTGTTGAAAGGCAAAGTTCTTTCAAATATTCGCGATCGATAACTTTGTGGTTAATTATTTTCTGATACTTTAAAGATACCTATCGAGTGTGTAGTAGAGGGCTTAATGTGCCACCCAAGGTACTGTCAATGTCATGATAAAATTTTCTTAATTGATCGCTCATCCACTGCTACGTTAAAGAGCCACAGTGCTGCATTGTGTAAGCGCTAGTCTAGCGCCAAACAGTGTGCACTACATAAACAACAGTACAAACAATTGCAACTGGGAGGGAGAAATAGAATAAAATAGAATAAAATTGACAATAGAACTACAAGTAGTTGACAAGAGATGGCGCGCTTTTTCAAAATTCAATTTTTTTTGTTTTGCGTTTGAAAAACAATAAAATGGTTTATACGGAGTGAAAGTAGTTTTGAGTGACCTGTCTGTATTGCCGAACTCGCTAATCAGCCAAACTCAGTCTCGTCACACAAAACAGTACTTGCTCTCCTAATGAAACAAAGTACTATTTTAATTAGAAATAAAAAGCTGGCAATTGTGCGGGCGATTGTGCATCAGAAATGACGAGACTCGGTCACAGAATCTGTCACTGAGAAGAGGATTTTATTAACGACACATTTTCGGTAGTTTAATGCCAATAAATGGTTTGGGAAAGGATTAGTTGTTTAAAGACAAATTGGTCAAAGGATCGAGTAGGGTAAGATGGCCCTAACCTCAAGACGAAAACAGCTTCTTTCAGTCATCCCAAGTACGTTCATTTTGAAAACGTTTCGAATTTCATATCAAAATTTTTTTTAGAATTAAGCGAAAAGTTTCATGCTGGCGCGAGTCTTGCCGTATTGTTTTCAAGAGAATATAAAAGCATTTACAAGTTTTTTGGCTTACATAATACGAGTGGTAAGGCCCATTTATGTAAATAATTAAGTGGCAAATACAAAATTTGAATTTGAATATGTTTTTTAATTTTACTTTTTCTATAATTTATTAATTTTATTTATTTTTATTTCGTTTCTCGACATTATTAACAACCCTGAGTCGAAATAGTATATTGCGATACTAGGTCGGTAAGTACATATTTAACAAACTAGAAAATGTTAGATAAACGAGACCCTTAGGTCCGAGTTTTTTCAATTTTTTAAAAATCGGTTAAAGCCTTATTTTCATTTTTTGGATATGTTATAGACATGTTGTTCCCTATTTGAATGTGCTAGTTTCATATGTTAATTTTGTTCAGGACCGGAGTTATAATTTTGTGAAAGTCAGACACCGAAGACTAAAGAAAATCAAAAGTTTTTTCTATAAGTATTTTGAAGAATGGCAAAATTATCCTATCCAGTGCTATCAAACACTTCATATTATGACATCCAGTTTAACCGGATATGATATCGACTTCGAACGAACGAACCATATTTTTGGTAGTACGAAATAGTCCTCTCATGGCCACATCGGTTACACCAAAATAATATGTTGCGCGTGTCGATATACTGGTAGATATTTTTGATAAAAACATTTCCAATTGAGTTATTCGATAACTAGAATTCAGAATAATAAAGTAAATAATTAATTGTGAAATTTTACAACAAAAATAAGTTTTGTTGGCCATTAATTATGGCCTTTAATATTAATTGAGTTTTACAAGTACAATAATTTAACTCGACAAAAGCCACGAAACGTTATTGTTTGTATACGAATTTTAGGTAACTACCAGTAGTATAAGTAACTAGTTCGTAATAAACAATTTGCAACGAAATAATTAAAAATTAAAAAAAATCGAGAAGCGTAATTTAAGTAATTGCTTTTATTAACTTTAAACTACCAAAAGAGTTTTAACTGAAACAGCGAAACAAATCAAAGGAGTTGTAAGAAAAGTTTGATAACTAACAACTCAATCGTTAATTATTGTGTTACCATTGATTAACACTTAATTGTGTTCAATTAATTTGCTTTTAATTTAATATAAGGATGACTTTATTTGTATTTAACATATTATAATATGAAAAACAACGGATGTGGCCATACGAGGAACTTTTTCTTAAAATTTTCTTTAATGTATCATTTACAACTTTAATTTTAATAAAAAAAATATTAAATTATTATATTTGACGGACAGGAAAAAGTTCTTCGTGTGGCCACATCTGTTGTTTTTATTATTAAATTTATTTTTATGTTAATATAAATTGCATGATATAAAAAACAATTCAACAAGAAATCAAAAAAATTTTTTTTTTAAATTGGTTTCGTCCGGGATCGAACCTAGGACTTTTTTAGAACCTAGGAATTTTTAGACGTAAACTGTCTTAAATACTAATTTCATTTCGTTTTAAATTTGGCATAAATTGAAGTCCAAAATATACATTATTTTATATGTTCAGAAAGCTAATTTTACGAGCTTTAAAAGTATTAAAAAATATACAGGATGTTCCATTTAAATTAAGATATTTTATTATATTTCCGGTCAAACCGGAAGTCAAAATATAAAGTGTTTGATATCGTGTAATAGCTAATTTTATCATCTTTCAAAATATTGAAAAATATACAGGGCGTTCCTAAAACTTTTGATAGTTTTGCAATTTCCGGTTTAACCGGAAGCGTTTTGTTAACCGAAAATAGTGTCAAATAATAGATATTTATATGATTGATATAAATATCCAATTTCAAATTTTCATTTTTATTATAAAACAAATTGGAGATTATTGTAGTTTTTACATTCAAAAAATCATAACTCCGAATCCGCATCATACAAGTCTTTAAAAATTTAAAGGTAGATAGATAATTACGTTGTTAATAACATATCAAAAAATAAAAAAATGTTCTGACCAGTTTCTGAGAAAATCGATATCAAAATTTTGACCTACTTAGGCCTCTTTGGGGTAAGCAATTTTAAAACAATTTTGAAAATCGACCTTTTAGGGCGAAAGCCCTATATTTTAACTATACAATGCCGTTTTAAAATTTTTATAATATTAATTACCGGCCAGGTTATAAGAGAAAAACCACAAAATGGAATAATCGTTCTATTGGCCGCCAATAATATTGAAATTTTTTTTTACAGTTAGGGCTCACGTGTACTATCTTATAGCTAAGTAGAAATGAATTTGGCCCAAATTTGCAAATATGCGCCCAAAATAACCACTTTATTTTTGGACACCTTGTATATATTTCTTATTAAAGCTACATTTGCCGATCAAATAATTTTAAAGTGGCTAAAATCAAATTTCATCAAAATCGGTTCAGTAGTTTTTGCTCTAAGGGGGGGGGGGGGGGGCACATACATACATATACTGTAAAAATATTTTAAAGTGACGAGCTGAGGGGAAGCGCAGATACCTAAATTGATATTTTTCTTTTATTTGATACATACCGGGTGTCCCACTTAGCATGCTCACCATGGGGATCTCGTAAACTGTAAGAGATACGAAGTCGGTTAAATGACACCAAATGTAGCGTCTTTTATGGCCAACTCGATCCTACTTTTGTTTTTTGAAAAATATTATTAGCACTCTAGATATATTTACAAAAAACTGAAAAAGTTCATTTTCTTTAAATGCCTATAACTTTTTTATTAATCAAAATAATTTTGATTTAAAAAAAAAAGATAACAGGCACTACTAAAACCTATAAATTTAATATACAAAAGAATTTTTTTATTAGGCCGTTTTGGAGATATGATACAAACTTATATTTTTTTAAATACAAACCTAGTATTAATATTATGTTATTGCATATCTAATTTTTTTTTCTTTTCAAAAATATAAGGGTTGATAGGCTTAATTTTTCAAATTCTTGTTTGGTAACATAAAATTAAATAATAAATTTGTTATTTAATGTTAAAAAAATTTTTTTAATCAAATATCCCTTGAAACTATCGAATAAAAAAAAACAATTGAAATTCAACATAAGAATATCGAAAAAAGTGTAAAAAAAATTCATAAAAAAATACTAAAAAATTAAAAAAATTTAAAAACGTATATTTTTGAAAAGAGAAAGAAATTAGCTATGCAACAACATAAAATTGAGGTTAGGTTTGCATTTAAAAAAATGTAACTTTGCATCATATCTCCAAAACGGCCTTATAAAAAAAATATATTGTTTATTAAATTTATTGGTTTTAGTAGTGCCTATTATTCCCTTTTTGAAAATTGAAATTATTTTGATTAATAAAAAAGTTATAGCCATTTAAAGAAAATGAACTTTTTCAGTTTTTTGTAAATATCTAGAGCGCTAATAATATTTTTCAAAAAACAAAAGTAGAATCGAGTTGGCCATAAAAGACGCTATACATTTGATGTCATTTAACCGACTTCGTATCTCTTACAGTTTACGAGATCCCCATGGTGAGCATGTTAAGTGGGACACATTTTGGTTCAAAAAATCGAAAATATTTTTTTTGCATTTTTGGAATCAGCGTAACTCAAAACGTCGTAACTCAAAACTCAAAATGCAAAAAAAAAATTTATTATAATTATTATTTTTTGTCTCGATTATAACAACTTTTTCTTGGATTGGAAAAAGTTAAAAACGATTTTTTTGCCTCAGAGAAGTAATAAACAATGCGAACTGATATGAAAAACAGACAGAAAGACAGACGAACAGATGGGTATACGAACAGACACAGAGGCAGGCGGACAGATATAGATGGGCCAAAATGGTCAGGTATGGGGAATTAATGTGAGTACCTAGCTAGACCAAGAACCGTTGAGATGTCAAATAGTAGATACATACTTGGTCAGAAATTAAGTAGTCACTAATAAGCGAGCACGTAAGTAGCATATGATTAGACAGATAGCGTAGTAGACTATGACAGGAAAGTGTTAATAATCTCTAGAGGGTTCGCTATTAGATAGACTGTTAATAAGTCATCAGTCAGCCCATTAAGTCAAATCTCAAGGCAAGCTATGGAGTTGAAATATTATTATTTACACTGTCGTGTAAATCTGGCCTCAAATAATTAATTTCATATCGGTTGGCTATTTGACGAATAGGAAATCAGGAAAGCAGTTCATTAGTCATCACCATCAGTCAGCCCAACAAGTCAGGCCTAAAGACAAGCAGTTGAGTGGATATATGATTAGTTAGAAAGTCAAGAGTTACCATGGTTCAAACTGTTGATTATCTAAGGTCTAAGGCTATTTGACCAAAATGAGATCAGGAAGACAGTTTATTAGTCATCAGTCAGACCAATAAGTCAGGCTTCAAGGCAAGCAATCGAGTGAAAATGTTATTATTTACATTGTCGAGTTAACCATGCCTCAAACAATTGATTATCTACTGGTTGGCTATTTGACGAAAATGAAATAAGGAAAACAGTTCATTAGTCATCACCATCAGTCAGTTTAGTAAGTCAGACCTCCATGCAAGCATTTGGGTGGAAATGTGGTTAGTCGCATATGCGAGTAGTCTGAGTGTACAAACTGTAAATCGTTTAGAGAGGATTAGCTATTAGAAAACCACTGTTCAGGCAGTCAGTTGGGGCACAAAGACAAGCAGGCAAGCAGAGGTAAAAGCATGGCAACAAGCAGTTCAAATCGTTTAGAGAGCAGGCTGTTCGATAGTCAAATCGACAGCCAATAACAATGAGAAATTTAATATAATAAAGGAACAAGGGACTATTTAAAGAGTATCGATTTACTTAATTGCTTTTATTAACTTTAAATTGGCAAAGTATTTTAAGTTAATCAAATCAGAAGAGTGAGTAGTGGGAAAAGTTTGTTAACAACTTAATCGTTAATTATTGTGTTACTATTGATTAACACTTAATTGTTTAAAATTTGTTTCTTCTATACAAAAAAGATGAACTTAATTTATAACGAGTAGCCTCTTAGATTTACGAGAATTATCGATGTTTTCAAACTGTCCATATCGAGCTACGTAAATTTAAACTACGGTCTCTCATCTACCCCTTTAGTTGAAATTTCTCGTCAATTTTACGTCATTTTACAAATTATCATCTACATTTTAAATAAGAGAAAAACCGTTTTACAGTATCGATTATCAATTAATCTAAAAATTTGAAAGATTCCATTTAATGTCACTTTATATTGAGTTCTGATTAATGTTGAATCGATAATTTTTATCTTAGCAAATAATATTTTTAAGCTTCTAGGATTAAATAAAAATTAAGAATTCTTTAGATGTAGTAGTTATTGCTTAATGTCCTGTTACGGATAAAACGTCCTCTCGAACGACAGGGATTACAAACAATCGCTCAAATTTTATAAATTCGATAACACATTACACACATTTCCCGTATAAATGTTTTGCAGAAACGACCATAAAAAACTCAATTTTAAACTAATAATATTTTTAAGAGTTCAATAAACATTTATTGGATAACAGTAACAGTATCGCCGAAAAACCATCTAATTTAATCGCACCTAAATTGTATAAAAATAAAACAAAATGTCGCAGAACTTTCCCCTAAAGTATGCAACAGAAAAAGGTAATCAAGTAGCCTTTGACTAGGTAGAAACAATTGATTAAAATAATTCCGCATTATTTTGATGATCGATCACATACGTTTTTAACTCAAAAAGTAAATCAAGTATCATTTTATCCTCCAGCGGGCGCACCTTGGTCCCCTGAGCCACGGCGAATGTATTTTCCTAATATTTCAAAATCAGATTTAAATATGAAGATGTGCCTTTGTGACATCTCAAAATGATCTGTTTACAACAGTTTGCCTGTTTAGGCAAGCATTAGTTTGCCTAAACTACATTATGAATAGGAGTTTTAACCAAAGTTTCGTGAAGGTATAGTGCATAAAAATATATAAGAAAGTAATAAAAGTCTGACTCTTTGCCTTTCACTGTGGGACCTATCATAAATCATTCAAAAAAGGTTCAACATTTTTTTCTTAAAGTTTAACAAAGGATTTTAAAAACGAAGAAAAGTATGTGGTATTTAACAATTGTCGTAAACCTTTTAAGAACTAAGAAACTATTTCAATTTCAATTTAGTGAAATGTTCAAAAGTAGTTTCTTAAAACGGTTTGTGACGATTGTGAAATACCACATGTTTTTCTTCGTTTTTAAAATCCTTTTGTTAAACAAATTTAAGGAAAAAATGTTGAACCTTGTTTGAATGATTTATGATGTGAAAGTGAAAGGCAAAGAATCAAACTTTTATGACTTGCTTATATATTTTTATGCACTATACTAATTTTTTTGTTGTTAGGCCTTTTTAGAATCTTTTTCACTATACTAATAGGGATGTGCCTTTGTGACATCTCAGAATGATCTATTTACAACAATTTGCCAAAATCGCATCTTGATAACTGTCGTAGTTTATTAGTAACAGTTAGCGCCGGCGCCGTTGAGGCACGTTTTGGGGTTTTCCGATAGGTTAAAATTTTCTAAGGATCCTTATCTTGCAATAACCTTCCAGAGGGCGCGGCTTAGTCCTCTGAGCCATAGCGAGTGTATTTTGCTGATATTTAAAAATGGTATTTAAGTATAGGGAAGTGCCTTTGTGACATCTCAGAATGATCTGTTTACAATAATTTGCCAGCGTTGCATCTCGATAACTGTCGCAGTTTTTTAGTAACAGTCAGCGCCGTTGAGACACGTCTTGGACTTTTTGCGATCAGGTTAAAAATTTCTAGGGATCTTTTTCCGTTCTTGGAAAAATTTTCATGGGTGATCTGCTCATATTACAAAAAAATAAGTTTCCTATACACAAGGGCCACCCTAGCCTTTATATACGGTCAACTCAAAATATTAGGTCAAGTATCATTTTAATTGTAAGAGTAAATAAAGTAATAAATGAACCCTCCAGAGCGCGCGCGTCTTGGTCGCCCGAGTTATAGCGAGTGTATTTTGCTAATATTTCAAAATCAGACTTAAATATAGTGAAGTGCCTTTGTGACATCTCAGAATGATCTATTTACAATAGTTTGCCCAAGTCGCATCTCGATAACTATCGTAGTTTATAAGTAATAGTCAGCGCCGTTGAGGCATGTCTTGGGGTTTTCCGATGAGGTTAAAATTTTCTAAGGGTTCTTCTCTTTTTATTGCAAAAATTTTCATGGGTGAGCTTATATATATTTCAAAAAAATAAGTTTCCTTCTAACCCCCAAACTTAGGCCGAGTATTTCAATCGATCCTTAAACTTAAGTGTTACTTTAAACTGACCTTCAACCAATAGAAATACTCAAAGTTGTAGTAAAGCTCAGCTTAACGCCATATTTAAGTTTAAGGATCGATTGAAATACTCGGTCTTAGTGCCGCAGGCTTAGCTAAGTTGAGGAAGGGGTAGGTTTGTCGAGAGAGATAATGAAACACCCAATATATCTACAACTCTTTATTACACAAAAAAATGTATTTTCAATAACAAACCAAAGAATTCTCGCGGCAATACTTGGCCCCGCTCTAATGACCGACCACGAGACCACTCCTTATGGAGCGACCACTGAGACCAGTGAATTCGTTCGCCAGACCTGAAGACCCCTCTCTTACTAAATAGATCACAGAGTTCATTGTAGAGAGCGTCCCGCTGTAAGAAGAAAATCGAGTGCATCGTTTGCAAGATCTCCAGACCCCTCTCTGACGATATAGGCCACTGAGTCCTTAGAAACTAAGAGGGCTCCGTTCACCAGATCCCGAGACCTCTCTATGAAGAGATAGACCATTGAGTCCTAGTGTACGAGGAAAGTCACGAGCTTGCTGAAGGCAACAGGATAAATGACAATTAATTCATTTAATTAATTAATTGACCGAAAACAAAAATGACACAAGGGAAATAATACAAAGCTCCCGTTCACCTCAAAAGTGAAACGAGGAGTCCTTTATCAAAATGGAGAAGGGACTTATATTGAAGATCCGACGACCAACTCGGCGCCACTCGACAACAGGGAAATTCACATCGAGTATGTTACCTTCATTTTGATCTCAGGGTTACGCAGTTGAGAAGCTGATAAGTCAAGTCTCGTGTAATTCTTTGACAGTTACAAAAGAGCATAGCGCTTAGTAATACTGATCTGTAATCAAACCAGTTAATAAGGAGTTGTATGAACTAGATAGGCAGGCAGTTAAGTAAGCAGTTTATCGTTTATCCGTCAATTGATTTAACAGTTAAACAATTAATTAGAATGGCTTATGGATATAATCTTCTCTTAAGCTAAATAATTCAATAATGTAGTATGCAGCAATTTTAACAGCTAGGTAGTAAAAAATGAGACAGTCAAATAAGCTAGTTGGTTAGATACAAAGTACACAGGTGACAGGTAGCAGGTGAGGTAGTCATATACAACGTGATCGTTAAGGGTAGTACGTAAGCCAAGAGTTAGACAGACATATTCCTAAATATTAAAGAACAGTCTTGGCAGTCTAACCATCAAAAAGTTTACTAAAATTTCAATTTTTCATTCCAACGCATCTAGTAGGCTATTTTCTTTACAAGGGTAGAATTTTTCATTGGAAAACAAAGTTGTCCTCAAGATATATTAGCAAAAAAGGGAAATAATAAATCAACGATTAAAAATGTGTGCCTCTCTTTATTTACACTTAAAAAATTTGGAGCCTATTGAGAAGACTTGGGTAAAATCTGACGCTATTTACGTGACCCAGTTCTATTCCTAAGTGCTTCTTTGCATTTAAATTTCTAAAGTTTCTTAAAACAAATATCAAATTTCTACAAGACTTGACTTTCATTTTAAACTCAACTTTTAAATTACAATAAGTATTTTTCAAAAAGAGCCAAATTCCTCTCTTTTTTGTGGTTATTTTAAAAAGGGGAATTAAATTTGTGTGTAATGTCCTTGATTTGTCGACTACGTCGTGAGTGGAACTAACTAAAGGTTGGCATTTTCAGTTGTCAAGGGAGCTATTAGGGATGCTATCAGAGAGAAATCAATGGATACTACCCAAACCGCAGTCAACAACCCTGGTTTACGTCGATATGAAATAACTACGTTCGTACGCCCTTATTATTATAAATTGATCAATTAATTTATTTAAAAACGTTAATTATAATTTAATATAATATTTATACGACGTTTAGGGAAGTGGATCGCGATGGGCGACAAGAGAACACCAAGACGGGAAACTAATGATAGGTTTATAATGTAGCGAAGAAGGGTGCAGATGTGTGCTTTAAAATAACAGACTTTAAAACTGCTAGTAGAGTAACAACAAATTTTCCATAGTTTCCCAACTATAACGGAGCTTATACTTTCGGATTTTGCTATTTTTTTTAAATGGGCGAGTAAATTTAGACATCGTGTGTTAAATAATAGAAGAAATTGCTTGGAAAACTATATATAACATTTATTACAAAAGCAGTGTCTATAAATTATGAATTTTGTATTAAAAACAAACTGAAGCGTATTGCAAAAACACTCCCAACACACTACAAAAACAATGCCAAAGGTAATGATTTATTTTAGTCCCGTTACTACTGCATTTTAAGTTAAGCTTGTTAATTTAAACATTACGTATTTAAAAAAATGATCTACGATTTATTTGTCAAACAAATATCGTCATTATATGGATTTACAAACGTTGGAAGCTCATATTTATGATAAAATGCGTGCAATTTTCCAATATGAGTAAATAAAGGCGTTTTTATAATCAAAAAAATTATTTTGCTGACAAAATAATTAGAAGCCAATTGTGTAATTGGCTCGTGGGCCAGTTGGGTCCCCGCTCGGGCGCCAATTGAGTGGGGTCCCTGCTCGGGCGCCATTTGACTACGGGCGTAAATCAGACCGATATAATGTTTTTGTTTATATTCGTAGTATCGCATCATTTAAATCTTTGGAAACTTCTGAAAGAGGCAAAACGAGCACTAAGAATGTCTTGATTAATTTAGTTGAGCATTAAATTTAACTTGCAACTTTTGATGAGTTCTAATTATTAATCAACTCTGGTCGGCCAAGAATAGCTGTGAGCTACAACTACTAGAGAAATAATAGTTGACTTGTCAACCATCTTGGGTTCCAAGTCAAAGTGACATTTACGTAAAGCCGATAAAACAGTTCACTGTGATTTATTTATTTATTTTTAATTTTTATTTTATTTGGGGAACAAACAGCAAAGTCAAAACAGTTCCCACAATCTATAAGAACTGTTCGATCACAATGTATGTATGTTGATTACATTAAACGTTACTTTGACGTGTGAGCCAAGTTGGCTAACGAGTCAGCTGTCTTTTATATAATAGCTATACTGCGAGCTATTACGACATTAAAGAAGTAGGTCGAAGAGTCGAGAACAAAGTGTAGTAGGCTATGAGGCCTACTTGCTAACCACCATTGCTAACCACCCTTTATAAACATATATGCTATATTTCAGGAATGAGCAACAAGTTGATCGCGAAGCGATTTTTGGTAGATCACAGCCGACAGAAGACGATTTCAACACGCAAATGCAACTTAGTCGTAACCGATAGACACAAAAGGTCGTGGCTCCTTTAGTATCACATTATGCAATTAAGTACTATAATAAATCATAGCTGACTCATGAGCCATTTTTAGTCAAACGTCAAAGTGACGTTTGCTGTTATTGACGCTCTGTAATCGTGACTCATAGAAATAAACAGTCGTGGCTCTTTTAGTATCATATTATACAACTAAGTACTACAATAAATCATAGGCGACTCAACAGGCATTTTTAATCAAACGTCAGAGTGACGTTTGATGTTATTGACGCTCTGTAATCGTGACTCATAGAAATAAACAGTCATGGCACTTTTAGTATTATATTATAAAACTAAGTACTACAATAAATCATAACTGACTCATGAGCCATTTTTAGTCAAACGTCAAAGTGACGCTTGCTGTTATTGACGCTCTGTAATCGTGACTCATAGAAATAAATAGTCGTGGAACTTTTAGTATTATATTATACAACTAAGTACTATAATAAATCATAGCTGACTCGAGCCATTTTTAGTCAAACGTCAAAGTGGCGTTTGCTGTTATTAACGCTCTGTAATCATGGCTCATAGATATAAACAGTCGTGGTACTTTTAGTACCATATAGATCTAAGTACTATGATAAATCATAGTTGACTCATAGTGTAGTAGGCTATGAGGGACACCCTTGTTAACCACCCTTTATAAACATATATGCTATATTTTAGGAATGAGCAACAAGTTGATCGCGAAGCGATTTTTGGTAGATCATAGCCGACAGAAGACGATTTCAACACGCAAATGCAACTTAGTCGTGACCGATAGACACAAAAGGTCGTGGCTCCTTTAGTATCACATTATGCAATTAAGTACTATAATAAATCATAGCTGACTCATGAGCAATTTTTAGTCAAACGTCAAACTTTTGCTGACGTTTGCTGTTATTGACACTCTGTAGTCGTAACTCATAGAAATAAACGGTCGTGGCTCCTTTAGTATCATATTATACAATTAAGTACTATAATAAATCATAGTTGACTCAACAGACATTTTTAATCAAACGTCAGAGTGACGTTTGATGTTATATGCGCTATTCCTAACCCTAATATTTTACACAAAGTTAAGCCATTGTTAAATTTCTTGATGAGAACAGGTCTTAAGACATTAGACATTATGTGAGCTCCCATTTTGCTGCTCGCAAAATCGAAATAGCGTAAATGACATTAAACTTCATTTTGACGTTCGAACCAAAATGGCTGACGAGACAGCTAGGTGTTTTTCAAAATTCATTTAATTTAAATAATCACTGCGATTGTTATACAGGGTATTTAAAAAAAGATTGTATTATAAACACATACATCAAACTTCTTTATTACTGTATATGACGTCGATATATTGAAAAGTCATTAATAACGCAAAATATACTGCTGAAAGTGGTCTAACCTAACTATTGGAAGCAGGATTTAGCACGACAAACTCGCAATTCCCTGTCAGGTTTAATAGCTTGGGAATAATTGTTAATGATTGCAGTAGTTTCCATAATGCAATTTCTCTGTTCTTCACGTATGAAAATAAATGTCTAACGCATAGCTGTGATTGCAAACGACCCCTAAACAAAAAAATTTAACCAAATACGTAGTAAATTGGAGGAGGTGGTCATTTTACCCGATTTATCAGCATCGACTACATATTTTGTAAATTTAAGCATCTTACGTTTGGTTGCATAAAAGTGATACATTTTAATCCGAGAATTATATTTACAATCCTTTGATATGGCGCCGTTACACACTATAATATCAAAGTTTGACGTTTGGAAATTAAAATTTGAGGTTAAGTTATTTTTGTGTTGAATTGTGAATACAGTTTGTCAAACTTTGACATTTTTGTTTATTTATTTATTGATTTATTGTATAACGTTGCCATATCTAGGGTTAGAGCGTTAGAGCAAATTATTATTGAACGACCACTCTGTATATCCATATCCACAAAGAAATTAAAATAATTTTCAATTTGGGACACTTTTTCAACAAATAGAAAAGTTTGGAATAGTTGGAATGTTTTATAGTGTTTGTGTCGGTTAGTCAATCAGTCTATGAACAATCTCGGTGTGCTGAAACAATGAGCAGTCGGTCTATCGTTCGTTAGGTAGAACTGTGGCGAGCCGAAAGACAAAAAAGAGCACATTTCAAGTACAAAAGGATGGAGTAATAGAGTATAATGCACATACAATGTTACTAAAATTAAAAGCTTTAGTACGCGATAATAATAGAGGGAGTTACATTTTAATTTAATCAAGCCGGCTATGAAAAGTTGTATGTAAGAGTAAATTTTAAAATCTTTCCAAAGGCAGCTTATTTAAACTTTTATTTTATACAAAAATAATAAAAAGATAGAAGAAAATTAAATGAGAGCTTTAATGAAACATAAAGTGAAAAAAGCAGTAAACATCGTGCTTCGTATGAAAATTCACAGTTTGTCCAACTGAAAGAAATACATCACCCACAACTTTTGTTTTCAACTACATGAAACTATAGTTTTCTGTTAATGGACTTGTTTGTTTTCCTCCATCAAACAACTACATATAGAAATAAAATACTAAAAATATGTTTAGAGTTATTGAATTATTTTTATGTTAAACATTATGTACAGGGTGTTTAGAACATCCTGTAGGTATTTATAAAAAAATTAGGTATAGCTTATTCAATCGTCTCTTACATTATATTCACACGTATTATAATTAAATAAGCTATACCTACAGTTTCACCAACCAATTTTCAATTTTAGTGACAGTTACTCGTCAAATCTAGCGACTGAAATACTTTTAACTCGTAGTGCACTTCAAAATCTATGACAACGCTGGCCACGCCCCCTCAGCTCGCTAATAAAGCTGGTGGGACTGTATATTTTACCTTTAGGTTTGTTTTCTAAGATGTTCCATTTAAAAATGGTGTTTTGTTGTCTCACCCTGTATATTATGAGTATGTACTTTTAAATGACGAATATGAACGTCACGAACTCATCTATTTTTGAATTTTTAATATTTTTGTAAATAAATAAAAAATACAGTTTATTATTTCTTTTGAATTACTTCAACAAGAAATGTTATATGAGAGACACACGAAGAATAATTTTTATGAATAAATAAATTTTTTTCATATTTAAAAGAATTCAAACTTTCGACTTGTCACAGTTGTAATTTACGAGTCAGTTCAATTTGTACCTTTTTGAAAATAAGAAATTTATTAACATACAAAGTCAAATACTTTAGATACGACGTTGCTCTTGTTATTTATTCTTTCTCATTAATCACAAATTTGTGTTTTTTTTTCAACAGAAACAAGAAAACGCGTCGAATTTAAATTTACAAATTCATTTAAATTTGTATGTGAAGGCATCGACACTACTAGTCGTGTAATTGCAATTATTTTCAATTAGAATGTAACATATTGAAACATTATCTGTAATTTGTGCAATCAGAATTGTAAAGAGCGGTAAATCATTTCCAATCGTCAAATATTAAAAGCTCCCAATATATCTCTCTCCCTTTCTCTCTCTCTCGCTCCCACTCTCATTTGGGACAAACAACAGAGCGCAGGGGTTAACCCCGAATTAATAAACGGATGTTGCCTACATGAACAGGAGGGAAACGTTTTACCGGTTAGAATTTTCGGTATGTAAAAAGTTTTCAATTTTGTTGTTTACAAGTCGATTTATTGCCTTTATTTGAAACAATTATCAACTTAATGTTTTTTTCAATAACCACGTTTTAGCATTCACGTGATTAAAAGGTATTGACCAACTCGGAAAAAATTAACAATTTACGCACAGCAAAAGGAAAATTGCTCTTTTATTATTGATACCAAAATATTCGTAAAATGTCGTTTGTTTACATTAAAAAATGCAAGGTGAGCCACGAAGCTTGTAGCCTTTGACGATTTTTGACTGCAACCCAAATAACAATAGTTATTTGTATATTTAGTTCTGAAAGTAATACTTTGCAACACGAGCACCATAATCGCAAAAAGAGCGCAGCGAGTAATTTTTTTAATATAATAGCACCATGAACTGAAAGTACCTGGCACTGAAAGTAAATGTATGATGCTGTATGAATTGAAAGTGATTCGTTACCATGGTAACGTCACCTATGATAAAAAGTATAATTTTCAAATAATGAAAACACGGCATAAAAGTCAACTTTCAACGACAGGAAATAGTATTTTTTGTACTGGCTTTCGAAAGTGACGTTTGACGCGCTCTGTGGTCGACCGGGAAACAATTATTCCCAGTCTAGTACACCGGGAAACAAACTGTGTGGTTTTGACAGTTTGCTTCCAAGTGTAGTAGACCGGGAAGCAGTGTTTCTCGGTCGACTACAGAGTGCGTTTTTTTCGAAGCAGTGTGTACAAAAAATGTTGTACAATCCTCATGCGTCAACAATTTTCACGCGTGTACGCAATAATGAGAGCACTCACTTCTACGTCGCTCATGCTTCAAAACCGCGTTTACGCGGAAAATTGTCTTCCCGCACTCGGTTCGTAAATAACTATTGTACAACTAGTGTAGAAAATTTGATATTTCAATCGAGTATCGAGTTGCGAGTTTGAAATAATAAATTACACACGCGTTGTACATACTGTTTTTCAGTCGCCTACACTAAATATTTTCAAATATTTATAAAAAAAAAATTTTAATTTTTGATATTGGCAGTATAATTTATTAAAGCTAAAATTAAGGCGAGGTCTAATGAGTAAGAGCGGTTGCTTATTTGTCGCGATTTGTCTCACATAGTCATCGACAAATGAGAAGCCTTGTTGTTTCTTCATTTCACAACCAGTGTGTAATATTGGACTTTTAACTTGAACTAACAACTAAAAATGAGGTGCAATAGAGGATATTACATAGTAATCGACTGAAAATATCATTAGAGTCTACAGTCCCACCAGCTTTATTAGCGAGCTGAGGGGGCGTGGCCAGCGTTGTCATAGATTTTAAAGTACACTACGAGTTAAAAGTATTTCAGTCGCTAAATTTGACAAGCAACTGTCACTAAAATTGCATATAGGCTAATATTAAGACAGTGTATTTGAAAAGTTATCATAAGAGGTATAATATTTTATAGTGACGAGATGAGGGGATGCGTAGATACCTAAATTTTTCCCCTCCAACGCCGCAGTCAACGTATTAAATTATAAAAGGGGCGTGGCCAAACCTGCGCAAACTTATTCCTACCGCTCTTCACTATAAAATATTATACCTACAGTTGTAGATGCACGGGACTTTTAATTACGCCTGTACCGATCCTGAATTTTTGATGATGATTGAACGTATCTTTTCCCGCAAAAATTATTTTAAATAAAATTATTTTAGTTGACATATTTTCCGTAACGCAAAATTGGTTGGTGGAGCTGTAGATATAGTTATATTTTTATAAACAAATAATGGATCAGTGTAGGTAAATGTCAAACTGAAGGATAATTATTCTAATTTCTAACATTTGTCACAAAATTAATTCAATAAAAAGTTTGATACTTACCTACGCTGATTCATTTTTGGCAAAAGTTATTAAAGTACAGAGTATAATATTTTAAGATGAGGAGCGGTGGGGATAACTTCGCACAGGTTGGACTACGCCCCTATAGTAATTTAATACGTCGAGTATTATTATTTATTTAGTTGAAGGAGAAAAATACCAATTTAGATATCTGCGCATTCCCTCATCTTATCAGCTTAAAATATTTTACCTCTAGTTTTTGACAACTTTAAAGTACCGTCAAGGTCAAGATTGCCAACAAAACACACATACGCTCCTAGTTTTAAATTTTATAATAATTTAAATTTTATGGGTAGCACACAATGCAAAGGTGATTTCAATTGGTCGGATGCTAAATAATCCTCGAGTTAAAAAGTAAGCTTTCGCATTTAATCTCTATCCAGCGATCAGATGCAGCTAAGCCACTCCCAAAAAAGTGCGCAATATTCGAATAGAATTTTGCTATTGGTCGAATTTTGAAAAGAACGGTTTATTACACTTATACAATAATTGACATGCTTCAACCTGATTTGACAAAAATTTGTGGGGAGTGGCTTAGCTGCATATGTTCCCTGGACAGAGTAGTCATGTAAATTAAATAACTATTATTTGTTACTCAATGAGAAATGGGACTACCACCGAATATTTCACTTTTTTGTAGTAGTAGTGGATAGAAACAAAAAAAAGTTACTTTTCAAAATTTTTCTCGATTATCAACGTCACAAAGAGTTTATTAAAATTATATTGGGCTTAATATACAAGTTACAGCAAAAATAAAAAAAACCTTTAAGCACTAAATAAGCTAAAGCTAAAGTTGTACTTCTGTTGATGTTTAAGGTTACCTACCTAAATACTCTTAAAAGTAGTTACGAGTTGGACAGACGTATAATGGAGTTTTGTATTTGTAAACATTGAGTTTTATTTAGATAGGATAGTACTTAAAACAAGAAAATTGTTATTGGGTCACAATGATACAAAATCAAACTACAAAAAAACTCTTTAGATGCACATACCGTTGCTCTTTACGAACCCTCATCGAGGCTTTAAAAAAATCATTTTTTCATAGACATTTTTCAAAAGTTAGAATTTATGAAATTTTTTACTTAAAAGGGCCCGGGATAATTACTTTGGAACATAGTTGGTGTGCCTGCTAACCTGAACTAAAACGTCGATCGTAAAAGGAGTTAATGACGCCGATTTTCCCAACTCGTTAGAGATATATTAATCACCAGTGTCACATCGGTGTCCTCGTTATGTCCTCTCTTAGTTTCATATATGAGCACTAATGGATATTGGTTATTAGGCTGTTAAGTACTTTACAAGAGTTATCAACAATTTGCCACTAGGTAATACGAGTTTGGTTCATAAATTACCGTCAAAGTGAGAAGAGGACACACGGGGTTGTTAGTATTTGAATTGTTATAAATTTATAATGAGGAAAATTAAAACATTTTTCGGGAGGAATTAAAAAGTTTTTTATGGCTCTTCAAACAAAAACGGATACTAGTTAGAGTTTCCTAAAAAAATATTGAAAAAACTTCTTCCACTGCAAATAGACATTATAAAAACCGGAAAAGTAAATAATTTGAAATATTAATAAAAAAAAAACCTAAAGTGAAAAATGGTGTTAAAAAGATTTAATTAAATTCAAATACGTAAAAAGTATATTTACATTTCAACTTGTATATACGTTTATATAACTTTTTTTATTTAAATTTAATTGTCTATTAAATTTTTTGATTAAACAAAATTTTTATGAATTGTTAAATAAACAATTATCATCATCATCTTTATCATCGTATTCGGTTTCCGTTAATAATAGATATTAAAATATCTTACCCCGAGGCACTACCTCTCTCCCTATAGCAGATCTAAAGGAAGGGTATAAAGGCTCTATAACGGCTTTAGGAAGGATCCACGAGACAATACACTATTTACGACAGTTGTAAATAGGAAGTTACGAATTAATAAAAAGGCTAGAATGAAGACACGAGAGGGAGTTGCTAAATGGTTAAGTTTACAGTTGGGATTGAGAGGGTGAGGAGCCCTAGTTAACGACTGTTCGTAAGAGAGGCGCGAAAGCAGAATGAGTAAGAGATTATTATTTTAATAAACATGTATTTTATTGGAACTCGTGGTGTACATTTATAAATCCCCAATTATCCTGGTACAAGCTGAGAGTCCCTCAGGAGTCACAAAACCAGTCGTGACAATATGACACTAGTCAAAAGACGGTCCATAATTGAAGATTATACTTAAGGAAGGTGTTAAATGCCACAAATAGAAAGATGGCACAACTGAAGCGTCCACTAAAGTCGTCTCTAAATTTCCTGCTTTTCATCTACTGGAAAACGACGTAAAAGTATTTGAGAAATATTGTGGGGGTGCCTACTTTTCGTTACTACTCTATAATCACCTAAATCACTTCAGCACCTAATGGAAATTATCTGGCGAAAAACTAAATAAAGTCTTACAGAGAGGAGCATAAACAAAGATTTAATCAAAATTAAAATTTATGAGGTTAAAGTTGGGCAGATCTGAATTTACATCGGAAAAGATTAACGGAAGAAAGTAATTAAAACTAGCAATTTATTTACACGTTGAAAATACATTTGAACTCTTTAACAGAGACTCTTGGAATACCATTTGCATTTCTTTAAGTAGCTCCTCGAATTTTCTCAACTTTCTGTGTAAGTAAATATACGTACCACTCTCGCAACTCTTACTTTGATATTTAAGTAATCAACTTTATTAGTGGGAGGTTTATTCATTTAAACTAGTAATTTATATGTTTAATAAAATGTTCATTTTAAATCGAATTAAAATTTAAAATAACAAACAACGAATAGAAAATTAGTTGAGATGAGATGGGATATTGGCTTTCCCACGACCACCACGTAGGAAACTCAATTGATATCAAAAATTTTTAATTTTAAAATAAAATTACAGGAATTAAATATAATCTGTCTTGCCATGAAAACAATATAAAATCTAAAATGTCAAAATTATTTATTCAAAGGTACTCGGATATTTTCGATATTTTAATATCGATGTAACGAGAGTTGTCTATTTACTAGGAGCACATTTTAAAAACTAACGCTAGGTTGCATAAAGGCGAATTATATTTTAATCCGAGAATTAGATTTATAATCCTTGGATAAAGTTTCACAAGCTGTGTTCACAATTGAACACAAAAATAACTTAACCTCAAATTTAAATTTTTATTTACAAACATCAAACTTTGACATTACTTGTACTCGTACAATAAAAAAAACCTTGAGTAAAGGGAAAATAAATAAAAGAAAGTGTTTGTTCACACAATATAACAACACAACTCTGTATGGGATAACTCAGCTCTCTTCTTCGCACACCAGATTCCGAGTCCTCTCAAGAAGAGAGATCACAGAGTTCTAATGGTTGAAGGAACAAGTGAGATCAAAGGGTCCTGATGAAGGAACGGGGACGTCGTCCACCAATCACCAGATCCCGAGTCCTCTCACAAAGAGAGGTCACAGGGTCCTGCTGAAAGCAAGAGAGGGTGGCGGTCACCAGATCTCGAGTACTCTGACGAAGAGAGATCATAGAGTTCTAATGGATGAAGGAACAAGGACACCGTCCACCAGATCCCGAGTCCTCTCACGAAGAGAGGACACAGAGTCCTGCTGAAAACAGGAGAGGGCGACTGTCACCAGATCTCGACTCTTCTTACGAAGAGAGATCACAGGGTTCTAATGGTTGAAGGAACAAGGGCACCATCCACCAGATCCCGAGTCCTCTCACGAGTAGAGATTACAGGGCCCTGATTAAGAAATGGGGACGTCGTCCACCAATCACAAGATCCCAAGTCCTCTCACAAAGAAAGGTCACAAGGTCCTGCTGAAAGCAGGAGAGGGTGACGGTCATCAGATCTCGAGTCCTCTCACGAAGAGAGATGACAGGGTTCTAATGGTTGAAGGAACGAAGACACCGTCCACCAGATCCCGAGTCTTCTCACAAAGAAAGGTCACAGGGTCCTGCTGAAAGCAGGAGAGGGTGACGGTCACCACATCCCGAGTCATTTCAAGAAGAGAGATCACAAGGTCCTGCTGGAACGAGGTAAACTCATGGATATTTCATGGATTTCCAACACGGAAAATTAAAATTGAATTAAATGACAAAAGATTTAAATTAAAATTAATCAATTAATCAGGAGCAATAATTAAACAAGGGAAATGACGGAAAAGAAAATTTAATTAAAAGTGCGCTTCTGCTCACCACGATGGTGAAACGAGGAGTCCCTTATCAAAATGGAGAAGGCGCTGTTATTGAAGATCCGACGACGAACTCAGATCCACTCGACGTACTGAAAAGCTGAACATGGAAATGTAAAAATTATTTCCATTTTGATGGGCGGCGCTAGGGGAAAACTAAAGGAAAAAATGACAAGTACCTACTTTAAACGATACAAAATTTCTAGGATACTGTAATAATGTACCGGTGGTTTGGTCCAGCATCCGAATAAAATTCCGCATCGTTACACCCTTAGGGTTTCAATATGGACGTCTTTAAAATGGCGTCCGATAAAAACATTTGTGTTACTTAGAGGCTGCTATTACAAAATTCTTTAAAGGGACGTTTAAGAAAACCTCGCCCTTAAACATAATGTACATATGGAATTTTGTTTAAAAAAAGACATTATTATATATATCGTAAAGAGAAAATGTTGCTTCCTATATACATTAAATTTGGAAATGAGTTGCAATTTGGCTCAGAACTTCTCATCTTAAAACAAAAATTTAATATATATTTTTTACTTAACCTTCGATCAAGTTACAAAGACTCGACAACGAAAGAATATATGAAATATAAGCTGAGATTATAAATAATATTCATAAAGACTTCCAAATTGTATGAAAATCACAGCGTATATTTTCTTCTTTTATATAAGATCATCCTCTAACATTAAAATAATATCTATAAATGTGCCCGTAGACTTCCTATATTGCCTTTATTTTTAAAAAGTTCAAAAATAATATTTTAAAGAGCAAAACTATTTTATTACAAAGACATCTTTTACACTACATGAAAATTGAATGCTTTCAAAATTGTAAGCCTCTCCAAAGGGCTAAACAAATAACGAGAGCATACATTAATCCTTCATCTAATAATTATTCCCCTTAACCAATATTTACTTATCTTAAAACGCATCAAAAGATGAAATTTACTTTTTAGTTGTGTCACAAAGGGTTGAAATAGTTTCTTAAAATGAATTCTCATTCGAGAGGTCGGTCCCCTCGTCGCTTCAATACAAAAACAAAAACAACTTGTTGTTTCTTGTTAAAAATGGTGGCCTTAAACTAAAATTAAATTACCTTTTTCTTTGATGTATTACTCACAGTTGTCTTTATAACTTGTGAAAGAGCGAGAAAAAATTTTACACAACGTTAGACATACAAACGTGAAAAAGTTCAAAGCTAAATGCTCGTTTAAGGACGCATTGTAAAGTTGCGAGCTTTTGCTCATGTATGCGCGATGTCGATTACTAAAAAAAAGTTTGTCGATTTATAAATAGACTTTAATCGTTTTATAAATATTTTATATAATTTGACTAAATAGTCCACTCTTGTGACCTGTGAGAAATAATTTATGAAATGGCTACAAAGCGTTTTCACACTTCTTATTATAGCAACCATTTAAATCGCCTCGCTAGACACATTTAAACCATCAGATAACATTTAATTTTTTTAACTTTTATAATTAATGAGAGTAATTACACTCTTCCCCAATAATTGCTCCGATGGGTTTCGTTATGTTACAGAAGGTCCAAGTGTAGTACCTACTCTCTTCTTACCCATTGACAATCGCTATGTTGTTCTCTATCATACCGCAATACACATATTCTCTGCGAGTTGCATACTGTCGTGTTCACTCACGGCGCATGCGAGTTGGCATTCAACAGCTTTTGTATCATTGTTTGACGTTTAAACACCTTCTGGACACCCTTTACATTTACCAGGTGAAAATGAAATTTACTTGAGGGCTACCTATTAATTTAATACTTTACTTGAGATAACATTTTTAATAATTGCACCATTATAAACACATTTTGATATTATGGAGAGAATCGCAATCGAGAGTAGCCTCGAGCTATATCAGAATTGTTTACTTTGTTAGCTCGGAAATTAGATTATCCCAAATATCTAAAAACTTGCAGGCATTAATTTCTTCTTTTTTATATATAAACATTCAAATTACGATATCGTTCTTTTTCCGCTACCGCTACCAAAATGAAAACTGAAAAGAAATTTAACGGAATACAAAATTAAAACAATGAGCGTTTAGCCGTGCGTCTCTTTAAAGACTTTATCGTGTTAATTAAGGATTAAAAATTAAGTGAGACTTTTAAAAAGGAGTTTAAACTCTCGTTTTCACTTTTTTTTTTAATTTTTTAGTGGTAACCACTACGTTATTGTATTACATTTAAGACTCTTGAACTTTAATTAGCATTTCTTTAAAGTTTATGAAAATAATCGTCTGAGTAACTTGTAATATTATTTAAAAAAGGGTTCATTTTTAGAGAGAAAATTTTCAATTTTCATTTTACCAAAGCAGAGGATTGGTCTTGGATTTGTTTTTTGCGGCCTAGTTGAATTAAATACTGTTTTAGTGAATATTTTTTTAAATCTGAGTTAATATAATTTCAATTCAATTAGTTTCTTAATTTGCTCATGCCCATCGCTCAATTAATTGTAGAAGTCTTGAGGTGCACCCACCAGATCAGTATCCTGGCATCCCAATCCGTCCCTGAATACACCTATGCAGGGATGTGAGTCGTGATTTATTTTATAAATTACGAAATTAATTACCGTAATTTACCGTTTTCAATTACTGTAATTTACCTGTAATTACCATGATGTATACTACTCAAAAACAAGTAGTCACTTTTTCAAAGTGGCGTATATACAGTCAATTTGGGACACACTACCCGATCTTTTGGATCTTAGACTAACTTCATTACTTCATTAAGTCTATTTTGAACAGTTTGATCACTAATTATCAGCTCTAGTAGGTTGCCGAATGTCTGCCTTAAGAGTTGCATAAAAAGCATTTATGTAAGAGTTTGGTGATAATCGCAAAGATATGAGTACGAAGCGTACGGAGTAAGATGCTAAGTCCGTCCCCACCTTGTGGTTAAATCGCAAGCCGAGTTCTGATTGGTGCTAAGAACTTAGTGGTGGAGAATTAATAAATATTCGACATGCATTACTTTCAACAGAGTCCATTTTCATCAACTGTACAGAGTGTATCATTGTGTCCAGTGTGATCCTCTTGGGCTACGGGTAGTTATTGGTCTGATGTCTCTGCACCAGCGGCTATTGCAAGCTGCAGTTGTAGGGTTTAAGCTGATCGCGTCTACTCTAGTACATCTCTCCTGTTGGTCAGGCCTTCGGGCTAACCACAAATCACTTATCAACGGTCTTTGGGCTTATTGGCCGATAGTGTGGGACTCGATTACAGTCTTGGGGTTGTTGGCTGACTGTTGATCTGGAAGAATGTGGGGTAGCCTGTTTGGCTAATCTTACGTCATCCACTCCAGGATTCAGATCTTTGAGAGTCACCAGTCTGTTGGGGTGTCCAAACAACGATCGTTGTCCAGAAGGACGTTTTTTGTTTTGTTTCTTAACATAACCTTTTATTTTGTATTTGGTTTGAAAATGTTCGTTGTTGCTTGTTCATCGCTTCGAATCTTCCCATGTCTTCGACTTGAGCGACGTCGAAGGCGTAAAGTACACTCGATCGCAAGATTGGTGTTAGATATGAAACTTGGAAGAAACGAAGAAGTCGGAGATTTCAGAAAAAGAACTTGAAATTGTCATTAAGACATAGTCAAAAGAGTTCTAGTGGACAATATTTACAATAAATTGTAGATGCCTGTCTGGGCGAATAATATGTTAAAAATTGTCTACATATATAAATTTTGAAAAAATCAATGGAAAGGAAAGTCGGGAATGGAAATTAGAAATGACCCACCCCCAGATTGGATTCTTGGGGTACACCGAAAATCAACAAATATATATTATGAAAAGACATAGCTAATTTCTACCTGCCAAACATTGGTGTTTATCCAAACGTCGTGTTTAAAGAGGATTACAGAGTAAACTATCTGTCTGCGTCTTGTAGCAGTAAATTAAAGAAGTCGAGTTTGTGTGGATAGATAAAATTTTCAGTATGGCATTTAGTATGTCAAAGTCGACGGAGTTAGATCACCCAAGTATTAAGGAAGCTTTAAAGGAGGAAGAGAAATCGAGATAAGATTCTACTAGTGCAGTGTAACACGGTAATCCGTAAGCTCTAAAACACGGCAATAAACGTTAGCGTTTATTTATTTTTTTTTAAATCAAAAAATAATTAAAATAAATTTATTTGTCCTAAGTTATCCTTTTTAATATGATCGACATTTCATTTGTGTTAAATTAATGACTAAGAAAGCTCAAGTTGCTAAGCAACCTTGCAGGATAATTTCCTGTACCGGCAAACGGATCTCAAACTTGATTTATCAACATCCTAAAATAAATTCGAAAAAAAAAAAAGTTTATTTGAATTTATCTAATATAATATTTCTGAATCGTAATCGTTATTTTTCCTACTGTAACCGCGTTGCAATCGCATTTCAAAAATTATTTTCCAGACTAATTATTTAAATCTATTAACGGATGCGTAGGAAACCGATTGTTTTCCCAAATGTTCCACAAGCAACTATCGACTTTGAAGTTCCCACACAAAACTCTAACAGAGAGCCCTAAACAATTAAATAAAACGCCTATTTGGCTTTAAGTTTTTGAAATGTACAGGGTGCGCGATATTTGCATAAATGTGCAATGAAAATTAGTTATAAAAGTATGATAAATTAAATTAAATCGAAATGCTTGTAAATTATGAACACATTTAAAATGAAAATTGAATGAAAATGACTACATAGTTAAATTACTTGCTCTCTAATAGACTGGAGGAATTTCAAAACTATTTTCATTATTACTATTAAATCGGTGTTCTCGCATATTAAGTACTTGGCCATTATTCAAATTTTCCTTTAGAAATCATAAAAGGAAAATTTTTAAATAATTATATTGAAATATTTTACCAGTATTACATCAAAAGCCTTTGTAAAACTTCTTATACCAGAGGAGACACAGGAGAGAAATAATAAAATGATAGACAATCCACATAATAAAAAAAAACACATGGATCATCGGAAATGCGCAGTAAGATCGGAAAGAGACAGAGGTATAAAATAAAAGAGATAAGGATAGAGAGAGTGAGGGAATTCACATGATAAAAAACACATGGATCATCGGAAATGCGCAGTAAGGTCTCAAAGAGACAGGGGTATAAAATAAAAGAGATCTAAAAAATACGTAATAAAAACACATGGTTCATCGGAAATGCGCAGTAAGGTCCGAAACAGACAGAAATATATATTATAAAAGGGATAGAGAGAGTGACAGAAGTAAGATAAGTAATGGTTTAGAGAGAGAGGTAGTGGGGGAAATAGGATAGGGATTGGTTTAGAGAAATGTGGAATGGTCTGTCACCATAGTTAACATTTTTCAAATGTTTCTGTCACCATAGTTACCATAATGTCAATGTCAGGGAGGTCGTCTGTCAATGTTGATTTCATCTGTCATATCATATATCAGGGGGAGTCATTCCTTCTGCCATTCCATCTGCCATCACATCTGTCAGTGTCAAGGGAGGTCATCGGTCGATGTCAATTCTTGGTTTCGTTTCAAGGGGAGGCCATTTCGTCTGTTACCATTGTCATTGTCAATCTGTTATTACATCTGTCATTCAGTCTGAGAAACCATTTGTCACGTCATTTCATCTTAAGGAAGTTACGACTTTTTAAATCACCCTGTACGTACGTTAAAGTTGCGAAAATTAATTTTCAAACGAGATCAAACGTTTAAGTTTAAATCCCCCCAAACTAGCTACTACTTTAATGGTAAATATTAATAAAATCTGAGCCACACCCTGTACATAAATAATTTTGAATTGTTTACACTCTGTTAATCGATTAGTATAAAGCTGATCTTAAGATAACTTATGAGATTTAGGGTTGCTTTGCTTTCTAAAACCCTCGCACCTTATTACTAAATATATATATGGTATATGCGATAGAAACCGCTGTTTCAGTTCGTTGAAGACTCAAGTCACTGAAATTTCAAGTTACTATAATATCTAATACCACATCCATCATCAGCTTTTACTACTACACGTGTTTGATGTTTTGTCGGTTGACATTTACTTTATTAAAGGGGGTAGGTTACTTATAGTTGCGAATTTGAGGTATTTCTAAATCTTAAATTCGCTATGTGAAATACAATTTGTTTCCTGTCTGAATATTTTTGAATTTATTTCATACTATCATTGTCGACTTCAATTTTCATCCCCTTCTGCTATAGTGGGGTGATTTTATTCAAATACAAATCAAACTTTTGTCTTATCATACTAGAGCATTTAAATAGACGAATTAAAGGTTCAAGTAAAATTGAATTGAATGTCGAAATTCATTTATCAAGAGCCTTATAGTAGCAACTGTAAAGATATCAACCTATGCTGTCTTTTAATACAAGTCTATTTGTGTAAAATAAAACTAAGAATGGACGCTCTTAATTGTAATTAAAATGAGAGACAAATAAATGAAGTTTATTTGAAAATAAAACGGTCGCGTAGAGGGAAAAGAATAAAGAAAAGTTACTTTGAAAGATGGCCAAGATTTGTAGCTGTAAAAACCCAAGTTTACTTGGAAAGTTAAACCCACACACATGTGTAATTACAAATAGAACGAATTGTTTGGTAAATGATAATAGAAAAGTTTTAATCAAAAATTCTTTTATTCTTCCCCTAATTAATTCTTGTAAATAATTGAAACAAAGTAAATTAATATAAAATGGCCAACTTTCTAATAAGCTCTCACCGAGAGGTATTATTGATTTAGTCCAAGTCGCTCAAAGACTTTTTTATATCAAATAGCGATGTTCATCAATGTTCATACGAATGTTAAAAATTACAATTACCAATGGAGAAGTTCCAGAAAGGATAGAAAACGTGCAATATCAAAAAGCGAATTGACATACGTATTGAGACACGAGGAGTTGCTAAAGACGATTGTGGAGGTGAGTTTTGAAGAAGAGTATAAACGAGGAAGACCAAGACTTTGTAACGATGTGGATTTACCTATGGCTTGCATGGGATCAAGATTCTGCCCTCAAGCTTGGTAACACCTGCATATCGTGGTTTACATCTGGTCCCCTGATTATTTTGCTTAAGTTTTTTTTTATTAACGTCCCTGCATCTGCTTGAAAACCGTATGAATTGTTATCTGAGGCCGGTCGCTTCGTTCCATGTAAATGCGGCAAGGTCGAGCGGATTATACTCCAGTGCCCGCGATAAATCAAATATTTAATATTTGCCAACATTTATTTTTACCCTTGTTTTAGGCCCTTCTGGCATCCCACCATAATTTTTGATACCTCCTTGAAATTGTTTAGGTTCTTAGAATTTAACTAAAAATTATTTGGATAATTATTTATTAAGTAACTGAAACCTCGTGTTAATTTTTTTCCTTCCTTTTCCTTAATCTTAATTAACTGCAACTGCTTGACTCTGTTCTTATAGCGGATATCACCTTTCTTGATTTTATTCAGTAGTTTAATGTCATTAAAATTCTTTTAATGTCGATTAAAAGAGTAATAACCTAATAACCATAGTAGATCGATGAGATTAGGTTCTTTCGGAAGCTACTGTTTGCGCGCACTTAGCCCTTATAAAATATTGATAAAAGTTACATTTTATGAATTAACCGTGAAGTTGATAAGTCTTGCGTTGGCACGCAAGGTGTCGACGTTCCCACTTACATCCAAGTCAACACAGCGCTCTCATTGGTTCTCCGCATTAAGTGGTAGCGAAGCTATAAGTAGGAGTGCCTTTCAATAGATAAGAGAGTCTGGTGTTAACATCGAGTGTAATATGATACAGTAGGTCGTTCATCGTACGCCCGAATCGCCCCTACCTGAACCATCAGTGGTGCCCCTTTGTGGTCGCTGTTCCTTGGCGGCTCAAAGAGTCACCATCCAACGTAGGCTTCCGCACTTTTTCCCACATGTCCCGTAAGGATCCACCCCAGTGGTAGCTGCCCCTCAGTGGCCCCGGGACTACTATGAAGCCCCGGCCTCCGCTCACCCCATCATATTTAAAAAAAATAGGTTTCCTTAGCTAGTTCTGGAAGAAAGCAGAAGAGTCGTTTATTTCGTTCCAATGAAGAACTTCAAGAGGTCCATTTTGTTTCAGGGAGGAACCCCACGTTATTCATTTTAGTTATGTAATTATTATCTAAGTTGATTTTTTTCTAATATATTATCCGTTCACTATTTATTTGCGCTATGATTGGTCATGTTAGGGTGACAGATTCCACCCGGTATGAATTAGAAAAAAATCAGTTTAAGTATTAATAGTTGTCTGTCATTTATGTTTGTTATGTTATTGTATTAGTTGACACTTAGTATGTATTGTCAAGAACTGTCAGTCAACTTAATAGGGACTTTTGATTTTGGCAAACCAAAAAACAAAAGTTCCTGGCCAACCATAACGCAAATAAATATGGAAGGGATATATATTTTTGGAATTTAATTTGTGTACGTATTTGAACTCGGACCTGCCCCCTCATACCTCTGATCTAGGCTAATAAGGCGTTTTATTAAGATACCCAAATTCGGGTCTTACAACTTTGTTACATGATACAAATAGATGACAGGGTAAAGAAATGTGGCACATGATGACCGTGTCGTCGCTACTGACCAACAGCTGACCCCAGTTGCTCTACGGCTTTATTTTTATTATAAATAGCCTCTATCCACTATAGTCCGAAACTTATGAGAATAATAGGGTGTAGTCAATATCTTGCATAGTACAGATGGAGGGAGCGAGTGTTCTCTCTCTAGTATATCTCTAAAATTGATGCGACCAGATGTTATCAGACACATTTTCGTTATAGCGCATTGGTTCCGCCTGATTCTTCTCATAAGTTCCGGACTTTACCGACTTGGATGAAGAGGAAATTAAAGAAGATAGCTTAAGCGATGGCTACCGTAACAAAGTAGAGCCTAATCCATTGAATAGGAAGAAGAAGAAACTGACGCTTTTGGGTCTTAACATAAATGATCATGACGTGTGATAGGTTGTGCACCACGAAACTTGTAGTCCTCGACGAATTTTTACTGCAACCCAAATAACCAATATCATTAGATCATTACAGTCTAAAAGACTTCTTCAAAATTTTAATCCCTTATCAATTTCACGCTACAGCTACACTATTTGAGGTATAGTTCGGTCAACTTAAAGTCTTTTGTGAGTCATCGCAGTATGTAATAATGCCACGAATGGAAATAAATTAGAAAATATTAAATTGAATTAAAATGAATTTATAAAAGTTAAATTAAACAAACAAGAAATAACTTACATTGTTATCGGAATGCAAGTCAGCATATAAGGGAAGTTGAACTCAAGTCAACTATAATGAGTTAGTCGTGGATAAGAGTTGAAATGAGATAGTTGTTAGTTAACCTTAGAGGAGATCGGTTGAGATCTAATTATGTTTTTAGTTTTAAATATTAATTATGAATAAACTTTATTATTATAAATTACGGTGAACTTTGAATGATCCAAACCCCCTCGGTACAAAGTCACAAAACCAAACGTGACATAATGGTGGAGGCGCTACGTCAATTAGGACCGTAATGCTCAATTTTAATTAGTGAAAATTGGTGAAAGTGCGACAATTTTAAGTTAATAGTGATTGAAAAAGCATCGAGTTTAAGTGAATTATTAATACAAAGGATTAGCTGAGTAAAGACGAAAAAGATGCAGTCAATCAAAATAATCAGGAAGCTGATCGTAGCAGAGATGTTTTTGGGAGTTTTAAATATGTAAGTATAAGCTAATGAAAAAATTTAGGTATTAGGAAAACTGAAAGCTGACCCAGGATGAAAGAAAAGACAAATTTTGGTAATTTTATATAGTTTAAGTGTTTGTATTAGGAATAGGAACCAAGGACCAAGCGTAGAAACGGAAAGCGTCCATGGAAAATTTTTTATTTTTTGCTGATAAGTGCTTTTTATTAATTAACAAAGAAACATAAAGGTGATGCAATGAGGTTAATGTACAAGAATTACATGTAAATTTGCACGTACGCATAAAAGGGTTATATTACATGTCGCAATACAGGAAAGCAAAATGATGATATAAGCAACTTAAGCATAAAGCAATGTCCTAAAATGAAAAAATTGAACAAAAGATTAAACTAAAGATTAACAAATAATTAAGGTTTAAATAATTATTTTAAGGTAATTGAGATTAATAAATAGGGTAGGTTATAGGCAAATGTCATTCCCATCAAAAAATACAAGAAGTAAATCAAAAAACGAGCCGATAGAAGTCATAGTTAAAATAGTTCCAAACGTAGAGGGTGAGTCAAACGAACTCACATCAGCTGAATCTGTATTTAATCGAAGTACTAAAACCGGACGATCACCGGAAAGAAAAATTGGTCCTACAATTTCAACAATTTCGGTTACTGAAGACGAAACCGAAGAAGATAATTTATCCCAAGAAAGGGAAGAAGAGAAAACAGAGGTTTTAATAGAAATAGAAAACGATAAGAGTACCGAAAATTTGAACCAGGAAAATTTTAAACCACCGTCTCGTAGTACTGAGTTATTTGAAAATATAAGAATAAATAACGAAAATAAAGAATCATCTTTATTAGACACAACAAACGAAAACCAAGAATCTTCGTTATTGGACAGCACAAACACAATAATTGTAACAGAAAAAATCGAGGAAAATTCTTCACACGAAAATAAAACAGAAGAAATTTTGACACCGGAAGTTACAATACTTGTAAGAAAAATGGACAGCACAATCGCTCAAGCGTTATCGTCAAACCAAAATCCAAGACTTCCCAAATTCGTAGGGCCAAGTACTCACATTCAACCCTTCTACAACAAATGTAACAAATTTTTTAAGTTCGTATGAACGAGCAGCAGTCGCAAATGGATGGAGCGATGAACACAAAATTTATTATTTCGGATCTTTTTTGGAAAGAGCCGCAAACGTGTGGTATGAAAAGTACAAATCAACACCCGAAAATGCTAACAAAAGCTGGAAATTAATTAAAGAAGATTTTGCCAAAAAATTTGCGGGCGAAAATTCGACAAGAGTTGCTGAAATAAAATTTATGAACAGAAAACAACAACCAATAGAAGGAATTAGAGCTTTTTATTATGATTTGGTGGCACTAGCGGAGGAGTTTGACCCCGAGATGCATCATTCAATGTTTAGGAAACAATTTGAAAATGGACTTCAACAAAAATTTTTACAAATGTATTGTGTTTTAAGTCACGCAGATATGACCGTAGAGAACATTGAAAAAATAGTTCATAAATTAAGTGATTGGGAAGAACGATCACAAATAAATCAGTTAAGCGATAAGGCATACTTATTGAATTTAGGAGATGCACAAACCCCTCATTCATCAATAAATAGAAAACACCAAGGAAGAAATTGGCAACCGAGAACAAGAAACGAAAGAGGTAGACCCAGGTGTTATAATTGCAATAAAAATGGTCACTACGCAGCAACTTGCTGGTACAATTCGCAAAATTATAATCGAGGACGAGGTCGTTTTACAGGACAATCTCAAAATTTTAACAGACAAAATCAAAGAACTTTTAAAGAAAATCATGTAAAATGGGAAGACCAAAGAAGAAGGTCAATAACACCCGGACGTCGAAATTACGACGACAGGTCAAGAGGAGAAAATCGCCAACGTGGAAGGTCAATAACACCAATAAGAAATTCGTATGAAAGATCAAGATCTTTATCAGGAGAAAGAAGAGGAATTTCCCCAAACTTATCAGGACGGCGAGAGCCGGCCATCAAGCCGTCCTTTACCAATTAAACGAAACGAGGCCGAACACAAACATCTTAACAATTCCAGGAAAAATTAACAACCAAAATTCAGAAATAGTAATAGACACCGGATCAAGTAAAAACGTCATATCGAAAGATTTTGTTAAATTTATAAACCAGACATACCCTGCGATCAATTTAAATACCGCAGGAGGACACTGTGTACCAATTTTAGGAAATTCAAAAGTAAGCATCGAAATTTTGGGAGTTCGATTTTCATTTAATGCGTTAGTCGTCAACAAGTTACCAAAACCTCTAATATTAGGAAATACTTTTTTAAGGGAAAATAAAGTCATCATAAATTATGAACAAGGGTCAATTTCTTTTCAAGGTAATTTCGGAAAAATTAAAGAATATTTTCAGTTAAGTTCAATGAATACCATTCCAGAAGAGTGTGAAGAATTAATACAGGAAAATGAAATTTCAGAATATGTGAACGAATTCGAATTCGAACAAAACAGTTCAAAAATTAAAAAATGTGAAAATAAAAACAAGGAAGAAACCTTACACCCCGAGTTGATAATAACAGATAAGAATAAAAAGGTAAATAAACTACGTAAACTACAATTAATAAATGATTGTAAAATAAAACCTCTAGAAGAAACAACTTTATTTTTAATGCTGAATGATAAAATCGAAACGAGTGAAATAAATTCGACACAATTTGTGCCCAACAACGAATTTTTGTTTAAAAAAAAAATTATTGATTACAAATCAATTACAAAAAGTGGATGAAAATTGTTTTAATTTAAATGTAACTTTAAAATCTGCAATGCCAATTAAATTATTTAAAGGTACAACTTTAGGTCAAGTACACGATGACGTTGATAACAACCATAATACGACACCAAGGTTGATAACGTCACATTGTTATGTAAATGTAGACGAGGTAAATACTGAAGACCATATTATTAATCCAGAAATCACAAAACAACAGAAAAAGGAACTTCAAAATTTATTAAACGAATACAAAGATGTTTTTGCAAAAACAACAAGTCAAATGGGATTTACCACAATGGCGGAACACAAAATAGACGTACAAGGAGCAAATCCAATCAAATCAAAACCATATCGAGTATCAGAAAAAGAACGTGAAATAATTAACATTCAAATAGAAGAGATGTTAAAAAACGGAGTAATAAGACCAAGTCAAAGTCCTTGGTCAAGTCCAATTGTTTTAGTCCCTAAACCAGATAAAACTAAAAGATTTTGTGTAGATTATCGAAAATTAAATGAGGTAACAAAAAAGTCAAGTTATCCATTGCCTAATATTGATGACATTTTAACTTATTTAAATGGAGCAAAATTTTTTTCAAGTTTAGATTTACTAAGTGGTTATTGGCAAATAGGAATAGAAGAGAACTCAAAGGAATACACTGCTTTTGTAGCACCAAATTTTGGCCTTTATGAATTTAACGTTTTATCATTTGGTTTATGTAATGCTCCTAGCACTTTCCAAAATTTAACAGACCGTATTTTTCATGGGATGAAATGGGGCCAGATCATGGTCTATTTAGATGATATTTTTGTGTTTTCTGACACCTTCGAAGAACATATAAAGAGATTGAGAGCAGTATTTGATCGATTACGTCAAGCTGGACTTACTCTAAAACCAAGTAAATGCAAATATGCCCAAACACAAACAAAAATTTTAGGTCACATAGTTAATCAGGAAGGAATCGCACCTGATAATAGCAAGTTAAATGCAATAAAAAAGTTTCCAAGACCAACAAGTATTAAAACAACACAAAGTTTCATAGGATTATGTAATTATTATAGGAAATTCATTAGAAATTTTTCGATCATCGCCAGACCATTGTACGCGGTCACCACTAAAAAAGGCTTTTATTGGGAAAAAGATCAAGAAGACGCATTTGAAAAATTAAAGGAGTGTTTAACAAATGCTCCGTTATTAAAACATTTTGACAACAACAAGAATGTAGAGCTACGAACAGATGCAAGTTTCCAAGGGTTAGGAATTGTGCTACTACAAGAGAATAAAGGAGAAATGCATCCAGTTGCATATGGTAGTAGAAAACTTACAAATGCAGAAAGAAATTATACAATTTCAGAACTCGAAGCGTTAGCTGTTATTTGGGGTCTACAATATTTTCGACATTTAGTTTATGGAAAAGAGATAAAAATAGTCACAGATCATCATGCTCTCTGTTGGCTTAAGACTATTAAAGACTTAACAGGAAAATTGGCTCGATGGGCAATAAAATTATCTGAATTCGAATATCACATAGTTTACAAAAATGGTAAGACACATAGCGATGCTGATTGTCTTTCTAGAAACCCAGTTTTAGAAGCTGATAAAAAAGATGAAATAGACGCAACAGACGTTCCTACGTACATAATGACGTCGGATGAACTAAGTGAATTGCAAAATCAAGATCCAGAAATTGTAGAATTAATAAATGCCATCGAAAACTCAGACGATCCGTCAATAAGCATTGGACTTAGGAGACGAGCAAAAAATTTTACGATTCAAGAGGGCGTACTCTACAAAAGAAATCCTAACATCATAGGAGCAGACAATCTTTTAGTGGTACCACGAAATTTAATTAGCGAAATTTTATTTTCCTCACATAGTGAGCCGTTAGCAGGACATTTAGGTAGAACCAAAACTTTAGAAAAAATTAAGAACAGGTATTACTGGACAGGATTGCAAAAAGATGTCGAACGGTTTGTAAAGGGGTGTCCAGACTGCCAGGCCAGGAAGGGTCGTACAAACGTCAAACCAGCCGGACTACTGCAACCAATAACTATAGGCCAACCTTTTGAAAAAATAGGGATCGATTTATTAGGACCGTTCAGAAGAAGTAAAAACGGTAAAACGGTAATCATAGTGGCTACAGACTATGCAACCCGCTGGACAGAAACGAAGGCGTTAGCCAATGGGAAAGCCCATCACGTAGCCCAATTCATCTTGGAAAATATAATTTGCCGCCACGGATCCCCAAAAATCATGTTAAGCGATAGGGGAAAAACTTTTATGTCTGAGATAGTAACCGAGTTGATAAAAATAATCGGTGGAGTAAGCAAATTCACAACATCATACCATCCTCAGACGAATGGGTTGACAGAACGGTTCAACAAAACGTTAGCTGACATGCTGGCCATTTTTACAAATACCCCACAAACAGATTGGGATGTAGCCTTACCACATGTAACTTTTGCATATAATACAGCTGTACAAGATACAACCAAATTCTCACCATTTTGTTTGGTATATGGTAGGGAAGCAAGACTACCTACAGAAGCAAATTTGAACACTCCTATATCCAACCCTAATATTAAGGAAGTAAGAGAATATGTGTTAAGAGCAAGAAGTTTAGCAGTAGAAAACATTCTACGAAAACAAAATTTAGACAAAGATTACTACGATAATAAACGACGAGAATTAGAATTCCAAGTTGGAGATAAGGTTAAAGTCTTTACACCAATTCGAAAAATTGGAAAAAGCGAAAAGCTGTTACTTAGGCATTTTGGCCCATATCTCATAAAACAACGACTTGGGGAGGTGGATTACGTCATAGCTAAGGGAACATCACCCAACGCGAAAACAGACGTAGTACATGTTAGTCGAATATTACCCTATTATGACGCATGGTCCCTAGAGGACAACGACAATAAATAAATAGATGTAGAAAAATTGATAGAATAGGTATAAGATTAAGTTTTAGATTGAAAAATGAATAAAAGAGGTATAAAATAAATATAGAAATAAGTTAATTTTGTTTTAGGTGTTCGAAAAACTTAATTTCGCGGCAAAATACGCCGTAGACACTAAAATTATTTGTTCTAGAATTATTAAGCAAGGAAATGCTCAAATCGAACCAGTAATCGAAATATCGGCAGGAGCCGCTTGGAGGCCGTTACACGCCGCTGTGGCATATGAAGCAACAATTCCAATGATATATGAAATGAAATGGGTACAAGAAGAAAGTAAACCAAGAAAACCAATCATGGACCTTAATTGCGAAAATGGCAATAGTCCCGAGTGCAACATAGAAAAAGCTTTCTACAACCTAAACAAGGCTTACGAAGAAGACTTATCCATATTAAAACGTACATGGGACCATAAAATGATGTTAGAAGAACAAGATTCGGTAAATCAGGGTCTCCGGAGGTCAAAAAGAGCATTGGATTTCCTCGGAGAAGCATTATCATGGTGCTGTGGTGTAGCGACAACGACAAAATTGGACAAAATGACAATGATGGAGAGTGAAGTGGAAGAACATGTAAAAAGAATAACGGACGGACTGACAACCACGTTAAGAAATTTGGCTAAAGATTCGGATGCGTTCAGAAATTACGAGAAGGAGGTAACGAATTCGTTTAACACTGTAGAAGATAGGATCAAAAAATTAGAAAAGGAAGTGTTAATGTATCAAAACGAAGGAAGAAAAATACTACAAGCATACCAACATTCTTATCAAAATTTGAGAAAAATAATTTCGTTAACGAGAAATCTTAGAACAGAATCGATTGTTACGTCATGTAAACAACATCACATTCCTCCAGGAGTAGTGGAACAGAAAGTGTTAAGAACCGACTTAACCCGATTAGGGGAAGAACTCGCAAAATTCGAGCAACAGCTGGCAATACCATTTCAAGAAATTGCAAAATATTATCAATTACCAATATGTGATTGTACATTAACTAAATCGAAATTAGTGATTCATATACGAATACCAATAGCAACAGTAAACCATTTTTGGAAGTTATACGAGTTAATAACAACGCCATTTGCATGGTACAATCAAACATGTACATTAAATCATGCTAATCTGTATTTGGCTGTAGCCAATCCATCATCAACCGTACAGTCCTTAAGAGCCATATCGGGAAGTAGTATGCATCAATGCAGAGTTTATGAAGATAAACTGTGTTACCTACCACGATTTTCATCAGACGAAATGCACGGACCACTTTGTGCTACAAAGTTGTTCCAAGGAGGAACGGTAGAAGATATCAGTAAACACTGTCCAATGAGATGTCACTCTTCAACTTCTATGGTAATCACAGAAGTAAGAGAAGAGGAGTATATAATTGCACATCCGAACAAAGAAGCAATAATAGAGTGTGGAGGAGTATCGCAACCATTAATACCACGTAGCAAATTAAACGTAAATCGATATCAGATAGGTGCAGTCAAATTAAAATTACCGTGTTCATGTAATTTAGTTGTATCACGAAGTATCATGATACCAAGAAGATACCCTTGCAACTCAAATCAGGAGTTAGCAACAATTGTCCATCACATACCAGCCATGTGGTCCTCACTGAAGTCGTACATTTTAAATCCACTAACCGCATCAGTGCAATACAACAACTTATCAGAATGCTTAAACAAAAATTGGACACTCCATATTCCACATATAAACTTAACAACGACAAAGGAAGACACCGACAAGATAATCGCCCTAATACAAGAAAGAAAAGGTCTGACTTTTGCAGATAAATATGGAGATATTGGCCATTCAGTTATAATGATATGGAACGTTATTTTATCAATTGTAGTATTTATTTTATTCCGAAGACCGCAAATCGCAGCCCTTGCCGCAATACCGCCAGTACAAGCAAACACAGGCCACCATGAAGTACTAATCGTATCAACTGGAATACTATTCGTAATATTTTTAAGTATGGTTGTTGGATGGATGATTAAATATATCATAAGAAAATTAAAGGAGAACAAAGGACGAACCACAACAAATAACACACAACTGGAACGCCGAGAAGAAAACCCCCCAATGGAAAAAGAAACTCAAACGGAGAAAAGAGAAGAGCAAATAAATCGTTATGTTTTGGAACTGAAGGAAGGTACAAACTTGAATGCTCTCAGGAAGACTGGAACAGAGTTTAAGGCATCGCTGAACAGTATAGACTCAGAACAATAAAAAAGAAGAAGTACAAAAGATAAAAGAAAAAGGTAAGCATTAAAAATTAAGTATTACGTAAGGTAGCTACCCCTCTAGGTTTAATATTTGTTGGTTAATTCAAAATACGCCGTAACGCATGCAAATTTAAAATCCCACTGCGATTTTGTATTAATAAAAATCTTGTATTGAAAACCAAAATAGAGGAAAAATGCGTAAAAGATTAAAGAATTAAATTCAGGTAAAAAGTAATAGTATAAATGAAATAGTAAAGAAAATGTAATATAAATGGGCCGCAAAAAGAAGCGTCTTAAAATAAGAAGGAGCCGCAAAATAAAAGTTACAAAGTCAACGAAAAGTTGAAAGAAATGAGCCGCAAGTCAGGCGTCTCATAGAATAAATAAGTAAATAATAGGTACTTCAAATGTTAATTAATAATTATAAAGAAAAAGCGATGCATATTAGAGAAAAAAAATGTTTAATAAAATAAGAGAGAATTCATGGGGTGGCGAGAAAAAATATAAAGTAATAAATAAATGTTGTGGGTTATTGAATGTAAGAATTAGAAATAGCTTTGCTTAAATAGAAAGGGAGATAAAATATTTGAAAAGAAAATAGAATCGAACACTTAAAGTTAAGTAATGGGAAATAAAAAATTAGAATTAGAAAAATGGTTATGTAAGGAAATTAGAATCTAATGTTATGTTATTTTTCATGTACAACCGCTACAACGCCAAACGAGTCTGAGACAAGATTAAAACCGATGAAAACAGGGTCACAAAAATCTAAGGAAAACTGGAGAGATCACCTAAAGCAAACCAAACACTAAGCACGAATGAATTATCCTCACTCAGCAAAGGATTTGAGGAAAATAGTTATGGATGGAAAAGAGCCTTCCAAGGAAACTTTGAATAATGTCCACAAAAAAGTTAAATAATAAAAATGTGGGACCACATATGGAAGAATGGTTGAATGGTCGACAACAAGTTAAAAGTAAACAAAATTACAAGAAGACACAGTTATAGAAGAAGCTCAAAATAAAGTTAATGAAGATGCTTGATAACAGAGTAAAGAAAATTCAAGCATAAGGTGAAAAAGGTTGTCCTAGTCTGCGAGTAAATAAAAAATATTACAAGTATAAAACAATCCAGTCCAGAAGTGAAGAACCTTAGCAGATCAATGAGTGTCAAGTGAAAAATAAATTAGTGAAAACTTAATACAGTGATAAACATGTTAAAAGAAATGTGATCTCAAACATTAAAAGACAGTAAAAATGTGTTTTAAAATAAACAAATTAAAAGAAATTGTGAACCCCTGTGAGAAAACTTACGTGTATTGAACTTATTTTGAAAATCTTGACTCATTCTTGTGTGTTTAATTTTTTTAGGATGAATTATGTATTTTAAGAAAAAATGTTGTAAAACCAATTGAATTTTTTTTGTATTTAGATTTATAAGAATTTATTGTTTGAAATTTTTATTTTTTATTGGGTGAAATTTGAATTTTTAATTATTTAGTTTTAAAAGATTGAATCCTACGTATGCTGAACGCAAAATTTTTTTTATTGGCCGTATTCTTGAAGAGCGACTTGGGTCAGCCGCTTTTTAAGAAGGGGAGTTATGCCACGAATGGAAATAAATTAGAAAATATTAAATTGAATTAAAATGAATTTATAAAAGTTAAATTAAACAAACAAGAAATAACTTACATTGTTATCGGAATGCAAGTCAGCATATAAGGGAAGTTGAACTCAAGTCAACTATAATGAGTTAGTCGTGGATAAGAGTTGAAATGAGATAGTTGTTAGTTAACCTTAGAGGAGATCGGTTGAGATCTAATTATGTTTTTAGTTTTAAATATTAATTATGAATAAACTTTATTATTATAAATTACGGTGAACTTTGAATGATCCAAACCCCCTCGGTACAAAGTCACAAAACCAAACGTGACAATAAGAAATGTCAGTTTAAAATATTTTTTCTTTGTCTAATATTGTAATAAATAAGACGTATATAGAAACAAGTTTGCTGCATAGGGATCTCAGGTTAAGATCGCAGCGCCCTCAAAATAAAACCGTGAACTAAGGCATCGCACAATCAAGTTACACATTTAAGTTTGGAATTCTCTTTATAACAAAATTTTTAACGTAATGAAACGGTAGGATCTGTACATGGAAAGTTTGTTTGAACGAAATATACAGCGACACAATAAATTATTGAGGACCGTTTTCTTCAAAACTGCCTAGCTTTGTCTCAAAAGTAGAATTTTCGGTTGCACTTTTTACTATTTTATACAAAATTAATAATTTAGGACTGAGAGAATAACTTAAAATAAAGTAAACTGTAGCAGTACAACTTTATTTAAATTAAAATTCGCGCTTAAAATGCACATCGCAATATACTGTGTAGCCACCACCGACAAACAAGGAATTAACTTCATTAATTTTGACGTTTCTAACATTTTGTATTAAGAACGAACATATGTTTACTACAGATTGATGCTTACATTTTAGAGCGATGAGTCACAAGAGATTTAAACCTGACTGAACTATATCTATGACTTGTGACGTCACAAGTAACTTTGATGGAAACATTTAAACAATCCTTCTGCTAATAAGTCTCTGACACAATAGGTCGTAGCCACCCTGTATATATATTTTGTTTTAAGTTTTAATAAAACGATTTTGCTACTCGACGTTTTGGTTTATCGACATTGTGTGTATGTATTTTGATATTAATCAAATCAAAAACTAATCAATTTACATATTAAAATAAGTGAACTATTAAACTAAGTTTTCCTTTCAAGTTGCCAAAGTATTACTTTTCAAAGCTTTCTAAGAGTGGCAGTGAATGTAAAAGTTGAAAACAAAAAAATAATATTTCGTTTATAAAATTTTCAATTTTTGCATATTAAATTTCTCTCCTTTTATGTAATGAATAGATGATTAAATGGAAGTATATTAAAATTTCGCTAATTAAATTAAAGGAATAAACAAATTAAACGTTCCCCTTTTCTCCTCTTTTCTCTCTTCCACTTCCATCTTAGACGTTTTGAATAGTTTATAAGAAAACAAAGTTGATGGTTGTGGTGTTTTGAGGCAAATATTGTGATCGCGTTAAAATCTCTGGGTTTAGCGAGAGTAAACGGTAACTGCCTTTTACCCAACGTGAGACTCATGTTATATTCATTCTACATTTTCTACTGCGCCAAGCCGCCCAAGGGCTTCAACCACGATATCATTGAACATGTAAAGTGTTTAACCGCTATATTCTTGTCTACAGCTTAGTGACATCACTTTAGAATATTAGTGCGACAAATGTCAGCTTCATTATAATAAAGTGCTTTTAACAACAAACGAAGTAGCTTTATTTACAAACCATCGCATCGCGCACCAAAAAAGAAAAAAAAGAAAAACTTTTAAAAAGTAAAATTTTTCGGAATAAATTGTTTACACGTTTAAATTAGAAAATCCAAAACTTTCGCTTTAATATTTAATATTTGAACTTTTAAAATATTTTACAAATGAAATGCCTCGGGGGCGTATAAAAGTTAACAAAATCAATCGACTCAATTTGTCGTTTCTTTGACTTTGATATGTTTGTAATCTATAGGTTTTTTTTCGTTTACAAATATTGCAAATCAAAACTTTCATGTAAATTAATTTTTTTTTTAATTTACTTTGCCTTCTGGGCTTTATAATAATGTCCATCCCTGTGTACAAAAAAATAATGGAAATACATAGTTAGTGAGTCTTGGATAGTTGAAAGTTTTTAAATAAACAAATGATAGACGTGGTCGTAGTAGAATCCGAAATTTATGAGAACAATAGGGCGGAGCCAATATCTTGCGTAATACAGGTGGAGGGAGTGAATGCTCTCTCTCTCGCTATCTTTAAAATTGATGCAATAACCAAATGTTACCAGGCACATACTATAGCGCATTGGCTCCGCCCTATTGTTCCTATAAATTTCGAACTATAGTCCAGGGGTGCTCTAGAGCAGGGGTGACCAACTTCACTAAACATATAATCGACTATTTTTCTTAAAAATGTGTCGCGATCTACCAAGTAAAATCTTGTCAACTGTGATACAGGTAGCTGACTCGTCAGCCATTTTGGTTCGAACGTCAAAGTGAAGTTTAATGTCATTTGTACTATTTCGATTTTTCGAGCGGTAAAATGTTGTCTAATATTTTAAGACCCACTCTTGTCAAAAAATTTAAGGATGGCTTAACCTCATGTAAAACAATAGGGTTAGAAAGAGTGCAAATTACATCAAACGTCACGTTGAAGTTTGACCAAAAATGGCTGATGAGTCAGCTATTATTGTGATCTAGTTTCTGATACTACAGGAACCAAGACCGTTTGAGGGTTGAAATCTCTCTTTCGACAATGATCTACCAAAAATCGCTTTGCGATCGACTATTAGATCGCGATTGACTTGTTGGCAATTCCTACTCTAGATCTCTGGATTAGGTAGCGGAAGGTCCCATTTTGGTTGTAGTGATTGCTTTTTATGTGGACGAACTAAAATGCTAAACATGAATGGAATCCACGGCGCATGTGTAAACAATATGCCGGGGGTATGCAAAGAGAAACAGTGTAAATGTGACAAATTGACTTTGACAGATGGATAACCTACAAAATGTTGACAGTGAGAGTTTGAATAAATGTCAATAATGGCGATCCCTAGTCTAGGGCTTCACGCGAGAGTCTCACATGCTCCCCTCGCCCTTGCAACTTTTTTCGATGCGAGGCGAGAGTAAGGATTTCACGCGACTCTCGCTTGAAGCCTTAATAATCGAAGATAAGGGCGTATGACTCCCGGCCAACATAATAGAAACTGTCTAGAAAAGGGTTGCAAAATT
This sequence comes from Malthinus seriepunctatus, assembly GCA_963924605.1. NCBI lineage: Eukaryota > Metazoa > Arthropoda > Insecta > Coleoptera > Cantharidae > Malthinus > Malthinus seriepunctatus. The sequence continues at coordinate 11,378,558 of OZ004603.1, forward strand.
GGAATTCGACTCGAGCTCAGTTCCTTTCGAGCTACCTGGTGAGTATTGTCTTTGTTTTCAGGCTGTTAAAGTCTTGTATCTTTTGACAAGCTTGTTGACTGTGTTGAATGTATATCTACGTTAGTTCCAGAGCCTTTTGTTGACTGCTTACACTCCAGCGAGCATTCCCCTTGTTTCCCAATCGTGTGGAGCCCTGTAGGGTGTTGGCAACCTTCTGTTAACCCCGTACACTCCAATGAGCATTCCCGTTGTTTTCCAATTGTGTGGAGCCCTGTACGACCTTGACACCATTCTGTCGACTACGTACACTCCAGCGATAGTTCCCGTTAGTTGTTGCAAAGCAAAGCTTGTACAGTGAATCCTGGCTTCGCGACTAGAGCGAACCTACCTAACATAAGTTGTGACGCACCTCTCAGAGAAAGCATAAGGGCGTTTCCCCGAGGGTACGCCACGTGGTGTTCTTAGGACTTCAGAGTGTTTCAAACGCAGTTCAAACGTCCAACATCGGTCCACGCAACAGACATCGAATCATACGATACGTTTCGACCAACTTTGATTATAACCAAACAAAACAGTCGATAAGTTGACTCAAATCATTAATTTCTAAAGGAAAATTTCAGAACGATCAAGATGGCGCTAACACGTTAAGCAGTGGTAAATTTAATTATAATGAGCAACAAATTATTTAAGAATATTAAAGAATGCATTTTTAATTCGAAAAGGCACAGATTTTCCATCGTTTTGAGAATTATGAAAATTTTAATAGCGCGTACCTTGTCTTCCAAGTTTATTTATTATTAAAATGTGGCTGCTATTTGTAGTTAGTTTTACACGTCACACTTTAAGCGAGTATACAAGTGTCTCATACATCCGAGGAAGACTAGTAGAACCGACTTTTAAAGCCCTTTTAGGTCAAATTAAAAATTAATAAAAAATTCATGTTGTACATGAATTCGACGTGCACAAATACTAAGCCTAGCGGGTATTGGTTAGTAATTCACTATTTGTGTAGGTTGTTCATGATTTAAAATTGAAATTACATTCGTTATAAAAATAGTAACAAACGAAATAAAGTTTTCTGCTCTGAATAAAAACAAAAATAATTAATTACAAATATTTTATTCTATTTTGTGTAAATAAAAACTCTGCTATTACAACAGGCCCATTACTAAAGTAGTCCACAGTATAAAAATTTCATTTTCCGTCCGTGTAACAGGCGCCCAGTCCACGGAATCGAACTTTGAGTCTCGGTCCGCGTAACAGACATCGAAATACAACTGACTGTAATTTTTTAATTTTAAAAGGCCACCTTGTATAATGTACAGAGATCACTGTAAAGACACAGGTATTATACGCACGTTTCAATTAACACAATTATTTTTTCATTTCTATTTTTTTAATTTAAATTTACGATTTATACTAATTTCAATAACGAGATTTAATACTGAAACTGTAAACAGAAAATAAAAATTTGAAAGCGAGCGATACATTTATAAAAGCTTTAAGCACTTTTAGTAGTCAGTTATTATGTAGGATTTTGCCATCATAGTTATTGTATTATGCAATAGAATTTAATATTCATAACTAATCTTTATACATTTGATTGCGAACTGAAAATACATCGGAAAGGTCCTTTTGATATTATCAAAACAATGCCAAACGGCGCTTTCTAAAATAAGGGTAAACTATTAATATTTATACTGCTTTTCTCAAACTTTATTGACATCGTCTCATTAATAACAATAATAACGATAAATTCTAATTTACATTATTTTTTCTCCATGTTACTTTCTTCTATTCGAACAAAAAAATATCTTACATTATCTATCACCTTCTACTATACAGTGTGTCGGTATGTTCTCAAATGTATTTTGAAACCATTTACGGTCCTAACAAATTAATAGGGCCTCAAAACTGCCACTACGTGATCCTACCAGTTAAATTACCGTTAAAGCCCAGTTAAATAAATATACCACGTAAGAGAAACCGGGCTAAACAGGCCCGACATTAAAAGTAAAATATTAAGTGTTTCTCGGCGCCTCCACCATATGGCACGACTGGGATCGTGACTCCTGTGGGACTCTCAGGTTGTACCAGAATAATTAGGGGCTTATAAATAAGGTAAATGAAGCCCACGTTTAACTATGGATTGAAGAAGAGCTTTTAGCGTCCAAAATGTCTGACTAGCACACTAGAAATTATGAAACAAACACAAAGCTCCTTATTAATCCGTATTTCATCGTCACGGTTATCCTAAATGATTAGATTATAACTTATTTTTATTAAATTTATTATTAATGCTTCAAAGACCCAGTGTACGTGATTCCAAGGCATAGAATGAATCAATAAATATTTTGTTTGGACTTTGGGAGGGCTTAAGATTAGATTTAAAACGCCTCCACGTGTGAAACGACCCCTAAATAATAAAACACATTAAATTTTCTTTTTTTTAAATATTTTAAAATAAAATGTGTGAACTTGGATATACGACATTGGGCCGCTTAATACGACTAGGATTACTTTACAAAGGCAATAGAATATTGATGAGCTCATATGTCATTCTCTTCAACGGATTTTGTTCTGAAAAGCTTAGTCCCGCACATATCAAGTAAAACATTCCAAAATAAAAAGTTTTTAAAAGAATAAAAATCGTACAAGAGACTTTAAACTTTTAATTTAAAATTTTTCAATAAGTTTCTCATGTACCTACAGGGTGGGTGTTTTTGTGTCTTGTAAAAAAGTGTGATTTTGTTTAAAAGTTTAAATTGAGAAGAAAAAATTCCTCCAAGTTGTAAATTGTTTTTAAAGAGAAAGACGCCGTAAAGAAAACTCTACAGATATATCAGATATCCTTGTTATATTTTAAAATAGGTAACGATAACGAGATCGGGTGTGCTTTTCATAGTACTTACACTGTAAAAAATTTAAATTTTAAGAGGGCGATATTTTTCAAATGGGCGGGGAAGGTGATATTTAGACATTCCGCTATTAAGCTTTAGCGCCTTTAATATCCGGTTGATATCACTAATATTTACAATTCCTGATAGGGTAAAGTTCAAGGAAGGCACTAAAGTATTTGTATATAAAAAATAAGAGCCTAATTAGTGAGAAAAATGCAGTTGAACTTGGTGAAATTTAAAAAAAGACAGGATGTTGTTTCTACCCAACATCCGTTGTTTTTTTTGAATTACACAAAGTTCAACTGCAATTTTCTCACTAATTAGGCTCTTATTTTTTAAATACAAATACTTTAGTGCCTTCTTTGAACTTTACCCTATCAGGAATTGTAAATATTAGTGATATCAACCGGATATTAAAGTCGCTAAAGCTTAAGAGCGGAATGTCTAAATATCACCTTCCCCGCCCATTTGAAAAATATCGCCCTCTTAAAATACTTTCACTTGATTATTATTTAATTGGTTTTTTGTCAATTCCGATTGCCAGTTCCTGTAGTCACAAGACGTGAGTTCCACCTGAGCAAAAAACATAATGTTGACCTAAAGAAAAGGGTCTATCATAGACAAGCTGAAGGAAAAGAGTAGGTCGAGGGTAAGTCTAGCTGGGGTACCTTGGGATTGCCAGTTCCCGTACTCACAAGACGTGATCTCCTGAGCATAAAACACCATATTGACCAAAAAAATGCTCTCTCATGGACAAGCTGAAGGAGGAGAGTTGACTTAGCTGGGGTAGCTTGGGATTGCCAGTTCCCGTACTCATAAGACGTGATCTCCTGAGTATAGAACACCATGTTGACCAAAAGAAAATGCTCTCTCATGGATAAGCTAAAGAAAGATAGTAGATCGAGAGTACCCCTAGCTGGGTTAGCTTGGGATTGCCAGTTCCCGTACTCAAAAAAACGTGAGTTTCTCCTAAGCAAAAAACATCATGTTGAGCTAAGGAAATTGCTCTCTCATGGACAAGCTGAAGAAAGAGACTCGATCGAGAGTAGGCCTAGCTGGGGTAGCTTGGGATTGCCAGTTCCCGTACTCACAAGACGTGATCTCCTGAGCATAAAACATCATATTGACCAAAAAAATGCTCTCTCATGGACAAGCTGAAGGAGGAGAGTTGACTTAGCTGGGGTAGCTTGGGATTGCCAGTTCCCGTACTCATAAGACGTGATCTCCTGAGTATAGAACACCATGTTGACCAAAAGAAAATGCTCTCTCATGGATAAGCTAAAGAAAGATAGTAGATCGAGAGTACCCCTAGCTGGGTTAGCTTGGGATTGCCAGTTCCCGTACTCACAAAACGTGAGTTTCTCGTAAGCAAAAAACATCATGTTGAGCTAAAGAAAATGCTCTCTCATGGACAAGCTGAAGAAAGAGACTCGGTCGAGAGTAGGCCTAGCTGGGGTAGCTTGGGATTGCCAGTTCCCGTACTCACAAGACGTGATCTCCTGAGTATAGAACACCATGTTGACCAAAAGAAAATGCTCTCTCATGGACAAGCTAAAGAAAGATAGTAGATCGAGGGTAGGCCTAGCTGGGTTAGCTTGGGATTGCCAGTTCCCGTACTCACAAAACGTGAGTTTCTCCTGAGCAAAAAACATCATGTTGAGCTAAGGAAATTGCTCTCTCATGGACAAGCTGAAGAAAGAGACTCGATCGAGAGTAGGCCTAGCTGGGGTAGCTCGGGATTGCCAGTTCCCGTACTCACAAGACGTGATCTCCTGAGCATAAAACACCATATTGACCAAAAAAATGCTCTCTCATGGACAAGCTGAAGGAGGAGAGTTGACTTAGCTGTGGTAGCTTGGGATTGCCAGTTCCCGTACTCACAAGACATGATCTCCTGAGTATAGAACACCATGTTGACCAAAAATAAAGACTCTTTCATGGACTAGCTGAAGAAAGATAGTAGATCGAGAGTAGGCCTAGCTGGGTTAGTTTGGGATTGCCAGTTCCCCTACTCACAAGACGTGAGTTCCTCCTGAGCAAAAAACATCATGTTGAGCTAAAGAAAAGGCTCTCTCATGGACAAGCTGAAGACAGAGAGTAGATCGAGAGTAGGTCTAGCTGGGGTAGCTTGGGATTGCCAGTTCCCGTACTCGCAAGACGTGATCTCCTGAGCATAAAACACCACATGTTGACCAAAAGAAAAGGCTCTCTCCTGGACAATCTGAAGGAAGAGAGTAAGCCCAGCTGGTGTAGCTCGGGATTGCTAGTTCCCGTACTCACAAGACGTGAGTTCCTGAGAAAAAAACACCTTGTTGACTAAAAGAAAAGGCTCTCTCATGGACAAGCTGAAGGAAGAGAATATCCCTAGCTATGGAGTAGCTATACATTGCTGGCATTTACAAGGCGTGAGACAAGCGAAGATTAAATAAAAGCATGATAAATATAAGGAACTTTATAAATACGAACTAAAAATTGGGAAAATTTGGAAAATTGTTGTGTATAGGTAATGTTGAATTTTCACACGCATGAAAAGAGAACAATAAATAGACATTATTACCGCCATTTAAATACGGGGTGTTCTATATGAAGTAACAAAGTTTAATTTCCGGTGACTCCGGAAGTAAAACAAAAGAAGATTATTTTCATGAAAAATAGAAAACGCGATTAAATCCAACCGCTAATTTTTCTTGTCATTAATTTTGTGCAAGTTGCGAATACTATCTGTCAGCTGGTAATAAACAATCCTCTGTATGAGAGCCTCGATTTATAATAAAAATTCCATTTTTGTATTAAAATTAGTAGCTTATTGTATTTTTTGTTAAATGAAAGTTTCAAAAATTGCAACAGGTAAAAGTATTACCTATTATTAAAATGTTTTATTTGCCCTGAAAAATAAGTTTCTCCATTTCGTTGTCAACATAATTGCATTTCATTTGTAAGAGAGTGTTCGTTAAAAGCTGCTATAGTACTTGATAATGGACTCGCTGCAATAGGCATTTTAACTTTTAATTTTGTTTTACATTTTCGACGTTTCTAAAATATAAGCGGAGCTTAATAAAATGCGCTCGAGCTTACGACGAGAGATTTTTTTCCGAGAAAAAAATTTCCTTCTTTTTCAAGAAATGCAAGTCGAGCTTTTATTTTTGTGGTTTTCCAGGTGATGCGATTTCACATATATAAGAGAGTCGATCTAGGGAGATATGCAATGTAGCGTGACAGGAAAGGGTGAAAGTGGAGTGAACAGGAAATGGATAATACGGCTATGTGTTCGCTCACCGGACTGGCATAGATTAGAGGATGTGTCGTAAATGCGTCCCTGCGGTCAGCCGTACCTAATTTTTACTTTACAAAAAAAAGGATATCTCGTATAGTTTCGAAATATAATTTTTTTAAACAATTAATTTAATTCGTATTAATTAAATTTCAAATTTAAAGGTTTAAGCACCCTTGCGCTTCAGGGAATTTATACGAGGGGAACTTGACGAATTATCTACAAGTTATGAAACCAACGACCAACGATACTATTATAACTTTTGTTATTCAACAGTATTTCCATTTAGGGGATGTTCACACTGGAGCCATCGTCTATTCCCAGCTACCACCATTAAAACGCCTCAATCATAGGTACTATAAGCGTACGATCACAGCTCTTCCACTAACTGGATCACTTGCAATTGATTCATGACTTCACAGGAGGGAGCTTCAGCCCCATTTAATTCCAATCATTCTCTCACAAATATGTTTGGTAATATTCCGATCCTTTATTAAGAACTAACCGTTAACCAGTGCTACTCCACGAGACTTTGGGGCTGAGCTCCTTCCCTACTCGGACCCCGGGGATTTTTCGGGAAAGTCAGATTTTTCTAATGATTTTTAGGGTCTGATCTACCCTGATACCAATATTCAAGCTCCTACCATGGTTAAAAGCTTCATTAATTCAAGTTACCTACCCCGTTACAAAACATCAATTAATAAAGCTTCTTTCCTCTGTCTAGCGATCAGATGCAGCTTAACCAACGCTACTCTACGAGACCTTGGGGGTCTCCTTCCCTACTCGGACCCCGGGGATTTTTCGGGAAAGTCAAATTTTTCTGAGGATCTCTAGGGTATGATCTACCTTGATATCAAATTTCAAGTTTCTACCATGGCTAGAAACTTCATTAATTCAAGTTATCTACCCCGTTACAAAACATCGATTAATAAAACTCCTTCTCTCTGTCCAACAACCAGATGCAGCTTAATTAATGCTACTCTACGAGACCTTGGGGTGAGCTCCTTCCCTACTCGGACCCCTGGAATTTTTCGGGAAAGTCGCATTTTTCTAAAGATCTCTAGGGTCTGATCTACCTTGATACCAAATTTCAAGTTCCTATTATGGCTAGATGCTCTATTAAATCAAGTTACCTACCCCGTTACAAAACATCAAATAATAAAGCTTTTAGTCCCTGTCCAGCGACCAGATGCAGCTAAGCCATTCCCCACAAATTTCTGTCAAATGAGGTTGACGCATGTCAATTCTTGTGTGATTGTTATAAACCGCATTTTCAAAATTCGACCAACAGAAAAATTCTATTCCAATATCATGCACTTTTCTTGGACGTGGCTTAGCTGCATCTGGTCGCTGAACAGAGATTAGGCATGTTAGGAACTTGAAATTTGGTATCAGGGTAGATTGGATTCTAATAATTCTTATAAAAGTCTAACTTGCTCAAAAAACACTCAGGGGCCGAGTGGGGGTACGACCTGAAACTTCCGGGGCTCCGGGGGATTTTTCAGAATACTAAACCTATTATTGACACCTACTACTCCCATTACCTCTTTTTATTAATAAAAATCCCAATAAAAGTTGTTTTTGTTTGATTCTTCACATTGAAGGCTAGGTGAGGTTTAATAATTTTTGTAATTTTCGTCGTACCCAAAACGTATTTTGCATATTTGATATTTATGGTTTTCAACTAAATATTTTATCATTGTAATTTTACACCACCCAGAGCACAATCAAATTTCAATTATTATTTTCTCATTGTTAGTTTTATGTTAATTATTTTAAAATTTGAATTACACACATTGGATTCGTTTTATTTCATGGCGCGGACATCATACATTATTTGCTTAATTAAATAAAAATTTATAAACCTTTTAAAAATCGGAAGAGAAAAAAATATATATTTCTAGTTTGTCCTATTTAAGTCCATTAAAACGAATATCGAAAGCTCGGAAAAGTGTATAAAAAAAAGAGTCCGATCGTGCTCTTAATGGGTCCGAAAGCTCACGCGAAAACTCTCAGCAAAAATAGCTTTTTTATCTTCCCCTAATAAAAGCAACTTTTTGTATCTAATATAAAGTGAAAATTTTGTTTTATTAACATATCGGCTTTAATCTAAGCTTTGTAATGTTTTAACAAATGTATAACAGTAAATTGTGTATAAAAGCGTGTAACCGTCGGACTCGAAATTATCTCAAGATCAAGCAACGGACCCGGCCTGGAGCTGAGCCAGCATTATTTGTTCGATAGTATCTTCTACAAAACGACGAAAAATAATCATGAAAAGCTCACGTTTGTCGTAAAATAGTAATCACCAGCCAACTTGATCGCTAACTATTAAAGCTTACATAAAAATAAATTACAATTTAAAATCATTTCAATTGGAAAATCGGTAAATTAGAGACTTTTGTATCAAAATAGAAAGAAACTATTTGCCTCCCTCCATGTAGTAATTAAGAGTTAAGCAGTTTAACACACAATTTTACGCTTCGCGTACAACACACACGATTACTACTACAATCTGGCATTATAAATTCGGAAGCGATAATTAATAACATTTATAAGCTTAATTAAAAGCGAATCGATTTACTATAATAATTATATGGAGTTAACATGTTTATCTATTATATTTATTTTAAAATAAAGGACTCGAGTTAACAGTGTATCGAATACTGGCTCTGCGCCCGTGAAGAGAGCCCTCATGATGGCTATGGCCAAAAATCCTCTCTAATACATATTATTTTATACGATGGTTCAGGATGTTGATTCGCAAAGATAGGAAACTATGGAAAGTTGAAATATAAAGCTATAAATAAGCTACAAGGGCCCTATGGATCTATAGCCGAACGTTCGGCAAAACCTGGGGACTGACATCCCAGTTTACTTATTGGATATATACCGTGATGGTTATACCAATAGAAACATTTAGGCAGGTTTTTTGTGGTGGACAAAAAATAGAAAAAATCCAAAGATTGGCGTGCCTAGGAATTACTGGAGCCAATGCGTACTACGCCTACAGCAGCAATGGCAACAATGCTGAACCTCCTTAACAACCTTACATCTGGTTGTGAAAGCCAAAGCATTAAGTGAGCCTTACAGACTAAAAACTCAATCCTCCATAGGAAGAAATGAACAAGGACATGCTTCAATTCTAAGAGAGATGGAAGAACACCCCATGCTTAGTATGGTGTCTGGCAGAATAATCAAAGTATACAGGGTTTGTATAAGAATTATCGGGAAAAGTTTTGGAAAAATAGATTTATTTCAGATATTGCTAAAAAAACTTAAAGTTCTTCAAAGAGCATCTCGTTCACACACTTTTTCCAGCGGCTTTTTCATGACTTGAAGGCTCTTTGGTAAGCGGTTTCCGGAAGGTCCTTAAAGGTACGCGTACAAGCTTCTTTGACGGCACGGTTCTATGGTCGTGTCTTTTGAGGGAGGATTTCACTTTTGGGAATAGAAAAAAATCTGCTGGAGTCAAATTGGGAGTGTAGGGGGGGTTGGGGAATCGTCGCAACGCCGTTTTGCGTCAGGTAGTTGTGGCTGGGTGCCTTGTCGTGATGCAATTTCCAATTTCCGGCGATGGCTAGCCTCACACGGTTGAACCTTCTTTTCTGTCTTCTTAGCACTTCTAGGTAAAAAGCACCATTCACTATATGCCCGTTGTCGTCTGTTCTTGCGGTCGACGGCCGTCCAGCACGGAGCTCGTCCTCTACACTCTCTCGGCAATCTTTGAAGAGCTTGTGTCACTTGAAAACTGCAGTTTGTGACATGCTTTCATCCTTGAACACTTGGTGAATCATGCCCAACGTGTTCGTACCCGATTTCCCCATTTCAATACAAAATTTGATGGCGTACCGCTGTTCAATCTTCGCTGCATTTTGAGCTTGCACGAGTCACTCGACAGGGGTTCACTAAAAACTAAAAGACACTTAGCGCGTTTTGAAGGTCAGCCCCCCTACGACCGAGTCCGTTCGCTGCGAGCGCGCTGCGACGTACAGTCTTGTCAGGAAAAAATTGTTCTCAATACTTTTTATGCAAGCCCTGTATACCATCGAAAAAACCTACGGAATTAACATTCTGACATGTACTAGGGAGCTGTACCCAACAGGTACAGGAGCTGTACCCTAGGATCATCGGGGACGGCAACTTGGGGCAAGGGGTATTCTTAAAGCCTCGGGGAGTACATAACCGTCTTCCAAGCAGAAATTTACGCCATCTTAACATGTGCGAAAATGCTGGTAGATAGAGGATATCACAACCAAGGCATCTTCGTAGTATCTAACAGCCAAGCGGCCCTCAAAGCGCTGAACGCCTGTGAGGTGAGGTCCGGACTAGTTACGGACTGCATCCGCAGACTGAATGCGCTAGCGGGGATAAATCTCATCAACCTGGTATGGGATGCCAGCTCATGCCATCACATACCAGGGAATGAGAAAGTGGACGATCTGGCCAAAAAGCAAAACAAGGTCCTTTTGACCAGAACCAGCTTTTGGCATTTCTTATGAAATGGAAAAGTGAAGTGATTTTAGTGAAGTGGCCTGTTAAACATTGGAAGGAAACTCCTGGACAGGGACATTCTAAAGCCCTACTGGAGAAACCATCTGACAAAAGAACTTGCTCTGTACTCAGAATGAGCAGAGATGAACTACAACTGGCAACGGCATTAATAACGGGCCATTGCCAGCTTAAATAGCAGCTGCATACGATGGGACTAGAAGAAGACTCACTATGCAGAGGATGTGCAGAGAGGATGAAACTCCACTTCATTTCTGCTACACTGTGAGGTTTTCACAAGAAGTCGTTACAGCATTCTCGGGAAAGAGAAGATGCTCCAAAGAGAGCTGCCCAACTTATCAACAGAGAAAATTCTGAACTTTATCAAAAGCACAGAACTCCCATAAGGGAAGACCAAATCCAAGCGCACAATAGATCCGAGAGATCGCTATGAAAGTAACCAACCTCAACAATTAATTAATGGTTGAAGCTAAAACCGAAACATATCGTAGAAATTGATTACACAGTGTGTTCATTAGTGGCAGGTCCGAGTAAAAAAAAACTCCGGACCACATAGTTTATAACTGACCTCCTTAATGTCCGACTTGAACGGTACTTCCATTTTCATAAAATAAATTAAAAACTAAATTACCTGCTATTTTCATTAAAAAATTCCGAGGTGGTCCTCTTGTAGAGCGAAGCACGCGAGTTCTCAAAGCTTCATAAAACTTATCCAACACGATATGGGATTTTTTTTTCAAAGAATGGTCTAGAAAAAATATTGAGATTTACAAGAAAACCAGTTAAAGCGAAAGGATAAAATATGTGGATATGATGTTTTGGTAGATTAGAAGCGTCGGAGAAAAAGTAGGTCGGTACTGCGAAGAAGAAAGATGAGAAGTTTAATGAAAAATTTGATTTTTTTACATAATTCTTAATTACGCGAGTTTCTTTTATAATTTAAGTATATAAAAAGGCTATTAGAAGCAAATAAAAAAATTTTAAGCATCATAAAGTTGCGACATTAACATGATGAGAGAATATTTTGCAACAAAAGCACTAGAGCAATATTTGCCCGGTAAGATGCCAACGTAGTAGCTATAAAAGTGCGAAGAGTTAAGCCACTGGTGGTAGCAGCTGTCGTATAATGAAACTTAAAAAGCCATCAGTCTACCAAATTCAACATATTCCATATTGAAGAAAAATAATATATTTCAACTCGAGAATATAAGCCGTGAATATACTACAGGTGAACATTTACTTTATTGAAATTTTAACTTTTTGTTTCAGCAAAAGTCGCGCTCGCTCTATTGTATTGCACGAGAAGGTTTATTTAACTCTTCCACAGTCGTCGCGCGTACAAACATTTCAATACAATTATCGACAACGATATTGATAAATAAGTTAATAGAAAAAAATTACGACGTTCTGGTAGGTAATAAAGAATAATAATATTTGGAATGGAATCATACATTTCCCGTGTTATTCATTTCATAAAATTAAATTCCTCCACCTTTCGAGCGCTTTTAATTCGTTTTACGGCATTTGGGGTTTGAGAGAGAGAGAGAGCACAACCTAGCAAAATATTTCCAAGTGGAAGAGGAAAATCTACAAACTTTAGAGAGAAATTCCATTTTCATTGATCACCCTTATAATATACTACTCTACTATTAAGAGAGAATTATTATATTTCAAGTTTCTACAAATGGAGGTGAATTAAGGGTGACTATACTCTATAGGTACACATTATATTATTTAATAATACTACAATTGGTTCGAGTCGTATTCGTCGCAACAACAAATACCTTATACAACTTTAATTAATCAAGATGTTTGCCATCTCACTATTATAATTAATGGATTTATTATTGCTTTATCAACCTACAAAACACATTATTTGAGGAAATTAAGGGGTGTTTTTGCCGTGTTTTTTCATTTATTTTACTAATAAGATTTGTTAACTTTTGATGTATTGTTGTTTTCTTTTTTCGTTCGCACTAATTTATCAAACCTTCTCTTTTATAATTAATTTTGTCGTAAGACATTCTTTCAGAAGAAGAGGTTTTTAAGAGTCTCGAATTAAATGTCAATAAAGAACAAAAAGAAGTTAAAACTCTTCAAATTTAAACATTCAATGTCAACGCGTGATTCTAGAAGAGAAAAACTGTATTAGGATGGTTTACATAAGTATGTGACGTAATTATTTACAACAAGATAAACAAATGATTTTCCAATGGTTGACCGACAGCTTCAGCGAAGATGGGCTGGGTTAAATAGATGTTAAACAGGGCGCCACGTAATTTACAGCCGTTAAAAAAAATACAAACCCCTTAAAACATATAAGGGAGCATTGATGTAAAATACAAATTTAAGATTACCATGATAAGTCATATAAAGAGCTTTAATTTGAATTACAATATTGTAAAAGTCCTGCTCAAGGTTCTAAAAGATCTTTCTACTAAAAGCTTTCCAAATGAAACGTCCAATGAATCTAAGACGACTATGGCAAGTGATATAATATAGAGATATTTTATAAAATAGGTCCTGCTCTAGATTAGGGACAGTTTTCTAACAAACACAAACCTTGGGATGGATTTAAAAAATCTGAGATATGTACAGAGACCACTAAAATTCCATTGAATCTAAGATGGCCATAATAAGACATATACAGATATTTTAAGATAAAATAAGCCCTGCTAGAGGTTAAAGAAGCTTTTTATCCAATCCAAATGAATCTACGAATTTAAAAGACTGGAGAAAGGCTCAACAATATTTTTTCAATGAATCTAAGGTGCTCATGGTAAGTCATATAAATATCTCTTATGATACAATAAGCTCTGCTCTAGCTTAGAGAAGGTTTTCCAACAAACATGAACCCTAAGATGAATTTAAAAGATCACAAAAATCTGGGCTGGGATCCTGTAATTATTAGCGTATTGCTTCGCTACGCTAAACTACTTACCCCCTACCCCTCTCATACAAACTTTTAGAAATTGATATGGAAAGGGGTAAAGGGTAAGTAGCTTAGCGTGCGTAGCAGTAAGCTAATAATTACAGGATCCCAGTCCAGAAGAGGCAGTACAACTTCCAATTAATCTAAGATGGCCTTGATAAGCAATATAATAGTAGTTTATGATATACGTGTTAAAGGGACGTTTTATTTCGTGAGTGGAAAAGATTACGAAATGAGCGTAGCGAATGGAGTAACTCCACGAACAAAATAAAATTACTTTTTAAAGTGATGCTTAAGAGGGCTTTAAAATGTCACAAATGGTCCTTTTAGATTTTTTTTAAAGAAACTTTAAGTAGAGAAAGTTTCGAAATAATTTAAGCAATATAATAGTAGTTTATGATATACGTAAGGGACGTTTTATTTCGTGAGTGGAGAAGATTACGAAACGAGCGAAGCGAATGGAGTATTTCCACGAACAAAATAAAATTACTTTTTAAAGTGATGCTTAAGAGGGCTTAAAAATGTCACAAATGGTCCTTTTAGATTTTTTTTAAAGAAACTTTAAGTAGAGAAAGTTTCGAAATAATTTAAGCAATATAATAGTAGTTTATGATATACGTAAGGGACGTTTTATTTCGTGAGTGGAGAAGATTACGAAACGAGCGAAGCGAATGGAGTATTTCCACGAACAAAATAAAATTACTTTTTAAAGTGATGCTTAAGAGGGCTTAAAAATGTCACAAATGGTCCTTTTAGATTTTTTTTAAAGAAACTTTAAGTAGAGAAAGTTTCGAAATAATTTAAGCAATATAATAGTAGTTTATGATATACGTAAGGGACGTTTTATTTCGTGAGTGGAGAAGATTACGAAACGAGCGAAGCGAATGGAGTATTTCCACGAACAAAATAAAATTACTTTTTAAAGTGATGCTTAAGAGGGCTTAAAAATGTCACAAATGGTCCTTTTAGATTTTTTTTAAAGAAACTTTAAGTAGAGAAAGTTTCGAAATAATTTAAGCAATATAATAGTAGTTTATGATATACGTAAGGGACGTTTTATTTCGTGAGTGGAGAAGATTACGAAACGAGCGAAGCGAATGGAGTATTTCCACGAACAAAATAAAATTACTTTTTAAAGTGATGCTTAAGAGGGCTTTAAAATGTCACAAATGGTCCTTTTAGATTTTTTTTAAAGAAACTTTAAGTAGAGAAAGTTTCGAAATAATTTAAGCAATATAATAGTAGTTTATGATATACGTAAGGGACGTTTTATTTCGTGAGTGGAGAAGATTACGAAACGAGCGAAGCGAATGGAGTATTTCCACGAACAAAATAAAATTACTTTTTAAAGTGATGCTTAAGAGGGCTTAAAAATGTCACAAATGGTCCTTTTAGATTTTTTTTAAAGAAACTTTAAGTAGAGAAAGTTTCGAAATAATTTAAGCAATATAATAGTAGTTTATGATATACGTAAGGGACGTTTTATTTCGTGAGTGGAGAAGATTACGAAACGAGCGAAGCGAATGGAGTATTTCCACGAACAAAATAAAATTACTTTTTAAAGTGATGCTTAAGAGGGCTTAAAAATGTCACAAATGGTCCTTTTAGATTTTTTTTAAAGAAACTTTAAGTAGAGAAAGTTTCGAAATAATTTAAGCAATATAATAGTAGTTTATGATATACGTAAGGGACGTTTTATTTCGTGAGTGGAGAAGATTACGAAACGAGCGAAGCGAATGGAGTATTTCCACGAACAAAATAAAATTACTTTTTAAAGTGATGCTTAAGAGGGCTTTAAAATGTCACAAATGGTCCTTTTAGATTTTTTTTAAAGAAACTTTAAGTAGAGAAAGTTTCGAAATAATTTAAGCAATATAATAGTAGTTTATGATATACGTAAGGGACGTTTTATTTCGTGAGTGGAGAAGATTACGAAACGAGCGAAGCGAATGGAGTATTTCCACGAACAAAATAAAATTACTTTTTAAAGTGATGCTTAAGAGGGCTTAAAAATGTCACAAATGGTCCTTTTAGATTTTTTTTAAAGAAACTTTAAGTAGAGAAAGTTTCGAAATAATTTAAGCAATATAATAGTAGTTTATGATATACGTAAGGGACGTTTTATTTCGTGAGTGGAGAAGATTACGAAACGAGCGAAGCGAATGGAGTATTTCCACGAACAAAATAAAATTACTTTTTAAAGTGATGCTTAAGAGGGCTTAAAAATGTCACAAATGGTCCTTTTAGATATCTTTTAAAGAAACTTTAAGTAGAGAAAGTTTCGAAATAATTTAAGCAATATAATAGTAGTTTATGATATACGTGTTAAAGGGACGTTTTATTTCGTGAGTGGAGAAGATTACGAAACGAGCGAAGCGAATGGAGTATTTCCACGAACAAAATAAAATTACTTTTTAAAGTGATGCTTAAGAGGGCTTAAAAATGTCACAAATGGTCCTTTAAGATTTTTTTTAAAGAAAGTTTAAGTGGAGAAAGTTTCGAAATAATTTTTAGGCGATGAAAGGGAGATATGTTTAGATGTACCTGCCGTAAATATTTAGTTAACGCTAATTAGCAACCTCAAACTGGGAAGTGATTTAATAAAGCGAAAGAAGGTTAGCTCGTGCATAAACTAACCGTACCTATGTTAATTTGTAAAGCTTGTTACATTTATCAAACGTATGTGGGGATTCCGAAATGCATATATGATAGAAGCAGTTAGTAGGAACAGTAATATATAATGATAACACGTTTGCTCCTGTATGGAAACAGGGAGTAATCAGTCACTCTTGTGGGAACGAAACCGATACTGAATATAGATGGAGATTGGCAATGTGTTTTGTTGATGTATGTGTACAAAGATATGTAGTTATTATACGGAAAAGCATCGTATACAAGTAATAGGTGCAGCTCAATGATTGATCGCTATCATTTAAAATATCAAAACTGGAATTTATCGAGGTAACATTTATTAAAATTTGTACCAATGAAAAGGAACACTTAATTTAAATAAAACGACAACTTATTGGATCAAATTCGGCTATTTACGATTTTTTAAAATTTATAACAGAAATTACACAAATCCCACCAACAATTTGAATTTGCTACGTCTAAGAAAAAAATTATAATTTTATACGAAAAATTTATAAAAATAAATTTTTAACTTTTACAATGACTGTTTCTTATTTTTCAAACATGACAAATAATTTAAAAATGTCAGTTTTCATTTACAAAATAAACTTTAGAATTTGTAAGCCGCTTAAATGAAAAAAAAAGTGTGCAAGCTGAGAAGTGCTTTGCATAAAGTCTGAAATAAAGTTTCAGATATCTCGTAATATTTTCCCTGTCCTGAAAAGCGGACAGCGAGAAATAACATTAATTTTATTTCAATTGAGCAACCAAACGATTTTTTTCTTTTTACATTAAAAAATTTTC
The DNA here is from genome assembly GCA_963924605.1 of Malthinus seriepunctatus. Classification (NCBI taxonomy): domain Eukaryota; kingdom Metazoa; phylum Arthropoda; class Insecta; order Coleoptera; family Cantharidae; genus Malthinus; species Malthinus seriepunctatus. Next base: position 11,395,608 of record OZ004603.1, read on the forward strand.
CTTTTTGTAAAATTATCGAAAAGGACATCTTTGACTTTGAGAGAGATCTGTTGCTTCGCGTTTCAGAGTATAGTGGTTAATCTCGGATTTTCTGACGTCGTCGAGTTACACCAAGTTACACCCGTTTTGCTTTATTTTTTTTTATTAAAGCATTTGAGGACTTTAAGGCGGAAACACATAACCGGAGCCGTCTGTACGTCGTTAAAGCTGCCTGCGCTCCCAGCATAATTATATAGAGGCTATGCAAAAATTCTGGCTTGCCTAGGCCTGGTATTTTTTATCGATATTATTGGTTAAATAAGAAAATATTAAAGAAAAATTGTAAAAACTAAATCTACATTATTTTTTATCAAACAAGCGAATTGTTAAAAAAAACAAATGATTTTCAATTGTTTAACTAACTGTGTAAGCTTCTTCACTCAAACCTAATGTTCCATTGCGCTTTGGCCACTGGATTGGCTACGATAAGCTTGTTATGATTAAATTAAAAGAAGAAAAAAATAAATTAAAAGAAAAAACTCATAAAACATTATTGACGATGAATATTCAAACTAATGGATTTTCACAAAAATTGTTCAAAGTGAGAGCCGTTGTTTTCTACACAAAGTTGGCAACATTTAATAACGCATTAACATTTGCAGACACTGTTCAAAATACTAAGTCTTTTATGTAGCTCCATATACAAAAGTTTTTCTTCTTTAAATTTATTCGTAACAAGCTGATGGTAGCCAAACCAGAGGCCGTGGCTTAATGAAACATTAGATTTGAGTGAAGAAGCTTACATAGTTAGCTAAACAATTGAAAACCATTTGTGTTTTTTGAACAATTCGCTTGCTTGATAAAAAATAACATAGATTTAGTTTTCTCAATTTTTCTTTAAAATTTTCTGATTTAACCCTACTAATGCTTTACCTTATTGAAAAGAGAAATGCTTTGCTTTATCGAATTCGCTTAAACGTAGTCTTTCTTTACGTTTCATGCGTTTCTTCATTGTAAACTAGGTACTGTTATCTTTACTCTGTAAAAATTTCAGTGCATTTGCTTAAGGTTTAAGTTCACACTGCTTTGAACCACAAGTTCAAAAATTTTGAAAAAAATATGTTATGTAATACCTACTGTTAAACAACATATGTCATTTTCATCAAACTCTAACCCGTAGTTTTTGGATAACATCAAGAAAACGGTAAAAAAAGAGTTTTTTTTGCAATTTTTATTACCAAAGTAAAGTACAGAATTTTCTCAATTTGTTTCTACAAAATGTAAACGAGTTTCTAGCAATACTGTAATTTTTTGAAAATTTTTGAACTTGTGGTTTCCTTAATAAGGCCGAAGAAGTTATAAAAATGCACACAATTTGATTATTCTTTAGAGTTTAATACAGATCAATGTAGAAAATGATGGACATTGGTCTATAGTAGCGCATTATGTACAAAAACTGGACCAATTATTTGAATTTTCGAAAAAAAATTAAATTTACAAAAGAGAAACATTCAAATTTATAAGTATTTGACAGAGCTGTCATCAGCGCCACCACATTAAAATACATATAAATTTTGCGGATGAAATGCACACTATGCATTATTATGCATTAGAGGAAGTACGGTATCTCGTGAACGATGTCCTTGAAAACAGCTACGCGAAGACGGGGCTATTTAGAAGGAAGAGGGCTATTGTAGTGAAATTTTAAAAGATAAACCAGATAAACACATTGTCTAATTTATATAAATGACGGGAGATTTAAAATGTTTTAAATTTTTTTAGTAACAAGCAAGTTATTCACATTTTCGACTACTGCGATGGTGTGACTCATCGTTCACGAGATAACGTACTACCTCTACTATGAATGCACACTTGAATTTAAACTAAGCCGTTCTCTTCAAAAGTATGTCCTTAGCTCTTATGGAAGAATAAAATGGAAAGGCCCCAGCCTTCAATTCAGAATTTCCACATTATCATTTATTATAATATTTATTAATATTTTCGATAATTGAAACAATCGAAAAGTATCGATAGTTTGAAAAATATCAATGATATCGAAAATATCTATATTATCAAAAATATCGATATTATCCGAATTTCGATACATCAAAAATATCTAATTTTCTTTTATCAATATTCGATATTTTTTTTTAAAAGTGACAGGTCTAGGCTTTCCTACGCAAGGCCTTGCGCAGTTTTTCTACGCTATTTCATTCTGTGCATCTCTCCACATGTTTGGAATTCTCCTGATAAGACTCTAAGCGTCCTGACTCCTGATATCCTGATAGAAACTGAGTTTTTATGCGGATACGTCTTGATTTGCTTAGGCCATTCTCTTTAAAAGTATGTCTTTAGTTCTTATGATTGAATAACATCGGAGGACCCCAGCCTTCAATCTATAAAATTTCTAAAATCATTTTAATCGATAACATAATATCGATATTTTCAATAATATCGAAGTTACCGAAAATATTTATAATTTCAAAAATATCGATGTTATCGAACAAATCGATATTATCGGAATTGCGATAATATAAAAACTATCGAAAATTTTCTTTTATCGATATTCGATATTTTTTTTTAATTCACAGGCCTAGGCCTGCCCAGTTTTTCTACACCATTTCATTCTGTGTATTTCCTGATATCCTGATAGAAACTGAGTTTTTATGCAAATACATTCAGATGACACCTGAAAACTGTTCGAAACCCCAAAGAGTAGTATTACAAGACCAGAAGCTTGCAGAAAACTGAAGTGTAGCTTAATAACGTCTGTAAAATATTCTGACCTGTCGATCTATAACTACTGGATAGAAAATAATGTGCCCTAAGAACCAGAAAAGTACAAGTGGTATTATACCTGACGTATTTCTACTTTGAAATGGTCTCGTAAATAGTATTTGACGAGATTCTTGCATTTTTCTTGTTCCTGCACAAAATGCAAGAAAAATCAAGAATGGGGAATCCCCGTCGTTATTTTCACCGAAAATGTACAAGACTTTACAATACAAGACAAGATTTTTGTTTATAAAAATAAAGCAAGACAAGCGGTGACGTAAATAACGAGTCCGCAGGTCCCGAGTTGCGGGATGGCCCCCGAATAAAAGGGGTCCCCGAAAAATTCCGTAGTTTGTACCATAAAGAGGCGGATCAAAAATTAGTTTTTTAATTTGTTGTCATCATGATGAAAATCAAAAATGTTTTTCCAAACATTCTTCTTTGAACGTGCTATTTGTTTAAGGATAGAAAAATTTTATTTTCTCTAATCTATGTGTACTTTTGGTCGTTCTTTTCCACTAATCAATTTTATTATTATTTTAAGTTGAAACTCGAAGATATTCAAATAAATTTTTATTTTTGTAGACACAATTAAGAGGGGGGGATAATTACTCTGAATCTGGCGGGAAGGCCCCTAAGTTCGTAATTACGTAGCCACTGAAGACAAGACATATATTTTAATTTCTTGCCTTGCTATACAAAACGAGACAAGAAGTAGTCAAGCAAGACGAGAAATCTTGTCTTGGGAAACAAGACTTTCTCGTGTAACCACGAGACTCGCAATTCTACAAAAATTGAAAAATGTTTTGACGAGAACAGATGTGTCGCTACAAAGCTAATTTTGAATGTTAAAAATTAGCTTTGTTATAATGGTTCATTAATAATATAGAAAATGACGTCGAAGAAGCAGTAACAAACAGATATTCGAGTGCGGAAAATCTTCGCGTCGCAAGTCGTATTAGTGTGGAGAAAACGACTGGGAGAGTCGTAAAAGGAAAACGTTCTACCGAAGAAAATATATTAACTAATAGGGATGAAAATTTTAAAGGCAAAGTTGAAAAGAAGCATTTAGTTTTTTTTTGTGTTGTAACTAAAGTTTAAAAATATACGACAAACGATAAAATTTTCGCGATATTATGTTCAAAGCCGCATATCGTTCTAGGAGTTTTTCTTAAAAATAAACACATAATTTATCTGCCAACATGTTACGGTATGAAGTTTATAAATAGCTTGTTTCATAGGGAATAAAAAAAGGCGCACCCTCGACGCAATTTTCTTGCCAGTTTTGGTTAGGAAGGTTTCTTAACCTCGTACGTCTCAGCTTAATCCTGCAACTTTATAAAGCTTAGATATTCAAATCACTAGCAAAAGTTTCGCTATTCTCTTTTTAGCCAAACGGTTAAAAACTTGCGAGTCAAAACTGTTCTCGTGAGATGTTAACTTTATGCACTCCAAGTTATAACGTTGTCGTTAAAATTTAAATTTTTGTAAAAATAACGATCGAGATATAATTTTTATTGTGGCGTAGGAGAAAAGTTTAGTTTTAAAGAGTCGAATCGCGCGCGTTCGTACTAGAGTAACGAATAAAAGCCTATAAATTTCAATAGGAAAATGAAAAATAAAACCTTTAAAAAAGCTTTGTTGTATCTCATTAACATACCAAATGAAAACAAATTGGCTCTTAAATTAAAATTTGTTTCGGAAGAAGAATATAGTGGAGGAAAGCTCGCGCCGTAAGGATTTTTCTAAAATTATGGAGATGCTCGTAATAAAATATTTGCTTCAGTAGTAAAACAAATGAGTACACTAACAACGGCGATGGGGGTAGCTAAAAGAAAACCATAAAAATAAACATTTATTTTTATATTAAATGTTAATACTTAAACAATTTCTTTTCTACCTCTCTCGCGTAAAGTAAGCTTCGGACTACTTGTTTTAATAAATGACGTTATTTTTTTTATTTATTTCCTCATCAACTTTTTCAGAAAGATTTAATAATTTCCCTTGTGTAGGGTGCAAAAGTATATAATAACGGCAACGTAGGTTGCTTTTATAGATGGGAGGCGGCGCTTTTTACCTTTATCAAAGCTCTCAGTTACACAATTAAAAATTTGTTTTTAATTACTATGTGAAAACCTTGTTTTTTATATGTAATTTTCGCGTTGTATGTGGAGGATATACACAAAAAAATTGAAATGTTATCATCGTATTACTATAATTAGATGCAACGAAGCGAAGTGCTTTAAATTAAAAGCTTTTATTTAAAGTGCTATCTACTCTTTTCAGTGTCAATTCAATTTAATACAAAAATCTTTGAAATCTATGTTTTTTGTAGAGAAATTAAAAGAAAATTAAAACCTTTTACGACCATGCACCTACTCGATAAATTTATTTTTAAATTTAATAAAATAACTTAACAATAAGGATTAAATTTTCCAATTCCTTTAAATATTACGAGGCCTGCTATAACGACGGGGAGTGGCGGAAAATTACGTCTATATTTCAAAACAGAATGTGAACGGAGGTCAAAAGGAGGGGGCACATTGTAAAATAAATTCTTTTATACAGGGTGATTTTCCTGAATTACACAAAACAACCTTAGAACAAAAAACATCCAGAAGGAGGGTTAGCAACCGTTACATACGGAAGTGACAGAAATCCATGGATGACTCATTCAATCCGCCGAATTTACATTACATTTACATTTATCATTATTTTTTAATGAATTTACATTATCATTGACTGTCATGATCTTTCCTTATAAGTGGGAGTATAAGCAACTGTTTTTATTGGAGAAATTGACCGAAAATCGCTATATTTACTCGTCCATTGCGATCCATATTATTAGCTAAATGGATCTTTCCTGCTAGAGTAGGGGGTATTATTTTATTCAATGCAGACAACCCTTTAACACAGGTTCCTAAGATCAAAATGAGATGTGTTATAAATGAATACTGTGTGCTAGAGACTCGCCTGGACATTTACGACAACTTTTTAAAATAATAAAAAAAGAAGATGAGATTTTCTTCGAGGCAAAAGAAGTTCAAAAATGTCAATTCGTTATACGTTAAGCAGACAAAGTAGGCCTATCATTGGCATAAAATGTACAAAAATAGTCTAGTCTAAGCCCATAGCCTAACAAATCTATAAACTTATACTTCATTTTGATGACACTCGAAAGAATCGAAAGAAAATGCTTTATGTAATAATTTAAAAAAATGGTCCAAAGTGAAATTTTCCTTGTTCTTTTGGCAGAAGCGCATCAAGAAAAACTCTATATGAAGAGCTAGAAATTTTCATGAGAGAGGGCTGTAGCTTTATTCTGGAGAATTGTCATACCTTTATTTTATAAGCAGTTAGTGCAAGACAGATTTATGTTGGCGAGCGGTGGGAATGCGCAGATACCTAAATTGGTATTTATCCCCACTAACGCAGTGGTAAACGTATTTAAATTATTAAAGGGGCGTGTCCAAATCTGCGCGAACTTATCCCTACCGCTCACCATCAGGGATCTGTGTTGCAGTAATTGATCGATTAATAACAAATAATTCAAGGACGGGGATGTTAGACCCCTCCTCACCTTTTACGCATTTTATAGTCTTTTTTTATTTTATAGTTTTATAGTATATTATTATAGTATAGTTCGCAACACTTTATTTCATTATTACCTAGTATTTCCATCTTGCTGTAAGAATATAGCAGACATCTTTTCAGGGAAACAAGTGGCTTTACGAGTCCTTAAAAGCCACAATGTAAATGAGAGCAGAAAAGGCACAGGCTCAAATTGCCAAACTATAGGCCCTCTTATAATTTCCAACATTATTAAGCCTGCATAAGATATATCATTGTCAAGTAAGATTTCCTATAATACGTACAGCAATAATTTTTTATGCTGACGAGGGGTGGGAATGCGTAGATACCTAAATTGGTATTTGTCCCCACCAACGCAGTAATCAACGTATTTAAATTATTAAAGGGGCGTGGCCAAATCTCAGCGAACTTATCTCTACCGCTCCTCAAGTTAAATCCTTTTAGCAATACATTACGTAATTGTGACACCTAATCCTAACAATTTACCATTCTTAGCGTACTGTCGAAGTCCATAAAACATTAATATTCTATTAACAGGTTACCTCGGTGGAAAAATTTGGAAGGAGTTACAGTGACCTCAAATGACGCGGCATGAAAATGAATTACGTCACATCTGGGATCTTTTTTGAATTCAATTTAATTACTGCCTTAGGGTAGAAATAAAAAAAAATTTAAGGGACTAAAATTTGTTCTAAACTAAAGGAGCATATTATAGCTATTTAATTTTTTTTTAATTCTACAGTAAGGCAGTAATTAAATTAAATTAAAAAAAAGGTCTCAGATATGACGTCACGAGATCAACCGCTTGTCATGGAAACTGCCGCGCTTTTATTCACCGAGATAACCTGTTAATATAATATTAATGTTTTATAGTCCTCGGACTACTGTAACTTGTACATTTTAAGCAGACCCATTGTCAAAAGAAATAAAAGTTTCCCCAACACAATTAAATATAACATATTGTAAAAGTTTATCATTTTCAATCCCTTTTAGAAAATTTATCGAAATCTAAAAATCATTTCTCGATAATAACAAATTTTCGTCGTTCTCTAAACCGAGTTTCCTTCCCATTTAAATGACTCTTTTCAATTATGAGATTTGAGCCTGATTTATTTAATATAAAAACTTTTTTGTTTTATCGTAAATGTTTTTAAATTTTTTTTTGTGTTTTATTATAACGGTTATTAGAAAACTTGGCACAAAAATCTGACAAGCGTAGGATATAATAAACATTGATTTAAGGTGAACTGTTAGAGAGTTAGAGCTATTGGCTATTATAACTATTGTTGTTGCCATTTTAAATAAAATAGGATATGATCGAGATAAAATAACTTTAATGGGAGTAATTTGTTTTATTTGCAAACAAAATTGAAATTTTCATCTTTGAACGAGTTATACACCATGGTCTTCCCACTACCACGATTTTAATTTTCAACAGGTATTAAGGGCCGCATTTATGTCATTAGAAATAAATGGAATTTAGGCATATTTTTATTCCCTAAGATCTCAAAATTCAAAAAATACATTAAAGGTAAAGGTTGAACTTAGGGACTGGTAGTTTTGAAATTTCAATTTTTGGGGCATTATGCTTCGAAACGAGGCTTGGAAAATAGGAAACAATTAATAATGTTAAAAGTAATAAAATAAAAATAAAATAATAAAATAAAATGAGTAATATGAGCTGCCATGGTAAAAGTCACAGCGTGGATTTTAACCACTTGAAGTTACGAGAGAAGAGTAAAGATGGTGTATGCGTTCACTTTTCTAATAAAATTAAATAATTTATCAGTATTGTCATAGTAGTCATCAAACGTGTGCTTATTTTTCATCACTTTTGATCGAAAAAGTGAATTTCTTTTATAATAAATACAAGTCTTAATTTGATCACATTTGTTTTGAATTGGACAAGCTCGTCTCCGATCGGTCGCTTTCATTTCAACACATTACAAGCGCGCTTATTCGTTTAAAATTTTATTTACAATTTGAATTAGAGCACTCAACATCGCAGTTGCGGGATAAATAAAAAATAAATAACGATAACATATACCAGTAATGTACCTACTTGATTATATAACACAAATTTGTTCGGTTTCACAAATGTAAATAATTCATAATATTTACCCCTTTTTAATTGTTTACTTACTAGAGCTCTAATTATTTACGCAACTGCAAGTAACTTCAACGTAAAATTATTTAAATTTTGTTTGCTCATACATTTTCTTGTATAATTTATGTAATTATAAATTTAATTTTATTGTTAATCGAGGTAGGTGCCTTTTAATTTTGTTATTTTTACTCGTTATCGTTTTATTCCTATTTTTCTAAAGAGAAAGAAAAGTTTTTATTCTAACACAATTAATACCAAAAAATTACATAACGCTATCGCAATAAGAATAATTATATCAAGATGGCTTAGCTCTTTTATTGTTTTATTCAGTTTACAGTCATCTATTGTATTGATAGTTGCAAGCGTCCTTGGGACTTGTTATTGACTTTTTATAAGCATACGAAAGGACTACCTTTGCGGGGGAAGCCCCGGATCGGTTGATTGAAAGCAATTCTCACGCACTCGTCTCAAACAAACTGTCAAACTGGACCCGCTATTGTGGCATTCTCGATGGCCAAAAGTGGTAGTAAAATAATTATTAGAAATTATTTACCCCACCCTCACTACGCAAAGTTTACCACATTGAACCGACTTGCATGACAAATTAAAAAGCGACAGCCTGTATAAAGTATATTATCTATTTTCCTAATTAGCTTAAGATTCCTCTACGATTAATTTTCTACAGAGAAGTTTTGGTGAGGGTCGTGGTGTTTAGAATTTTTATTGTGTAAGAGGAGCATCAATTACAATTAAAATGTGGAACGAATTAATTTGAAAAGGCGTACTGCATACATAAAATCATTAATTTCCCAACTGAGATAAAATCAAATACAAATACCGTGTACATAGAGCCGTTTCTCATAAAATAGTTAACGGCCGTATTATAGGAAGTAGGATATGCATCATTCGGTGCCGACACATGTCGTCGATTAAAATGTTCTCTGATCGATGATTCGGCACAATAAGTCTGATAATAATTATTTAGAAATTCGCGTCGAAATAAAATATTATTTTTGAGTTATTATTTGTTAGTGTAAAAAGTGAAATGTGGAAGGGCATTAAGAGTTGGCAAAAGAAAACAGCGCAGAGAGAGCTCATTTTCAACAACATCCATCTTGTATGGTCGCATGAAGCTGCAATAATAAGGGTTATAATTCAACCACGCCCGCTTCTTGGCTTTCTCTTTGCAATCTCCATATTCTCTGACAAAGAACTTTGCATATGGTAAACACTATGGCGTTATAACGTTAAGTTTGTTATTCAAACTTTCTTCGAATTAATTCTAATTTAGATTGGTTTAACAACTGTAAATTTAACTTACAATCTTATTAAACATTAACTAACAATGCGTGAATATACTACATCAAAATATTTATTTCCTATACACCATCTCTTCTATCTTAAGAAATACACCAAAAAAATTCTTTGATATTTTTATTTGCAATCGATAAATAAAAGTGAAATACCATCAACTTTCCTCTTGTCAAGTTTCAAAAAAAATATCGTCCCGTAGGCAACCCGTTATACGCAATAAGCATTGAAGTTGCCTATAGTTTAATACCACAATATTTTATACGGGACGCACTGTAGATTTTTATGGGAAAAAATTAAAATGAAAACCATTTATGGTCGGTTTTTTAATTTTAATCCGAGAACTAGATTTATAATCCTTTGATATGGCAATGTTACACACTATAATGTCAAACTTTGACGTTTGTAGATTGAAATTAAAATTTAAGGTTAAGTTATTTCTATGTTGAATTGTGAATATAACTTGTCAAGCTTTGACATTTTTATTTATTTATTTTATTGTGTAACGTTGCCATATCTAAAGATTATAAATTTCATTCTCAGATTAAAATATAATTCGCCTTTATGCAACCGAGCGTTAGACTCTTGTTACACAATATTTATGAATGTAAAGTTTCCTAAAGTCTGACTTTCATGAAAAAAACTCTCAGGGGACCGAGTGCAGGGGTGGCCACGACCTGCGGGGTTTTTGGAAAAGTCAAATACACTTCTATACATCCTAGAAACTTTAAATTTGGAACCAGGATAGATGATATCCTAAAAATCCCTCGAAACGTTCGACTTTCCCGAGAAAACCCCGATGGTCCGTTTAACTCGGTCTTTCGAGATGTTTTTTCGGAAAAGTCAGACTTTCTTGGGATTTTTATATCCAGAAGTGCTTTTGGAACCGGAGAGTTCCAAAAATTATAAATCTAATTCTTGGATTAAAATATAATTCACCTTTATGCAACCGAGCATTAGACTCTTATAACACAATTTTTATGAATGTAAAGTTTCCTAAGTCTGACTTTTATAAAAAAAAAACCTCTCAGGAGACCGAGTGGAAGAGTGCGCACATCCTACAAGGTTTTTGGAAAAGTCAAAAGCTTTCCCGAGAAAACCTCGAGGGTCCGTTTAAATCGGGCTCTCGAGATGTTTTTTCGAGAAAGTGCGTTTTTTGGGATTTTTATATCTAGAAGTTCTTCGGACATTCAAAAAAACACTCCAGGAGGATTATTTTTCTTATAGGAAATTGAATACTCTACTTGAGGGCCGGATCAAGGAACGTTGGCGCCTGAGGCGCTAATTATTTCCGGCTCCTACAAAAATACACTGCAGTTCACAAAACAAATGTTTATTTATAGTCTAGTCAACGAAGAGATTATAGAGCATATGGAAGAGGGTGGAATTTTACTTTATGAATGTGTTTCGATTAGTTAGGAGATAAAAATACTAAAAGACCCCGATTCTAGCTTCATGGCTATGCGTTATTTTTGCGTTGAATTGTGAATATTGCTTGTCAAACTTTGACATTTTTATTTATTGTGTAACGTTGCCATATCTAAGGATTATAAATCTAATTCTCGGATTAAAATATAATTCGCTTTTATGCAACCGAGCGTTAATTTCAATACGCAGGACCGGACTTCACCTTCCAATTTTCAATTTATTACAGCTGTTGTGTATAAACGGTAATGTGGAAGTCGCAAAACACTTCTCTCACGGTAACAACACACGAAAACCACCATTAAATTGAAAATCTCGAGTTTAATGGCCTATATAAAAACAGTAAAATAAAATTACTTCTCCTTTCTCTTCTATTTTTTTTAAAACATTTCAAGTTTTTTACAACTGAGATTTACTAGGATTAAATCTTATAAGAAGAAAATTTAATAGTATTTGATTTTTACACAAGTTTTTGAACTTGTGCGCTGTGAACCGCTAAATTACCGATTAAAAAAGAGCTCTGCTACTGACATTCACCCTTTGTAATAGTGATTTGTGGCACCTTGAATGAGGTTTTCGTGTCGAATCCCTAAATTGCGAGTCACATATACAATTTTCTTGTCTCGTCTTGTCTTTAAACCCAAAGTTTTATTTCTTTTTAAAAAAATGTTTCTTTTTCAATCTTAGAAAATAGATCTCATTTTCTTTTTGTTAAATATTAAATTAAATAATTTTTGTGCCGTTGTATGATAAATGGACAGTAAAGCCTTAAAGCTGAAAAGAATAAATCGAGTTTCGGGCTTTAGTAGATTTATACATCAAAGATCATGTCGCAAAGCCCATCTTTTGTGTACCACAAACTATCGTCGAGTTCATAAGCGAGAGCACAAAATTTCTATTCAATCAAAATTTTATTTACCTTATAAATTAAAACCTAAACTGTCTCTTTGATTAAATATAAATAAAGGCACACGCAAAAAATGTTCTTTTGAAATATTTTTTACGTCCCGCGTAATCAAAAGAAAATTTCAAACAAAATATATTTTAATATTTTAAAAAGATTTTGGTAAAGTGGGTGGTTTTCTCAAACTCGTTCAGAGTAAATACTCCTTAGCGCATTTTTTTCAAAACTCAAAAGCGAGAAGCCGGCGTAGTGCTAGCCACATTGCCTTCGAATAATGACGAGCTTAAACCTTTAGAAAACTCCACACCTTCAATCTTCAATTCAACCTTCGAGAACTGATAACAGTTACTGCCCTTCAAACAGACCCGTATCAGGAAAATCACACTGTTTTTAAGCCTGTAATAAAAACAAAACACTCGCTACATTTTCACTTTCCACGTTCTTCCGTAATTATTCACACATAAGCAGCATTTTCTTCATTTAAAGCTACATTTTCTCAAAATTGAAAATAAATGTGAGAAAGTCAATTTCTAATACGAATAACTATGTAGTTTATTGTGTTTACATTATAAAGCAGTGTTTACCGTAAACTACACAAAACTAATAAATTGATGTCAATGTATAAATTTGCATGGAAAATGTTGATTTCGTGGGCAACGTTTAATAGAGTAGTCTCAACATGAACAACAAAAGCAAAAGGGTCGATATGAACAGATGATAAATTTGCATCCACTTTCAATATAAGTTACAAGGATAATAGTAACGTATAAAAAAGGAAGAGTAGGTATATGGAGAGAAAATACCTCGGTAATATTATCGAGGTGTTTGCTTTAGGTAAAGAAACACCACCAAATACAAATATAACGGTTTGGATTTTGAAATCAAACGAGGTGATCTTTACTATCTTTATCTTTTAAATTGCTTTACGTATAGCACACGCAATAGCCAAAAATGAAGTTGGAGAACTAAACCATTTCGACTAATCTTTACCGTACTATCTCTACGTTTTATTGCAGAGTTATGTATTAAATTAACTGACAAATCTAGACCTAGAAAATTATACAGGGTCCTCTACTTTTATTGTTAGAAACACTCTTAAAAATAATCGACTATAAGGACGGAAATTAATTTTTAGTATACCCAGTGGCAAAAGGATTACAGAACATAGAAAATAACATAGGAAATCACATTGTTTTAAAATCTTGCTTCCCATCGTACAATCATGGTATAAATCTATAAATCGAAAGATAATTTTTTTCGCCACTGAGGCATTAATAGGCTTTCTATTTATAATAGGTTCAGGGCTGGACTGGCCCGGCGTACCGAGAATTTCCCGGTGGCCCGTGATGTGGCAATGAAAGAAATATATTGTCACGACTGGGGGTTAGTCTTGACCTCTGGAATCCTTCCAGAGTTGTACTGGGATGAAATAACCAAAACCACAATGCTGGATTAATTTAGTTATTTTTTTTTATTTTTTTATTTAATTTAATTTTATTAAGTTAATTTATTTAAAAGACTCCCTTATTATTATTATATCTTATTAGCATTATAATCCAATTACAACACAGTCATTATAATAATTAATAAATGATTACAACCGACAAACGTTTCGCGTTTCCGAATTATAGACTGCAAGTAAGTTTACTTACTGACTCGTAATCCAACTGCCTCTCCAAACATACTTTGGGGCCTTTTATTAACTTGGCACACGCGCCAACTAAAATTGCTAAAACTGGCGATTTATGCTTTATCTCACATTCTTCCAATACCTGACAATAGTCACGTATTGTAAACTCGTGTACATTAAATTCTTGTACTACTTAATAATTGCATTAAATAATTTGCGTAATATTTCTACGCGTGACAATATTGCAAAAATTTAGATAAATTGAAAAAATCCAAAAATATGAACCAGGAGTCAAAAATCAAAATAATTGTAAAGGCCTGTCCACACACACGGGCTTGTCTTTAGTGTGGACACTGTTCGGGCGGCCTGCACAGGCTACAACAGAGCGTCTGGACAGCGTTCAGGCCGTCTGCACAAGCGAAATCGGAAGACAAGGTCTGTATGTGCATACGGGTCTTAAAAGTCACGCCACACACACAGGCTTACCTTCCAGTTTAGCCTGTGCAAGCTGACTTACACAGGCCAAACCAGAGCTTGAACGATGTCCAGACGCCCCCCCCCCCCCCCATAAAAGCCTGCCTGCAAGTGGCCCGAACTATCAAGTTTCCCGGTACTAATTTTATTCCCAGTCCAGCCCTGAATAGGTTAATGTTGAAAATTAAATTACAATAAGCACTGAAAAAACAAAATAGGAATGTGATTCAGGAATAAATAAATATTTATCTAAATATAATAAAAAAAAGTTATAAAGTTATAAAAATACAAGAAATATAGGTACAGTTAAAAAACAATAAAAACGGTTGAATGTAGCAAATTAAAACTTTTTCAAAATTTTTAGAAGTAAAACTTCTTGTATTGTCCGTCAAAACTTGATTGTATGCAGAAAACAAACTCTCTACGTCGCAGGAAGTCAGTGGAGCACAATTGAAACTAGGAATTTCTGAAGCTTACATTTTGTGTGATATTGCGTTGGTGTCTGGATAATATTTGACTGATTTGTGTCTTCAGAGTCATAAATAAAAATAGTGAATGCGATGAGAATCAATTTTTTCAAGAAAAAATTGTTATAATCGAGAAAAATCTAAAAAAAGTTTTTTACCTGGACTCGAAGACAAAAATAACAAAAATATGCTGTTTAGGCGTGGTTTAAATGTGTAAAAAGGGCATTTTAGGCAAAATGACATGCTGTTTAAAATTATCGTTAACTTGTGAAACGGATTTTGGTGCAAAAATTATTAATGGGCCTGTAGTCCAGGGTTTCCTAAACTTTTTCTCTGATGGAGCACTTTAAGGGTTTTTGAATTTTGACGGAGCATCTTGGGTATTTTGAAGGGGGAGAAATTTTAGAGAAGTAAAAAATAGCGTTTGATAACAGCAATTTGTTTTTCTTAATCGGTCGATAACATCACTGTGCGTGTGTGGATAAAATATCCGAACCCAATTTTGACCAAAAGGCACTTTTTCTTCGACTTTGGTTTAAAATTTTGAGTTTTTATCTTCTCAGTTTACTATTTTTTGAATAACTTTACTTGTGTAAATCGGATCAGGGGAAGAAACAACTCTTTTTGTTTGTAATAAATTTCTCTTTAAAACTGGCTCGGTTAAAAAAGATATAAACTCACGAAAATGTATGAAAATATTTACCAAAAATCAGGAAATTGTGAAAATCGCTAATAATTCAAACCATCTTAAGAAAAATTTCCTCCTAGCAGTTATTAGTGGAAATGTGTTCCTTATACCTGTATGTATAACATACTAAAAGTCCTCAACTATAGGGGTGCTAATCAAACCTGGCAAGACGTTGAAAATTAACATTAGCGTTCCAAATCTTCGGCTTTTCGTGGGCAACATACCCAAGGCTAAAGGCAAAGAGGAGATACTGGACGAGTTCGGTAAATTAACAGCAGATAAGAAGAAAAAGGAAGAAATTTTACGCGCTCGGAAAAGAAGGATGATGCAGATGATGCAAGTGCGAGGAGGTATGATGCCAGGTACTGCAATGCCAATGCGAGGAGTACTCCCCTACTCTATGGTAGGGGACTTTTAGTATGTTATACATATGGATATAGGGAACACATTTCCACTAATAACTACTAGGAGGAAATTTGTACGAGTAAAAAGCTTCACTTCTCCGAGCTATAGATTTTACACTACCCTATAATTTTTGATTTATTGATTTGTTAGGGGGTAAGTTATGAGATCTGCACGCCCTCTTGAATCGACAGTACTTCTCCTTAGTCTGTATGTGTGCCTATACATCTGCTTATAATATCGAAACAAATACAACTGAACCGATTATGGCATCTACTCTCAAGAAAAGATCAGCGGCGCAACTAGAAATTTTTCTAGAGTTATTCTTCTACAGAGGGAATTCATTGAACGATAGACGGACCACGTTTGAAGAAAAATACAACCCACAAATACTCATCAGCATATTTTAACTCCTGACGTTTATTATGGTAGATTCAACAACGAGCTTAAGATGTCTGGAAAAATATTTGTTTTTATTAACAGGTAGTCTGGTAAACAAAACAATCATCGCATACCCAAACAAAAATAAGATGTTTTTCGTGTCTATGACGTTACTAAAACTAATATTTTCAGAAATAAGCAAAATAAATAAAAAAGGCTGGTCAAATATTATTATACAGCGTGTCCCACAAAAAAGTTCTACCTTTAATATCTTTCACGTATTTGAAGTCACTAACTAAATTCGATAGCTAGCGACGTCGATAGCTACCGAATTCGTTAAGTATGAGTTTTGTAATTCAAAGTTAGAGATTTATCTTCATAATACGCCGTTAGGTACCGAGAAAATAGCCATAAATTAACGATTTTTGATAGCTATTAGACATAATCCACAAAAATCGAAAACTTTGAGTTACAAAATCGAAACATAACCTCAATCGCTAGTTAGCGATATCGCTCGTCATCGAAAAAGTTAACAAATTTCTACACTGGAGTTGTCTTAAAAACAAAACTATACAGGGTGTCCTAGCAGAAGTAAGCTATACATTAGATTCATTAGAAGGACGATGTTGCCTGATTTGATAGTCAATAAAAGACTAATGGGTTCTAAAGGCCTCGACTCTTCATCTGATGATACAGTCTAAAGTATAAAATACTTCCAACATTAGCCCAAAGCTCCTCCCCTTTCGTATTGCTCATAGGTCCGTATGAATTACTATTTGAGTAATTTGTATTTTTCAAAAACTCTCTTCGTAAAAAGACGTATGTTCAAGTTTTGTTAATTTCCTATTACCCGCAAAGCGAGTCACCATTCTGTATACATCGTGGACTCATAATTCCTGATCATCGATCAGGTCGAGTACGTAATAGATATTTCTGTTACTTGGGTAATTCATTATCCCGTATATGTGGCATATTGTTAAAATCAATTTTTGTTATTTGGAAAACATCAAGTCTTTTTTTATTATTTTGTACCTTGAGTAATGGAAACTGTAATAAAATGTTTTTAAATTGGATTAATACGTATATATTTTATAAACCAATCAAAATGAGGGATTTTCAAACTGTCAATTTGACAACGATAAAATTAATTGGTTATCGATAATGTAGATTTCCTTAATTTACAGTATATTTTGGTTGCACGATTTTTAGCAGTTGGTATGACTTATACAACTGTCAACCTCCTACTCTACCAGGAAAGAGATTTTTAGCTAATAGCTAATGCTTTGAGCAGTGAAAGAGTAAATACAGGGTGCTCCGCTTAGCATGCTCACCATGGAGATCTCGTAAACTGTAAGAGATACAAAGTCTGTTAAATGACACCAAATGTAGCCTTGTTAATGGGCAACTCAATACTGCTTTTGTTTTTTGAAAAAAAGTCATTGAAACTCGAGATATTTAGAAAAAATAAAAAATCATTTCCAATAGAAATGATTGCTTATTCGGGTGCGGCGTTGAATGTAGATGGCGCTGTTTTAGCTTAATATGTCGGCTCGAGACGGGATTATTTGACAATTGACAGTTGTTATTGGTTATTGTTGAGAGTAAACACCTACACTATTCAAATATACGTCAACAACCGAACCCGTCTTGTTTAATTCCAGAGTTAACCGCAAGGTGCATAGCGATCGCTGTTTCATCCGAATAGTCCCACTTATACGAAGAGATCATGACAACCAATAATAATGTAAACTATAGGTTTAAACCAGCGGTCCGATCGGGCGGAATCCCCGATTGCATCCGCTTTGAATAAATGTTAAGAGCTATATTATATGAAATAATTTTAGTTATAAAAACATTTATAACGTAGATTTCGTACATTTCTCATTCCAAAACATAAAAAAATTACTTAAAAAAAACTTGAACCTATAAACTGTATAAATATTAGGTGCTTTCCATTTGTTGAAAAGTGCAGCTCCAAACTAAACATAAATATACATAAATATAAAACAAATTTTTTTTTAAGTAATTTTTTTATGTTTTGGAATCAGAAATGTACGAAATCTACGTTATAAATGTTTTTATAACTAAAATTATTTTATATAATATAGCTCTTAACATTTATTCAAAGTGGATGCAATCGGGGATTCCGCCCGATCGGACCGCTGGTTAATTACCTATACTATGTAAAATTAAATTTATGAAAATTTTAATTTAACAAATAATTTCTTGCGTCCCCCCTATAAATTTTTTGAGGTTGTCTTTGAGTGATATCGAAAGGGGAGAGTTGGAATGACCTTCCCGCGTCAAAATAGTGCCACCTTTTTGACTTTTGTGTTCGCGGCAAAGGTCTAAATTTGAAAATTTTCATATTTTTACCTTAATTGGTGCCTAGCGCCCAAACGGCACGTGGGTCAAAAAATGTCCCCCGATAAAAAAGTTATAGAACCTCGACCCAAACAAAATGACGTAAAAATTTTGACGATCAGATTTGAAAAATTTTGGGGCCCCCAAAAGGGGTGTCGGAATTTTTTTATAGAAAATTTTTTGACCGAATCGTCAATCGGACCACAGAAACTACACCCGTGCCAAATTTCAACATTACCGTGCTATAAATAAAAATTTTAGAAATTTTTGAGTTTCGATGTTCAAGGAAGACCATTTCTTTTGTTTTTAACTTTTAGATTTTTAATAAACGAAAATGTGGTCTGGGGCACTTATACCTAATTGAAAATTTGATCTCATAAGCTTGTAAGCCATAAAAAGACGATTATAAAATAAAGTAAGTTTGTACGTGTAGGTTAAATAGCTCAAACATTAAACGTCAAAATAATGTAAAACCTTGTCCGCAAATAGTTTCTATCGTAGTTTATTTGCACTGTAGTTCATTCGCCTTGTAGTTTCGTTGCACCATCAATTGAAAGAATAATAAAAAATGTCAAAGTGACGTTTTCCTGACCTTGATAAATTGAAAGGTAGTGACTAATGTCCCAATAAAAATAGAGGTAAAATTATTGGGCGATGCAAATTTTAGTATAAATTCAAATTAACTCTAGCTAGTTATTACTTAGAACCATTAATAATGTATTCATTATTTAATAATAATTTGGTATTACTAATAATTTATAAAGAATTTTTAGCAGTATGATAATTTTTTTTTATAAGTATTGTCGAGAGTGGCTCCCTTTTATCGACGCCACTGCAAACCTGTCAGATTTGAAAGTTGACATAACCTCAATATTTTAATTAATATTTATCCATGTAAAAAGAAATTTTGTTATATTTTATAACTAATTATATTTTTATATTTTATAACAAATAACTTTTTAACTAAAACTATATAAGTTATTGTAAAATAACTTTTCAACCATGTAGGTATAGCATTTTGAAGAATTGAAAAAAATTCAAAATGTAAAATTTTACTTGCTTATAAAAAAACTTCTCAAAGTCCCACGTACCCCACCGTAGCAAGAGTAATTAACATAACACTCTTTAAGAGTATTCAATTCACCCCTAAAAACTCGACAAAAATATTAAATTTAAAAAAAATGCAAATTTTTTAAAAAATACTTAAAAAAATTAAATGTAAGCAAAATCCATTTAAGACACATGATACATGGTACACAGTCAAAGAAAGACGAAATTTAAAATAATGTGCAGGAAAAAAAAATTTGTAAAATTCTTACGACCCTTAAAATTTAAACTAACTGTTTAAAAAAATGAGAAGTAGTCAATTCTTGAAAAATTAC
Organism: Malthinus seriepunctatus; assembly: GCA_963924605.1. Classification (NCBI taxonomy): domain Eukaryota; kingdom Metazoa; phylum Arthropoda; class Insecta; order Coleoptera; family Cantharidae; genus Malthinus; species Malthinus seriepunctatus. Next base: position 11,415,488 of record OZ004603.1, read on the forward strand.
TAAAATACTTAAAAAAATTAAAACGGAGCAAATTGGTAAATAGAATATAAAGGACACACTTGGAGAAATACAAAATTTAAAAAACTATTGACAAAAAAGTTCATTGTAGGGTCCATTACGAACTCTCGAAGTTAGAAGAAAACCTTAAAATTAAAAAAATACAAATTTTGAAAAATTATAAAAAACGCTTAGAAAAATTAAAACTGCATAAATTGGCACATCGAACTTATAGGTCACAGTCCGACCTATCCTAGGTTAAAAAAAAAATTTAAAATCAAACTTTTTATAAGGGTAATTACTACCCTTCAAAATTAGACAAAAAGCTTAAAATGAGATATGGTCAATTTTTGAAAAATCATAAAAACGTTTAAAAAAATTGAAAAGGGATAAATTGCCACATAGACCTAATAGCACACAGTTCGAGAAACACGAAAATTAAAAAATTTTCTTTACTTTATGACCCTTCCAAGTTTGGCAATATTCCCACAATTTCGTATGTGTTATTGAAAGGCAAAGTTAAAATTTAGACAAACACGACATTAAAAAATAATTTTTTGCGGCACCCCTATGGGAACGGTAGGTATTTCGATAAACGAAATCGAAAGAGGAGAGTTGGGAGTTCCTCCTCTAGGCAAAATAAATCATCTTTTTAGACTTTTGTGTTCGCGGCACTATCCTAAATTTGAAAAATTACCCATTTTTAGTTTCGTCGAATCTTAGCGCCCTAACGGCACGTTTGAGGAAAAATTTTCCCTCGTCGAAAAATTAGAGGACCGATGGCCAAACATAACGGCGAAAAAATTTTTGAAATTAGAGTCGAAAATTTTGGGCACCCATTAAAGGGGGGCCCGAAATTTTTTATCTCGATTTTTTCGACGGAATCGTAAATCGGACCACAGAAACTATCCCCGTGCCAAATTTCGGTCGAATCGTGCGGTAAATAAAAATTTTAGAAATTTTCGTCTTCGAAACGCTAGGCTCGTAGGTTCTCTTGTTTTTTAACTTTCGGATTTTTAATAAACGAAAATGTCGTCCGAGACACCTCCCTCGCCCTCGTACCGAATTTCAAATCGATTTTTTAAAATTGAATTTTTTTCCGTTTTTTTCGACTTTGATCGACCTTAAAAAATAGAGGGGAATCCCCGATCGATTCGAAATTTGGCACGGATGTTGCCCCAAGGATGGTTAAAAAAACGGTAGCTCGACATCGCTACCGTTCGCAGAGTCTCGTAATGAGAATTTTTGAAAGACACGTCGGAAAATCCAAAAAAATGTGATAAATTCATAACTCGGGTCCCTTCGGCCCTAGCTCATTTTTGACGTCGGATTCGTCAATTTTGACCTCGAACGATGTGTGTTAGGTACCCTATAAAAATCTGTTTGGTCCAATAGACGAACTTGGTTCCTCGACTATGCGACTTTTTTATTAAGGCCTTTTTGGCCCCTCCACCTGGGGTCGACGACGGAGACTCGGCCCGATATCGATATTCGGAAGAAAAAATTTCAACTTTGCTCTCCCATTTCGAGTACGATTTTTTTGAATTTTTCGCCTCTTCCGACTGCGCCAAACCAAATTTGAGACGCCCTACGGATGCCCCGAAAAATTCCCGGCGGCTCACCGAACCGAATCGGCTTCTCCTCCTCCGAGAAGGGTAGGGACGCCGTGCGCCTCCCGGTTCTCTCGCAATCCCCAAACTGTCACAAAAAATAGACCCTTTTTTGAAAAATTGCAGCGCCCTCTGTATGGAAGTCGTAGAAATTATCTCGCGGTAGATCGTAGGGGAAAGTACGACGTAACTTTGGAGCCCGGTCCGAAAGCCGTCGATGCCGTAGGAAAGATGCCAGGTCTCTCTCCGCGAGAGTCATTTTTTGCACCCCCGTCCGTGGGGCGGGTGCGGGGGTTACGGAAAAATCGATACCGGACCGACGACGTAGGCCCCCTAGAGACGTCCGATCCCGAATTTGAATTTGATCGAAAAAAAATTTTTTTCGGACTACGCCGAAATTCGTGGGGAATCCTAGCGGGAAAAACGGCCAAAGGGATCGATTCGAATTTTGTGTCGGACGATGGCCGATCGACGTCCGGAATTCATTTTGGAAAAAAATTTCAAAATTTTTTCCCGAGTTTTGCCGTACGATATTTTAAATTTGGAGGACGATTTTTGGAAATTTTGTGACGACAGCTGGGCGGCCATCTATCGTGATTTTTTAAAACTAACAGCGGGGCGTTTATGGGGCAACCCTAGCGTACCCGAATCCAAATTTTTGCGTCGATCGACAAATTTCTATTTTTCGTCCAATAGAGACCTATAAAAAAATTTCCGTCTCTCCGATTGGTTCGAAATTTGAGGAGGGGATACCTCAAAGCTCACATTTAACGACCGTAAATTTTGAACTCTGGCATTTAAAGGGTAACGGAGATTTTAATTCCTACTCGAAAGGTGTCATTTATCGTTCGTTAAAACCCCCCCCCGCGCCACCCCCTTGCGATAAATTACGACCAAAACGACATGTATTTACGATATATCGGCACTTTGTGCCTCCCCGATAGATATCTCGGCACTTTGTGCCTCCGCGTTAGATATATCTCCACGTCCGTTAAACCCCCCCCCGCGTCTCCCCCCGGCGATAAATTACAACTATAAAGACATATATATATAATATATCGGCACTTTGTGCCTCCCCGATAGATAAGTCGGCACTTCGTGCCTCCGCGTCCGTCATGACCCCCCGCGCCACCCCCCCCCTTTCGAAAATTAACAAATCCGACTACACATACGTACTTATCGGCACTTCGTGCCTCCACGTTCGACTACTCGGCACTTCGTGCCTCGTTATTTTAGCAACTTCGTTGCTAAAATATTGAGTTTTAACAATAACTAATATGTCCTATAGACAACGGTTGTCAACGCTCCTTCCTGATGTTTTATGTTCTAAGCTGTCAACCATTGAATAAAAAAATACCTTCTACTATAAAGTTTGAAAAATTGACCAATCAAAGCCGGCTATTTTTTATTTTGATAAAGAAGGATACAAAAATTATTATTAACAATATTTGTATCCGTTTAAAAGTAGACGAGTCTCTTATATTCGTATTTTATTATCTTTGGTATGATAATAGAGTTTGAGAAATAATTGAAACGAAGGAGTTAATTTTTATTCGTCCCTCGTACTTGGCGTCTGTGTTTCACGAGCAACCGTTTTCAAGGAAATTATATTTATAATAGTTAAAGTCTGCAGACTTTAGTATAATTAGGTTCTTATTAAGGAGCATTATGTATTCAAACCACCCTCATACATTCACCCCGGAAAAACTACAAGCTAATTGAGATACTGTCGTTTTAACTGAAGAAATTTAAAATTGTGGCATAGACAAAGTTTATTTTTCTAAACCATCCTGTAGAAACGTTTGTATTATTCTTCACACGAAATTTGAAAAAAAAGTTTCGCGGACCTAAATCAAACCGCTTTGGAGTATTGGGAAAATGTAGAAAACAATATTTGACCCCAACACCAGGCATGATCAACACCGTTTCTGACGATTCCAATCATCTTGCTTCTTGCTAGTTGGGTATCGATTATTATTTGTGAAAAATCACGACCATCACCATACCACGCGCCGAAATAAAGTGACAAGTTGAAAACTTTTGATAAAGTTTTGACATTAAAATTTGCCAGTTGTAGTAAAGCTTAATCTTTGTAAACAAACTTTATTTGAGAGAGAAAAAAATTTTTTTTCGGGCTAGTAAAAGCTTCTTAATGCTACCCGAGATAAACTTTAATTTATTTTTAATTGCATTTCCGAGTTTTCTTGTTTATTAACTGAAATTTACAAAGGGGTATATCAATTAACAATTACGATTCAAAATAGTAAAAAAAGGCTTTTATTAAAAAAAAGTGAAGAGAATGAAATTTTTTTTAAAGGGCTTATGGTTTGTAGTGGTTTGAGATTAAAAAATTTTTTTTGTTTAATTTTGATGAACGTCCAAAGAGGGTAGTATTTTTTTTATTAATACATACCACAAAACCACAACGGTTAGATCAAAAATTTTGAAACTTTTACGCGTTTTGAGCACAGAACAATTTTATTACTTTTCAGCAATTTTCCAAGTGATGTGGATAGGAAAAGAATTTAATGTAAAAGCTGTTTTAAAGCTTTTGATTTTAATATAATAGGCGCTACCTGTTATAAAAAAAGCTCTAGGGAAAATCATCGTCTCATAATGGTCGTTTTGGTGTATTAATATGCTATTTCACTTACATTTACTTTTCGACATCAAATTATCCTTTTTTTCTCTTTTTGTTCAACACGAAATTAAAATGAAAAAAATGTTAAGAATTCCACTTTTGATTTTCCCCAAATTTACACTAAAAAAACACGAATTTTTGGACAAATTTTTAACTTTTGACCATGTTAAAGGGAGCTCTTCTTCTTCGAATGCGGATCGAATGTGAAAGAAGGTTAGAGCTTTTTACAGTTTTTTCGAAAGTTGCTAGTAAAACGATTTCGCGTGGTCGTGCATTTTACGAATGATTTTACTTTGTATAGGTGGTTGTTGGGTGCGCGTCACTCTTGCAACTGACGTCGTCGTCGCGACGACACCCAGCAAAATTGCACACCAGAGCAAGCGCATGAGAGAGGCTGCAAAAGCTTTATTGTAAACGTCGTGCAGAGCGTGATACTCGATAAAGATAATATTGTAGTCACTATTCTGTATACAGTTTGTTATAGAAAGCAAATAGAGAGTAATATATTGACAAGTGTACGATAAAAGTTTGCCTTTTTAAATAATATTTTTAAAAACGAAATTTTAATATCAAATGGATGCGGGAATTATTAGGTGTACTTTATCAAGAGTTGGTGTTAGGTGTAAAAGAAAGTTTTGTTTATACCGTTTCCAACTTAAAACTTTACTAAAGTTTAAATTACTTTTTGCATTATTATTTTTTTTTCACCGCCAGTAAAAGCTATGAACAAAAATTCTGTCGAGAGTAATTTAAGCTACCGGCTTGTTATGATTTTTGATATATGAGCTATAATAACTCTAATTCAACTAAAAACGCTGACCTAAAACAAAAAAAAGCTTTCTCCATTGTTTTTACCAGTACTTACAGAACAGAGACTTCTATACGACAACGAGTCTCTTAAAAAGAGATAAGAACAGAATAAGAGCCGTGATGGTATTGTCACGACTGGGGGTTAGTCATGACCTCTGGAGTCCAGAATCTCCAGAGTGTACCGAAATTAAGATAATAAACAATGCTGAAATTATTAATTTATTTAAAAGACTCTCTTACCCAAATATTAGCATTATAATCCAATCACAACACATGATGATTATAATCGCTCCTTAATTATTACAAGGTACGAAACCGACAAACGTTTCGCGTTCCCGAATTGTCAGACTGACAATTATCAACTGCCAATTATAAACTGCAAGTAAGTCTACTTACTGACTCATAAAGTCTTACTGCCTCTCAAAACCTACTTTGGGGCCTTTTATTAACTTGGCACACGCGCCAACTAAAATTGCTAAAACTGGCGATTTATGCTTTGTCTCACATTCTTCCAATACCTCACAATATAGTCACGTATTGTAAACTCGTGTACATTAAATTCTTGTACTACTTAATAATTGCATTAAATAATTTGCGTAATATTTTTACGCGTGACAGTATAAGCGTGACAACGAGATGATGGGCAAACAGTCAAAAATGAAATTGAAGAGCATTCCGATACAAACTTTCTCAGACGATGGATAAGTTGTGGAGGACCAACAGCGTGACCTGCTAAGTAATGAATCTCAACCTCCTGGATTTTTATCTTTACGTTTATATGTAGAAGTTTCTGACTCAAAATAGCGTGAAGAATCACGTCTAAAAAGATGATTTTCTAAAATCATATACAGTAGAACCCCGTTATAAAGTATCCCTTTATAACATTTCTCTGGATATAACGGATTAAATCTTTGGTCCCACTTTAATATTTTGTTTTTATTACGGACTCCGGTTATAACGTACCATATTTTGTGACCCCTGATGGTACGTTATAACCAGTGGCGGCGCTACCTATCTTGGCTCCCCCTGCAAGTTTAAAATATTTCGCCCCCTTTTGATTTATTATGAATTTTATTAAATATTTGTAATGTGGCTATCATATTTTCTCAAATAAAGTGTGTCGTATCATCAGCCCTGAGCTAGTTGAGAGTGATTTTACACACTAACGGCCATAGTTATAATCAGACGTGTATTTGGAGTGTAAACTATACGCGTGTAAGCCCCTGTTTTTCAATGCTAAACTAAGTTACACGCGTTATACTATGCGCGTGTAAACGTCTATAACTACGGCTGTTATATGCTTAAAAACAGCGTAATGTTATAAGAATCAAAATTTTGGAAAAACTGGACATAAATAAAAATTATTATTCTGTTTAATTATAGCTACTGTAGTAATAAACATATTTTCTTAAATGAAGTGTGCCATATCATAAGTCCTAAGCTAGTTATGAAGTGATTTTCCACCCTTACATGCTTAAAAACAGCGTAATGTTATAAATCAAAATTTTGGAAAAACCGGACATAAATTAAAAATTATTATTCTGGATAATTATAGCTACTATAGTATTAAACATATTTTCTCGAATAAAGTGTGTCGTATCATCGGCCCTAAGCTAGTTATGAAGTGACTTTACAGCCTTATACAGTGTGTCCAGTATAACGTGCACAGCATGGGTATCTCGGACACCGTAAGAGATACGAAGTCGGTTAAATGGAGAAAATTGTGCATGATTTTATGGCCACTTCGATGCTGCTTTTGTTTTTTAAAAAAATCGATTAGCACTCTAGATATTTAGGAAAAACTGAAAAATTGCATTTTCTTTAAATGCTTATAACTTTTTTATTAATGGTGATAATATCAATTTTCAAAAAAGAGATAATAGGCACTACTAAAACGCAAATAATTAATTCATAAAATAATTTTTTTAGTGCGCCGTTTTGGAGATATGATGCAAACTTATGTTTTTTTAAATACAAACCTAACCTCATTTTTATGTTTTTAAAAAGCAAATTTTTTTCTCTTTTCAAAAATATAAGGGTTAAAATATAAGCTAGTAGATGCCTATCCCTGCAACACTAACCTTTTTCATTAGACCAGACTATAGAATCAAAATTTTGGAAAAAGTGTAGGTACATAAATTAACAATTATTACTATTAAAGAAACTTATAGCTACTTTCAGTGGCGGTCCTATCTATTCTGGCGCCCCTCGCAAATTTAAAATATTTTGCCTCCTTTTTTATTATTATGAATTTTATAAAATATTTGTAATTAGGCTCGCGTGGCCCTTAACATATTGAGTGCGTATGCGACGCTTACCTCGCTTTCCGCCTAGAGGTTTTACTGTACAGTCAGCCTCACAATTAATGTCCACCCTGGCTATACGTTTAGCACGAATTGTGGATGTAACCATCATAATACCCCATACCTAAATTGAGGGGTAACTTTATTTTGCCAACAAGTAGTAAATCAACAACCTTCCCTTCTGTCCTTTCGTCGTTGTTGGCTAATAACCACCCTGGCCTATAGCTAGGGTGGCCAATAATTGTGAGTCTGACTGTACAATAGTTAGTATTGTCCATTAATCCGAATTAAATCAAAATCGGAATAACAAAAAATTAGTACCTACGGATTAAAGAAGATTTATTTACAATTTGACATCGTTAGTGCCCTTTAAATATTTGTGTGCATTTTAAAGTACCTTAAAGTAAAGAATTCATCTCCTTTTGTAAACTTTTTTAATGCTCCCTTTCTTGAAAATTAAAAGAAACTTTTAACCACTAAAAAGCAAAAAGTGCAAAATGTTATTAAAAAATGAATTGTAGGTAAGCTTTAAAGTAAATTTTATTTTTTCATAAAATTTAAAAAATCCGATTTAAATATTAAAAAGTTCTTTGGAATTTTTTTAATATAAAAATTTCAGTTACTTCTTTTGACGAAGTCGACTAAATCAATTTTGTTTTTTATGCCTTTCTTTCTCCCAATTTTTTTTTACACACATCATATGAGACGAAACAATATAGGCATATATTATATTTTATGCATTATTAAAAGAATAAGTTTAAATTTTCTTTTGTGTTGCGCTTTTTAAATATTACTCGAAATATTATAAAGTTTAAAGAGTGCAAATGAAAACCGAATCGAATTTAAATTTATTGATCGATTTTCATGTATTTTGTGGAAATTTCTAACTAAACTTAAATGTTTCTGTATACTATAATAGCTAGAAGATTTAATAACAAGTAAAAAGCTCTAAAATAGTCATTTATAAGCACAGACATTGCCAACGCTGACTTCATAATTTATTTATAATATGGCACACAACAATATGGCAGACGCGAACCATCGCAACGTAATCTACTTCCTGGTAGAACTGATGGTTTCAAATTTCAAAAAGAAGTATTATATTAATACAGTACATTGTACATTGAAGTATTATTAGCGAGCTTAGGGGCGTGGCCAGTGCTGTCATAGATTTTGAAGTACGCTGCGAGTTAAAAGCATTTCAGTCGCTAAATTTGACAAGTAACTGTCACTAAAATTGAATAGAGATTAATATTAAGACAGTGAATTGTCTTAATATTAACGCAAAATTGGTTGGTGGAGCTGTAGTCTCTGTTCAGTGACACAAATTAGCTAGGCCACTCCCCACAAATTTCTGTCAAATAAAGTCGACTTGTCAATTATTGTGTGATTGTTATAAACCGTATTTTCAAAATTCGACCATTAGAAAAATTCTATTTGAATATCGCGCGCTTTTTGTGGGAGTGGCTTAGCTATTTATGGTCGCTGAACAGAGTAGACTGTCCTTGAGTATAACACTACAAGTTACGTGGCACACCCCGTACATAAGCGCTTGTTCATTCATCTGACAGTTTATCTACCTGCTCACCTTCAAGTTTGGCGACTTGTCCGTCTATCTGTCTGTGTTCAGATAGATGTATGTGCGATTTGAATAATAATCTATCGTCAACTAAACGACATCGGTTTTTGAGTCGAGAAACAATGTTAAATCAAACTATGGATGATTTGATGGAGTCTGAACGCAAACATATGGTTTTGGGAAAATCTTTATACAAACAAAATTATAGTCAATATCTATACAACATTCTCGTTATGTGAATGAACCGAAGAGGAAAAAAAATAAAGAAAATTGAATAAAAACCTAAACCAAATTATTTTGTATCTATAAAATCGCCTGACAAGTATCTTTTTTTTGTTATCAAAACATAAAAGTGTTAGCAAATCTTTTCGTAAAACTTTTATCTTTTCTTCAAAACTAAAGCAAACTACCTACACATCAAATTTGATCAATACCTAATCAGACACTTCGATAAACATACAAACTCACTTACTGTCCAAAAACTTTGTTTCTTTTATATTTTGTTACAACAAACACACAAAAAAATATAATTTAACGAAAACTTTATTGCTATAAAACGAAACCTTTTATTTATTTTATTATTCTATAAAACAATCCCTTCTAATATTTATTATTTACAATAAATTTCCTGTTAAAGCTAAGAAATAACAACAAGCATGTAGATGGGTGTTTGTGTGTGGATGGATACAACAGCAACTTTCTTTCAAAAACACCATTCTTTTGTGTAGTATTATGTGCAATTTATCAAGCGTAACCAAGATATTTTGGCAAAACTTTTATATTTACTTGAATTATATTATATGTTAACCAAAAGCTAAAATACAGAATGTCTCAAATTTAAATCTCGCCAAGACTACAAAAATTGGAGGAGAGAGGAAAATGGAATTTAGCCTGTAAGCATCCCAAAAGTAATCCAAAAATTACATGTCTCTCTGAAGTGGCCATCTATGACCACTAAATATGTAAAACACTCAGACCAATAAACAAGATGAACATCGTTATTTACATTTTTATTTGTCCCCTACACCTTTTGTTATGGTAAACATTGTTAAGAGCAGTTTCGAAACGAAGTAATACGAACTATCACGTTCGTACTATCAGTATCGGACTGGCAGGTCGGTAATTCTTGCCTTGAAAAATTCATCCAAAGAAAAAAAATTTATATGTGTCATATCCATCTTGATTATCGGTTTTAAGTAAAACAGGTGGTCCGTAGTTGGAAACGAAGGCACTTCTCTGCTACATTTATGGATTAAAAGGTAACAATAAAGAGAGGATAGGAGCCTTAAGCCACTCGTCATCCCATCGTCTTTCACGCATAGAGATTTGCAATAGAAAACGTCAGCAAGGGTGTCGGAGGGAAGAGGATTGTATTAAGTGTCTCTGTGTGGCTATTTGGGTTCCAAGGCACGAAGACTGAACTGAAACAACTAGATATCAGTGCCCGGCACAAAAGATGTATTCAAGTTGGTAATTACAACAGAGTACCGACCCTAAAACACTACCAAGGCATAAAACCGAACACTCATCAAGTTAATTTGAATGAGAAGGCACTTCTCTGCTACACTTATGGATCAAAAATTAACCATAAAGAGAGTATAGAAGCCTTAAGTCCCTCATCATCCCATCGTCTTTCACGCACAAAGATTTACCATAGGAAACGCCAGCAAGGGTGTCCAAGGGATGAGGATTGTGTTTAGTGTCTCTGTTTGAGTATTTGGGTACCAAGGCACGAATATTTGACTGAAACAACTTGATATCAGTGCCCGCCACAAAAGATGTATTCAAGTTGGTAATTACAACAGAGTACCGACCCTAAAACACTACCAAGGCATAAAACCGAACACTCATCAAGTTAATTTGAATGAGAAGGCACTTCTCTGCTGCACTTATGGATCAAAAATTAACCATAAAGAGAGTATAGAAGCCTTAAGTCCCTCATCATCCCATCGTCTTTCACGCACAAAGATTTACCATAGGAAACGCCAGCAAGGGTGTCCAAGGGAAGAGGATTGTGTTTAGTGTCTCTGTTTGAGTATTTGGGTACCAAGACACGAATATTTGACTGAAACAACGTGATATCAGTGTCCGCCACAAAAGATGTATTCAAATTGGTAATTACAACAGAGTACCGACCCTAAAACACTACCAAGGCATAAAATCGAACACTCATCAAGTTATTTTGAATGAGAAGGCACTTCTCTGCTACACTTATGGATCAAAAATCAACGATGAAGAGAGGACAGGAGCCTTAAACCACCCACTATTCTATCGTCTTTCACGCACAAAGATTTGCCATAGAAAACGCCAGCAAGAGTATCCAAGGGAAAAGGGTTGTATTAAGTGTCTCTGTGTGGGTATTTGGGTGCCAAGGCACGATGACTGGACTGAAACAACTAGATATGAGTGCCCACCACAAAAGATGTATTCAAGTTGGTAATTACAACAGGGTACCGACCCTAAAACATCCCCAAAACATAAAACCGAACACTCATCAATTTAATTTATTGAAATACAGCCCTGCACTGTTTATTCCCTTGTTTTCCTTTCAATTAACGTTCAAACAAACCAAACTACCCTCCGAGTGATCCCTGATGGAGACGGTGACGTGACGAAACGTTTGATAAAATATTTACTGAAGAAAAACAAGTTTTAATTTTCTATTTTCGTCCAGTTTGTTTTTTTAATTATTTTTTATGTAATAGATCAATAAAACGAAATAGAAAAGCATACATTTAATAAAGATTAAGTGGGGTCCCGGGCTCTATAGAGTCGAGTTCAATCTTTTAGTAGTGATCGTAAAATACATTGTCGGATTAAGAAAACTTTCATATAGCTAGAAAAGCGTAAAATCCTTGTACATTTTTATTGCTACATAATATTTTTGTAGTATAACATCGTACAGTTTACGATCTGTTCTCCAAAATGTCAAATACTTCATAAACTACCTGTTTGATAAACTTTTCACTCTATTACAAAACCATAAAATATTTCCAATTCCGCGCAAAAAATTTTACTCGATAAAAACTCGAAAAATTCTTATTTACTCTTCCCGTAAAATATAATTAATAATAAAGCATATTTTCCACAATCTGACGTTTATGACTTTGTGTATAAATCGTTTTTAAATCTCCAATTTCGTTTGCGGTCGAAATTTATACTTGAGAGATTCTTTGATAACATAATAGAGTGTATTCAATGAATTTCTTTATTGTGAAAAACTGGAAGAAAAGTTGAGATTAAACGGAGACTCCTTTCAGTGGGCGAACCGCGCGTTTTCCAACTATTAAAGCTTATTGCTTCGATTTAATATTATTTACTTGATTGCTGTTTTAACGTTTCTATCATAAAGCTTTAACGAGACGTTCTTTCTTTTTTTTTCAAAGTGTCAAATAATTTACTTCGCCATCAAGTGGATTTCGTTTAGCAATTTAATAGGTTCTTTTGTTAACATTACTCAAACGTTTACGCAAAAAAAACAAAATGAGTAAAAAGTATTTTCTTGTGAAATTTATTTTTTCTTCAAACGTCAAAAAAAGTTGACATTTTGTTACGGAACAAGTAAGGTTAAAGTTCTACTTTTACATCCTAAGAGGTAAAAGTAAATTCAAGCCTTAATTATTTAATGATATTAATTTCTAAGCATTTGTAGTGAAAAAAAGTTAATATTTTTAAAATTTTCCTTTATAATTTGTTGGCTGCGTTTAATAAGTTTTACGTTTGAAGAAAAAATAAAATGTTTTATAAGTACTTTTTTTGGCTCGTCAATAGTTGTCAGACTCAACTCCTAATAAAACAATATACTATTTATTGTGCGATATTGTGTATAGTCCAATTTTTTTATCTTTCCAAAAAAGGGTTAAAAAGTTAAAGTAATTAACCAGCGCGTGGTAGGTAAGGACCAGTTTGTTTAACTCTTTCTTTCTTAAAATTTCTGCATATAGCTATGTCTTTTTGCTTAGAATTTAAAACTTAACACTTGTAAGGATGAACTGCAGTTCTAAGACTTTATATTTTAATTCGAGATAATACAACTCAAACAATACAAAGTTTGAGAACTACAGAACATACCTGCAATTACTAAATTTTTAGTTAAAAGAAAATACCTACCCGCCCTTAGTTTATTGCTTTACCTTCTTAATCCTTTTTCTGAAAAATAAAATAATTGAACTATACATACAGGGTGATTTACTGAAACGACCGTCATCGATAGCCTCCTGGTCGTTTGAAATAAGACATACATTTAAATACAAAAGTTATTCAACTCCTTAAGGAGCATAACCTAAAAATATTTTCATTTCTATAGGGTGTTCCAGAACGACTGGGCGAGAATATTTCAAATTTTTTTAAATGGAACACCCTATATATTTTTCTAAATTTTCACTTGGAACTAAGGCGCCTATATGGCCATATTAATTGTTTTTAATTTATCTGCGATGTTGCCAAGTTATTAATTTTTTTCTCTAAAAAATTACCGCAACGCGTGTTGCTTTAAAAAATCGTACTAAAGCCGTTGTTCAAGGAATAATAAGGAAATTTTGTTATTGGGTAGTTATGACTTTCTTTCAACCTATAATATACAGAAGGTTCGATTAAATTATACAGGGTGTTCATTAAAGTGATCCAAAGTTACTCGTTTTTAAATGACCATGACTCGTTATTTTCACTGTTATGAATCACCCTGTATAGTATGTATAAAGAAAATGTTTTCATAAATGACACGTCATTGTCTGTTATAGATAGTTTTGTAACTGAAAAATTCCTATTTACAAAAAAATTTTAAACAAGAAAGCTCCAAATTTCATACAACACAAAATAGTGGGATAGGATAGAACAAAATTTTCTGACCTCTAAATAGCGGTATCACGTTGTAAAAATTTCACAAAATATATTTATAAAACTGGTTTTGACAGTGTGATCGGCTATATTTACGAAGTTTAAAAAAAATGTATTTATGAGATTATGCGACTGCACGTAAATATTTTGACGTGACGTCACATAAATACAAACGGTTCTATTTTTCTTTATGAAAGAACGAGTTCTATTGGCTTTTGATGCGAGCGTGCGCCTTGCTTTGTTGTCTAGTAGCAGATGTTTCGTATTTAAACATTCGTATGTAATGTATTTCTTGGACCTTGGATTATTGCAGCGTATGCAGCACATTCTACAATCCGTTAATTTTTTTTAGCAAATTATGACAGTGTGGTATATTCACATAACCACATATTTTTATAAATATATTTAAGAAATTTTTATGAAATATTTACAATGTGGGACTGGCTTAAGAAAAACTACAGAGCACACAATTAGCTACTAGAAACAGTCAAAATTCTTTTCTAAGTAGCAAATATTTTTCTATAAATTGAGAGCATACTGTATATCTCCCAAATACGACCCTGCAAGGTGTACCCGGACCTTACTTTGACCTTTAATAATCATTTCAAAGGTTAAATATATTTAATTATTATTATTCTAAAACAAATGTAGGTTTTCTTAAAGAAAATTTTATCGATTCGTTTGTTTAAATTTAGATTTAGTTATAATTGCGAATTTCAAATTGCTCTTTCAAAATTTACAGCTTAGAAAAGCGCTCTCGCGGTCTCGTCTAAATTAAGGAAGTCTTTAATTGCATTCAATACGACCAAGTTTTTTAAATCTTATATTTTTTTGTGTAAAGATAATCCCTATAGATGCTTTATTTCAAAGGTTTTAAAATAAAAATCGTTATTTGAATGTTATTCAATTTTAGAACACATCGACTTAGCAAATATTATTAGAAAAAGATAAATCAAAAAGTCGACTATACCTTACATATCTACCTATATCAATCCATCCGTATAGATTCTTCGCTATATTTTATTTAAATTAGATATTCATATGTAACATCAGATCGGCTTATTTCTCGTCCATGTACGTGATAAACTAAAAAGCCGAGAGAAAAACTCTCGTAACATGAGCGGTAGCATTTCCACTATGAATTTTCTCATATTTGATTCCTTAGAGATTATCGAATCGCAAATAAATCAACAAACCTTACTACTGTTGTTTGAAATTAATTTTAAAAAATATTAGCGCGCAGGGTAAATCATTTTCTTCTGTGGGGGAATAAAAAAAGGAGAAATGATAAAAGATTTACAATATAAAAAGATTTATCGACGAATAAATATTAAAATTCAGATCTCAGACAGACTCAATAAGGTGACATGGTAAGGATTCGTCCTGACGCATGAGACAAATCCTATTTCTTCCAGTAGCACCTTCACAAGACGAATACGTGCGTCCCTTGCTCAATATTACAATCCCGACGAGTTTCCCAGTTTTCTACCACCCGCAAATCTTGTCGTTCCTACCCAGATTACCGGAGTAATTTAGACTGTTCGCACGGATTCTTCGTCCCATCTTAAAAGACTTAAATTTTAAATTTGAGATTTTTATTATGTTTGCGTTTGTCATCGGCAGGTTTTTCTTTTTTGCTAGCGTCCTCCTCTCTCTAAGCGCTTTTTTTGTTACAACTTGCTTGATAATAACTTAATTTACCACGTCTGCTCTCTCTAATATCCTTATAGTCCCCAAAAAATTTCCTTTTTTTTGAGAGATGCGCGCTTTGAAGTATACTTTCACTATTTTACATGCGTCGGCATAAAATTAATTAAAATTCTAATTTTTTATTGCAATTACTTTCTTCGTGTATACATAAAGTTATAAAAGCTTAATTAAAACGCAAAACCGCCACCGCACAACTCTTCTTTTTACCGTTAATTTATTAAGTATAAAATATTGTATAATAATATAGTTAATATTCAATAATAAACTATTCGCGTAATTTTAGATAGATAACCTTCGTTCAAAGAAGTCATGGTTATACGTCTTGTGGCTTAAACCAGGTTGCATGATGTACCACGAAACTTGGTTAAATTATTGTTTTTCTGTATTTACACAAATTTCAAGTATAAATGAATAGGCAACGTCGCTCTTAATTTGTTGATATTTGTTTAATCAAACTTTGCTACTCCAGTTGGTTTGTGATCTCGTTAATTTTCGAACCTCGGTAAGCATTGATTTTAATTAATTTAAATAACAAAGCTACTAAATTAGGTGTAAATTAAGTGTTACCACAACAAAACACTTTTTAAAAAGCTCGTAAAAGTGTTAATTTTATTAAATAATTTAGTGACAATAAATAAATTTTTGAGAGTCCAAGGGTTAACTATCAATATGTGTTACCTATATGCATCAAAAGTCAACGTTGTAAGAATTGATTTAAATGTTCAATTTATCCCAGTTTGAACGAAAATCGTTTATGATCATTACGCCTTCGGAAGCCAATGACAAACCAATGAGAGCAATTTCGAAAAATTTAACGCACTTCTCGAGTAACTCGTAGTTCACAACGAACTATTATTTTAATGATCTGTAAGAATCCGCTTAGAAAATTGCAAAATTCAAAATGATTTCCGAGATAACGCAGAAAAAGTGAAAATTGGCAATTTCATTTTTCGCCTGTAGTTTCAAAATGGCTTACTTTAGAAAAACAATTCTAGAGAAAAATTTTCAGGAGCTATTAAACGATATCAAACTCGATTTTTTATCACATCGACGCTTAGGCGTCGTGACGTCCAACTTTTAATTTTCAGTAGGCTTGTCTAAATTCTGATACCAAAAGAGAACTTTCTATCTTTTAATTTTCTTAATTTATACAACTTTGCAGGTTATGTTATGTTACGTTGTGTTAATATGTTAGTTTGTGTTATTATTTACGATGAAAAATAACGACTAAAACTTAGCTTTTCAAGTATTAGAAACGTAAGTTAATCAGGAAATAGACTTACATTGCTGCGATTTAATAAATAATAATTTGATTTATGTATTTTTATTTCCTGATCAACTTAGGTTTCTAAAACTTTAAAAACTATGTTTTAGTCGTTATTTTTCATTGTAAAAAATAACACATACTAACGTAACATAACCTGAAATGTTGTGTAAATTAAGAAAAGTCCAAGATAGAGAGTTCTCGTTTCGTATCCCAATTTAGACAAACCTATTCAGTAATTTTTGCAATAAAAGATAGATCGCCTATAAAAAAATGAAAATTTAAACGTCGCGACGCCTAGCGTCGAAGTGATAAAAAGTCGAGTTTGGTATCGTTTGATAGCTTCTTTAATCTCCTGAAAATTTTTCCCTAAAAAAATTTTTTTTTCTATACTAAGCCATTTTGAAGCTACAGTCAAAAAACGAAACTGCAACTTTTTAGTTTTTCTGCGTTATCTCGGAAACCATTTTTAATTTTGAAATTTTCTAAACGGGTTCTTAAAGGTCGTCAAAATATGCAACTTTTTGCTAATTTAAACAAACTCGTAACTCTCACGGTTTCCGAGATCCCAATGTTAGTACCACTTAAAAAAATCACCTTGTACAATAAGAAAACGGATGAAACGGGATGAACAATTGCAATTGCAAAAATTTTTGAAATAGACGAAAGAAACATAAGGTCGTTTAAGTGTTATAACAATTAATTTCTGCGCCTGCAAATAATCTCTAAAGCCGCCCCTGTATATTAATTACTGTTTTAGTGAGGATTTAGGTAATTAAATCAAAGTAAATTGCTCAATTAAATCTATTATCTTATCATTTATTATACATTTAAATCCAAAATTCATTGATTTATTAAAATCCTCGAAAAGAGATTAATTATAAAACGTTTATTTTTCGGGACGAGAGATCGTCGTCGAGGGGTTGCGAAGAAAATTGTCACAAATAACTGAGGCGCCCCATCAACAACTTTTAAGAAACTCGGGTATTATTACTTGTTTATTTTTGAAAACATGATTTTCCTTTCAGTTTTAATCTCGAGAACCATTTCATTTTGTATTTATATTTTGATATCAGCAATGCACAATCTAAACGAAATTAAAAAATAAAATTCTTACAAAACTTGTTGCGAAATCTCGGCCGCATATAAAAGTTAAAAGAAAAAGTAATGGA
Source organism: Malthinus seriepunctatus (assembly GCA_963924605.1). Classification (NCBI taxonomy): domain Eukaryota; kingdom Metazoa; phylum Arthropoda; class Insecta; order Coleoptera; family Cantharidae; genus Malthinus; species Malthinus seriepunctatus. The sequence goes on from OZ004603.1 coordinate 11,433,410, forward strand.
AAATTTTTAATTTATCCTTCCAATAAGAAGTTCACATATAAATGGAGTTGTAGAATTATAAAATAGTGCGCTAAAGGATCTATCTATACCGGGTGGCCATTAGTTTTGTTTAAAAAAAAAACTCGAAATTTTGGTCTTTTAGAAATAATAGACCACTGCTCTTATTTCCATAATTTTGGGTACCATCACTGTAACGTCCATTGATGTATAAGTGACAGTATAAGTCCCTTTAATAGAAATATCAAGTAGGCCATGGCGACATCAACTAATCTCTTGACACAAATTGTTAAATTGCGTCAGAATCGTAACAATCAGATCTAACAAATATCCATAGAATTAAGACGTACTTAACTATAAATATTATGGCTTATCTACCCTCTTCTCTGTCTATGTGTCGCCTTCGTGGTTTTCTCTCTATCTGTGGTTTTTTATCTATCGTTCTCTACATTCCTCCACATTCACATTCAACCTTTGCTTGTCAGTTGTATAATACCTGCATTACCTCAGTCACCATCAGCAGGTACTATAAAGCTCTTGATTAATTTAAATAGGCATTAAATTTAACATGACACTTTTGATTTGTTCTAATTGATAATCAATTGTAATTTGCTAAGAACGCCTGTGTAGGCGAGTAAAATTAATTTTAATTCGACATTAAAATTTTATAGCACCAGCTGTAAGATTTTTACTTCACCAAAGCGTCTGTTCAACAGGTTAATAATTTTCCAGATTTCCTCCGCTTTCAGCCAATTACCACTATATTTTTAATTAATAAATAATGAGCCCTTTTTTTAATAATAATTAAAAAATAACAACTTCTCGACACTATTTATAAATGATACGTATAGTACACTCAATTTCATAAGTTAATTGTCGCTTCAGGGTGTTGCAGTGTTGATCACCTGCATGGGAATTAATTAAGTATAAGGAAGGTACCGTGACTCGTGTTAAATAATGCCTCGCTAACCCTTATATATTTGCAAAGTTGAATAATGTATCATCGTGGGGATACAAGATAATTATTTACTTTGTACAAAGTAATAACAAAATGAAAGCAGCAATTCTTCAACTCAAAAAGTTTTGTTTAATATGAATTGTACAACAAAAACTTTTGTTTAATAATTTATCGTTAATTTATAAGAGACTCTCGCGCTCGTTTACCTAACTAATAATAAAAATAAATATATACACACACACGACCCTCTCGCACCCTTTCTCTTATAATAACGACGTTAATCTCTCAAGGGATTTATTATCAAAACTAATAAAGAAAAATGCTTGAAAAAAAAAAAAACTGGTCCTTCGAGCCGGATGAGACGACAATAATAACGTATTGGGCGTAAACAAAAATTTATAAGATGAAAATAATGAAAGTTATTATCGTACGTTTAATGTCAAACGATAAGGTTTAGTGTCAAATTTATTATAGATATAAAATAAAAATTGTACGTGACTATATCAGAACTAACATAACAATTTCAAGATATTAAATTCTAAATATCGTTAAAAATGTATTTAATAAAGATAATATACAATATACGAAACTCATCTTCTTGTTACATTCAATTAACATAATTTTGATGACAGAAAATTAAATTGGGAAAATTTTGTTTTCTTTAAACGTCTTTTGTGAAATGTGGAAATCTTAGGAAAATAAAAGAAAAAGAAATTGATTTTGGGTTGGCTTTAGTCCCACAAAAAACACGCCGCTTTAAAAAAAATTACATCAATAATATTTAATAAAGCTTAAATTTTAATTTCTTTCTTTGAGTACTATACTTTAGAAACAAATGGGAAAACTTGGAAAAGCTAAAGGAAATATCAATTTTGAAACTCATAAATAAAAATATCGATTTCTTTTGAAAAAAATGTATATTTGTTAAGACTGGAACAAAACTCGGGAAGGACTAGGAGGTCAATAGGAAATCCTTATGCGGGCATCTCACTATCAATATTTTCATAAATTTTTTATAAAAATGTGGGTATACCACACTGTCATAATTTGCTATCATTATTTTTTACGTATTGTAGCAGCGTAAGCTGCAAAACCTCTAAGGTCCAAAAAATTCACGTAAATACTAAACATGTAAAACCTCGAAACAAAGCAAGCCGTATGATCGCATCAAACTTCAATAGAACTCGTCCTTTCATCAAAAAAATAGAAACGGTTGTATTTATGTGACGTCACGCCAAAATATTTACGTGACGTAGCATAAATACGGTTTTTAGAAAAACTTCGTAAATATAGCCGAGCATCCTGTCAAAACAGTTTTATATAAATATTTATGAAAATATTAATAGTGATACGGCCGCATTAGATTTGTCAAGTTTCGATAAATCTAGAGTGCGTTGCGATCAAGCTCAGCACAAAACAAACCCTCAACATTCTACAACCCCAAACCTAAATAGCGCGGGGAAATTAATATAGAAATCGTCAGTAACTCGGACAAATTTACATGAGGCAGTTATCAGTGGGAATGTGTTCCTTATACCCATATGTATAACATACTAAAAGTCCCCTATCATAGGGGTGCCGGAACCCCCCCAAATTTGGCTGTCATTTTTAAATTTTAACATTTTAATTTTTTTCTGGCTTACGGTTACGTTGACGAAATTTTTGAAAGAAAGGTAATTTATGCAGAATTAAAATGCGAACAAAATGATGTATTTAAATGTTTAAATAGTTAAAGTGGTGGCAAAGAAGCATAACTTTTAATGATTTTGAGAAGAGTTAAATAACGCCAATTTTTTTTTCTTGCTTGGTCGAAAACATCACTGTGCGTGTGCAGATAAAATATTTCATCCCAATTTTGACCGGAAGGCACTTTTTCTTCGACTTTAGTGTAAAATGTTGAGTTTTTATCTTCTACGTTCACTATTGTCTAAATAACTTGGCTTCTGTTGGTCGGATCAGGGGGAAAAACAACTCATTATGTTTGTACTGAATTTCTCTTTAAAAATGGCTAGGTTAAACAAGATATAAACCCAAAGAAATGTATGAAAATGTGTGAAATGTATGTAAGAAAATTATGAAAATTGTCAATAAGTTGAACCACCTTCGGACAAATTTACATGAGGCAGTTATCAGTGGGAATGTGTTCCTTATACGCATATGTATAACATACTAAAAGTCCCCTACCATAGGGGTGCCGGAACACCCCCAAATTTAGCCGACATATCTAAATTATTACACTTTAATTTTTTTCTCTTTAACGGTTAGGTTTACAAAATTATTGAATCATCAAAATTTTATGTAAAATTAAATATAAACAATGATGCATGTAAAAATGTTTAAATAGTGAACATAGTTGCAAAAAAAGCATAATTTTTCATGATTTTGAGAAGAGTTCGACAACAACAATTTCATTTTCTTAATAGGTTGAAAATATCGCGGTGCGTGTGTGGATAAAATATCTCAATCTAAGTTTGACCAGAAGGCACCTTTTCTTCGCCTTTAGTGTAAAATTTCGAGTTTTCAATTATCGGTTCACTAAAAAGTGTCTTTCGGTGAATATTGGGTTGGGATATTTTATCCACATACGCACAGTGACCTTTTCGACCGATTAAGAAAAAAAAATGGTTGTTACTAAACTCTTCCCAAAATAAATTAAAACTATGCTTCTTTGCTACCTATTTTACTGATTAAACATTTAAATACACCATTTTGTACGTATTTAAATTCTGCATAAATAAACTCTCTTGCAAAAATTTCGCAAGCCTAACCATTTAGTAAAAAACATTAAAATGGGAAAATTTTAAAAGTGACAGCCAAATTTGGGGGGGTTCCGGCAACCCTATGGTAGAGGACTTTTAGTATGTTATACATATGCGTATAAGGAACACATTCCCACTGATAACTGCCTCATGTAAATTTGTCCGAAGGTGGTTCAACTTATTGACAATTTTCATAATTTTCTTACATACATTTCACACATTTTCATACATTTCTTTGGGTTTATATCTTGTTTAACCTAGCCATTTTTAAAGAGAAATTCAGTACAAACATAATGAGTTGTTTTTCCCCCTGATCCGACCAACAGAAGCCAAGTTATTCAGACAATAGTGAACGTAGAAGATAAAAACTCAAAATTTTACACTAAAGTCGAAGAAAAAGTGCCTTCCGGTCAAAATTGGGATGAAATATTTTATCTGCACACGCACAGTGATGTTTTCGACCAAGTAAGAAAAAAAAATTGCTGTTATTTAACTCTTCTCAAAATCATTAAAAGTTATGCTTCTTTGCCACCACTTTAACTATTTAAACATTTAAATACATCATTTTGTTCGCATTTAAATTCTGCATAAATTACCTTTCTTTCAAAAATTTCGTCAACGTAACCGTAAGCCAGAAAAAAATTAAAATGTTAAAATTTAAAAATGACAGCCAAATTTGGGGGGGTTCCGGCACCCCTATGATAGGGGACTTTTAGTATGTTATACATATGGGTATAAGGAACACATTCCCACTGATAACTGCCTCATGTAAATTTGTCCGAGTAAAAAACGTAACTTCCCCGAGCTAAAATATCTAAATAAAAAGTTGATAAAACAACGGATGTGGCCATACGAGGAACTTTTTCCTGTTGTATTTTTTTGTGCATTTCTTAATTATATTATTATAATTATAATATTATAATATTTGACGGACAGGAAAAAGTTTTTCGTATGGCCACATCCGTTGTTTTTATAATTAAATTTATTTTGATCTTAATTATAATTTTATGAGCTTTCAAAATATTAAAAAATATACGGTGTTCCATTTAAATTAAGAAATTTTATTCCATTTCCGGTTAAACCGGAAGTCAAAATATAAAGGTTTTGATATCGGGTAATAGCTAATTTTACGATCTTTCAAATTACTGAAAAATATACAGGGCGTTTTTAAAAATTTTGGTATTTTTATAATTTCCGGTTTAACCGGAAGCGTTTTGTTAATCGTAAATAGTTTCAAATAATAGATATTCATTGGATTGATATAAGTATCCAATTTCAGATTTTCATTTTTATTTCAAAAACAATTAGAGATTACTGAAATTTTAACATTCAAAAAATCATAACTCCGAATCCGCATCATACACGTCTTTAAAAATTTAGAGTTAGATAGAGGATCACGTTGTCTATAATATATACAAATCTGTATAAATCGGCAAGACCAAGTTTTGAGAAAATTTATTTCAAAATTTTGACCTACTTTGGCCCCTTAAAGGTAGGCAATTTTGAAACAATTTTGAAAGTCGACTGAATTAGGACGAAAGTTCTATATTTTGGCCGTACAATGCCGTTTTGAAATTTTTATTATAATAATTACCGGCCAAGTTATAAGGGAAAAACCACAAAATGGGACAATCGTTCTATTGGCCGCCATTTTGAATTAAAAAATTTGAAATTTTTTTGTTTCAATTGGGGCTCACGTGTACTATCTTATAGCCAAGTAGAAATGAATTTGGCCCAAATTTGCAAATATGCGTCCAAAATAACCACTTTATTTTTGGGCACCCTGTATATATTTCTTATTAAAGCTACTTTTGCAGATAAAATAATTTTAAAGTGGTTAAAATCAAATTTCATCAAAATCGGTTCAGTAGTTTTTGCTCTAGGGGGGGGGGGCATATATACATATACTAAGATATTTTTGTAATGAATAGGGCGGAGCCAATGCGCAGAAACGAAAATGTGTTTGGTAACATCTGATCGAATCAATTTCAGAGATACAGAAAGAGAGAGAGAGAACTCGCACCCTTCATCTGTACTGTACTACGCAAGATATCGGCTACGCCCTATTCTTTACGTAAATATCAACCTATACATCCAGACATTTTGGTTCAAAAAATCGAAAATTTTTTTTTTGCATTTTTGGAATCAGCGTAACTCAAAACGTCGAGAAATGCAAAAAAAATTATTATTATTATTATCTCGATTATAACAACTCTTTCTTGGATTGGAAAATGTTAAAAAACGGTGAATAGCTAAAGCTCTAGAGGAATAGGAATTGGATATTTTCACTCCCCCACCCCTCAACAAAATTCTAAAAAAGTTCCTTATCAGCATGTAAAAGAAGATGAGAAACTGCACTGTTCTCCGTGTAATGGAAACTTACAACGAGTTGCAGGTTCCTAATACTCTGTCATACTGTATATCGGCAACTTTCATTGCAATGTATAATGAGTTGCCTATCTTCAAAAGTATACATGGTGAATATACAGTGTGTCCCGGGATTGAATTCACTATAGGTATAACGCAAAAAAAATTTTGGAATTTCATTTTAAGGTTTTGGAATTCCTCCTTGCTTAGTCTGAACAGAATATTAAGCAGTTTTATTGACCAAAAAGACACCTCCACTTATGGAACACCCTGTATATTTCTCCATATTCAAATTCCACGTGAAATGTAGAGATACTAAAAAATGTGGGTTTCATAGCAATGAACCGTTGATGAACCGTTCTTGAGTTATTGACTATGATGAACTGTGACTATTTTTAAACTTTTTGTTGGGTTATAAGATGTTTATTATCAGGCGTAGGGTTGAAATCCAACGACATATTATGATATTCACAAGGGAAGTAATTAATTCATTCAAGAGAATTTGCAATGAAAAACAAAAAACATAAAACATCACCTTCGCAAATAGTGAAACTCGATATGAAATTTTTATAGGTCTTGAATAAAACGAACTGATTTCTAACTAACACCCCTCCACAACCCTTACAATTTTTTTTAAATTTCTTAATGTAATACATTTCATTTGTTTCAGAATCGACAAAATGAAGGCGATTATATTTTTATTCGTCGTTTTTGCAGCTCTTAGTTTAGGATCCACCTATTCGAGTAAGTAAATCGGCGATTAATTTAAGGGATGTTTTTTAAAATTTATAATTTGGACAATTATTTACTTTTACTTAAACGCACAGCTAATAAAAATAATCTTTTAATTTTTATATTAAACAATAAAAGCTCATCGTTAAATAGAGCTATCCTTTTAACGTTTAAATAATTTAATAAACTACCCTAAAATTTAATTTAATTTAATTTAAATATAGAATATGGTAGAACATGCGGAGATATTGGTTGTGTTTATAACGAAAAATGTGTTATGAGAGAAGATCCCTGTACACGAGCTTCAAGAGCTAAAGGTTGTGGATCGTACGTAATATTTTTAATGAGTTAATTAAAACAATTTTAAAGTTTTATTAAATTAAGGTATCCTGCGTGTGAGAGGGTGAACAATAATCCCGAAACTTGCGATACATTTGTTTGTCCTCCAACTCAAAGATGTCAACTTACTAACGGGGCGCCAAAATGTGTGGCTAAAGGTACAAAATTAAAAATTATTTAAGCGTACATTTATAACACGGCAGTGGTCGCTAAATGAGCAATTTGCTCACATTTTAATTTTTTTGGTCCTTTGTCTATTTGTTTGACTATTATCCATTATAGCGTGAGTAAAATGCTCACGTGCGACTATTAGCGTTATTTGAACTACTGACGTGTTAAGGAAGGATAGCAAATTGAATGATATAAAAATTAAAGGATTATTTGATTAAAATAGTACCTAAGAAAGTTTACATGAAGTTTTTAGTTTGATTGGCACTTATAAAACATTTTTTCAGTTCCATCCGGAAGACACAAGCGACTTGTGCAAAACTATAACTATGGCAGTTCGTCTAATTACGCGCCTAGTGCACCTCCATCTCCAGTTGATTCTAATTATCCTACATATCCCATTAATTCTAATAGTCAATATCCAAGATTATATCCAGTTTTACCACCGGTACAACCTTCCGGGCATACTCCTTACAATTACGGACAAACTCCTTACAATTACGGACAAACTCCCAGACCTTTGAATTATCAAAATTCGAATAATTATAACCCTTATCAAACTACAATGCGTCCAAATTACGGTAATCAAATACGTCCAGTTTATCCGGCTTATAATCAAAGTCAAAATAATTATTACAACACGAGGAATCAAAATGAATATCCCACTCAAAGGTATCCAGGGTATCCAACTCAACCACCTTATTACTCAAATCAAAGATACCCAAACCAACCTTATCCGACTCAACGACCTGTATATCCCACCCAACAGTATCAAAATCCAAACCAAAATAATCAGAGGTATCCCAATCAAGGATATCCCAATCAGGGATATCCAAATTCAAATTATCCCCCCTACCAACAAAGTCCTTTATCGCCAAGCGGAAGAAATTATCCTGCTCAACAAAATTATTACAATAACATGTATCAAACACCCAACAATGACCAAGAGTCAAACACAATCTGGGGTAAAATTAAACACCAAAGTGCAAAATTTCTTAGAAGTGCTCTCAATTTAAGATTTTAATTTCGTTAACTTCCTTAGGTACTAAGTAGTCTTTTCTTCTTATAAAAATTAGTCAGTAATAATACGTGTAATTTGAAATATTTATTTCTAGTCGCTTCCTCGTCAAAGAGAACCGTCCGTCAAACGTACAATTCCAATTACCCTTCGACAGGAGCAACTTATCCTAACACTAATTATAATCAAAATCAACATTATAATCAACAACCTTACAATCCACAATATCCAAATCAAAATCATTTAAATAATCCCAATCAGTTGTATAATCACAGCCAACCTGGATTATATCCGAGCCTTCCTAACATTGGGCAGACGAATCCACCAAACTATTATCAAGGTTCAAGCGTAGGTGGTATCCATCAAGGAAATCAACCTCCTTATAATCAAGGTCATGTAGGTGTCGGTGGAGTGCATCAAGGAAATCAACCTCCTTATAATCAAGGACAAGTTGGAGTAGGTGGAGTGCATCAAGGAAATCAACCTCCTTACAATCAAGGACACGTAGGTGTCGGTGGAGTTCATCAAGGAAATCAGCCTCCTTACAATCAAGGACACGTAGGTGTCGGTGGAGTGCATCAAGGAAATCAGCCTCCTTACAACCAAGGGCATGTAGGAGGAATTGTTCAACCACCATATAATCAAGGTGGCATTCATCAACCAACTACTGGAAATAACGCTGCAAATACTGATTTTTACGTTGCTCAAACACAAGGAAATCGTCAGCAGGGTGGAACTGGAGGTGCGACTTATCCAAATCAAGGGATACAAGGACAAAGGTATCCTATTCAACCTGGTTATCAAGGAGGAAACTATCAGAGGACTCATTAAAGCATTTTTGTATTTTAGGGCCAGGTTATAAATATTTCTTTACTATTTGCACTTTGTTTAGATAAGGTAAACTTTAGAAAATAAAAAAAAGTTGTTTGGTTTTGTTAATAAAAAATAAAATAATTTATTGTGATTCCTCCAATCGTGTGGTGGCTCGTGGCCTCCTCGGGGATCCCGAGTTTCTACATTTTATTGTTCAGACGTTGAAATAAATGAAGAAACTGAGCTTTTCAGAGAGAACCATTCACAGTAGGTAAGTTAACTCATAATGGACTGTTGTTGGAAGGAGTTTACTAAAATCTTACTGCAAATCCAAGAAGACGTCGTTAAAGGCTTTGACAGACCAATGCGACCTAGGTCGTGATTGCAATAGCGGCCGCGATAAAATAATACTGCAGTCCTATACTTGCGTGTCCAGGCACGATCTTTCGTCCATTAGAGCTAGATCGCTTGATCGCGACCGCTACTGCGCTTGGACGAGTGATCGCATTGGTCTGTGAGAGCCTTTAGGCATTCACAGATCAATGCGGCCTAGGTCGTGATCGCAATAGCGGCCATGATAAAATAATACTACAGTCTTATACTTGCGTGTCCAGACAAGAACGATCTGGCGTTGATTAAAGCTATATCGCTTGATCGCGGCCGCTACTGCGCTTGGCCGCATGATGGCATTGGTCTGTGAAAGCATAAAGGCTCTCACAGACGGCCTAGGTCGTGATCGCAATAGCGGCCGTGGCCGCGATAAAATAATACTAGTCTTTTACTTGCGTGTCCAGGCAAGAACGACCTGTCGTCCATTGGAGCTAGATCGCTTGATCGCGGCCGCTACTGCGCTTGGCCGCGTGATCGCATTGGTCTGTGAGAGGCTTTAGTCTTTCACATACCAATGCGGCCTAGGTCGTGATCGCAATAGCGGGCGCGATAAAATAATACTAGTCTTATACTTGCGTGTCCAGGCAAGAACGATCTGGCGTCCATTAGAGCTAGATCGCTTGATCGTGGCCGCTACCACGTTTAGCCCCGTGATCGCATTGGTCTGTGCAAGCCTTTAAGGTTTCACAGACCAGTGAGGCGTAGGTCATGCTCGCGGCCGCGTCCGCGATAAAATAATATTACAGTCTTATATTTTCGTGTTCAGACAAGAATAATCGCTAGAGCTAAATCGCTTGATCGCGGCCGCTACCGTGATGGCCTCGTTATCGCATTGGTCTGTGATCGCATTGGCCTTGTATGAGCCTTAAAATCTAAACCAGAAGCTAATCTATCAAAAAATACTTTGCATGAGAAATTGCAATATCTTGTCTTTTGAGACAAATGTACAGGATGACTCAGCAGTGGGATAGCCATATCGACATCCATAATTATTTCTAAAAGTTCAAACTACAAGTCCGAATTATTATTTGTCATTTAAAAATTAGTTTATGCTCTGCGTCGTGGCCAACTAGCCAAAAAGAACAAGTCTGGCAATTTTTATAGAAATGAAATGTCTTGCGAAAGCTAAGCCATCTTGTAGACGTCTCAACTCGGAACTTTTGAGAGAAAATTCCCCAAAGAGAGTATTAAAATTTAAATAGACAATTTTGCAGTTGTTTTAAGTTCCAAGCGATTTTGATAATTTAAATTTTTTATTTTCACTTTTTTAAAAAACGATACACTCCAATGGACAAGTTTCTTATTTCTCCAGTATTTCCTTTACATTAAATTAATTATTTAAAACGATCCGCGGGTATAAAATAATTAAGTTTTTAAAAAAAGAGCGATCTTTTTAACTTTTTTAATTGCCACAAACGTTTCTGTGTGTTTAAAAAAAACACGAAACACAACGACGCGTAATTTATTTATTTAAATTATTTGCCTCGTATAATTTGCTTCTCTTAACAAGTCGTGGGGATATTTAACGATTAAGTAATAAAAACAATTGCAGTTTTGATTAAAATTTTTCAGTGTTGTATTCAGCCACAACGTGAAAAGCAGAAAAGGTAAAAGTTTTATCTAAAAACAAGAGATGATGCTGTGTCCTCACTGGAATTTCTTAAACCAATTTTTGACAGAAATCGAATGATAGTAATGACCTACCTAATACGAAAGCTGAACAAGATGAAAAAAATAAGGTCGTTTATGCTCGGTTGCATAAAGGCCAATTATATTTTAATCCGATTTATAATCCTTAGATATGGCAACGTTACACAATAAATTAATAAATAAAAATGTCAAAGTTTGACAAGCTGTATTCACAATTCAACACAAAAATAACTTAACTTCAAATTTTAATTTTTATTTCCAAACGTCAAACTTTGACATTACAGTTCTAACGTTGCCATATCAAAGGATTATAAATGTAATTCTCGGATTAAAATATAAGTCGCCTTTATGCAACCGAGCATTAGTTACTTGTTTTCCAAGCAGAATTTTGCTGTTTGGTTTGTTTTTGGAACAATTTCACCTCAGGAATATTTTTTCATCCCACATAACCAATATCTCTCTTAGAATAACAGAGATCCCTGTTCCCCATGTTTTTAATAAAACTGTGGACACCCTGTATAACCTTTAAAATTAACAGTTATCTACTTTAAATTATTCACAACAATCAAGAATGATAAATAAATTTTTGTTTGTGTGCTATAGCTCAAGTACGTAACTACAGGAGGGCCAGGGTGGGCCTAGGCCCACCTACAATTTTGTTGAATTACCCCTGGGGCCCACATTGAAAAATGACAACAATAAGCGAAAATAATCTGAATTCCACACAAAATATTTTATCTATAAAAAGTTTTATGGGCCTCATATTATGTATTTGGCCAACCCAAAAAAAATTGTGACCTCATTTTAGGAAGCTAGTTTCGTGTCTGCTATGGCTATCCAAGATTTCGACAATTTAACAGATAGATTTTAATAGAACGCCCTGCATATTTTTTGACATTTGAATATCTATAAATTTCTCTCTAAAACTCAAAACTATTAGAGACATCACGAAAGAATACAAACACACAGACAAACTTGACTCGAAAACGATGCTGAGCAATTCGAAATATCGCAACTAGAGTTATCTCGAGATCGAGATGAAAGAAGATTAATAACTAGAGTAATTTATCTTGCAGCAATCATTAATCCTCCCTCCACCAACAATAGAACAAAAGTTGAAGCACTCTTGTAAAAAAACAAAAAATGTTGAATGCGGCCCTGTTATTATCACACAATACGAGCGTGATATAAGAAAAAAGTGTAGGGAAAATAAAAAAGGAAAAATTATCATTTTTAGTAGAATTTTGTTAACAAAATCGATATTATTTATAAGAAATATAATAATAATATTGCGCTTACGCTATCTACAAATAAAAGTTTCAACTTAAGGATAACCTTGTCTTTTGACGTCATTGCCTTGACGATGTAACAAATTTTCTGGCATTGTTACAAAATCTCCTTTATTTCCAGTCATTTACTTGCTCGCAATTTTCATTAAAAAAATACAAAAATAAAAATCAACATCCACGCAAGAAAGTCTTTAATTTTGCCCTATTTACATAACTTTGAAGTTCAATATCTTCATTTGTAATCGATAAAACTCAAACTTCAAAGTTCATGAATGAGAGAATCAGAAGGTCTTGGAAATTAAATTCAAAATTGCCAGCTACGATCACTTTCTCAATTTTCAAAATTAACCAAATTATAATCTAATTAACCACCTTCTTACTTATTACTTATTAAATTTTAAACAAAATTCAATTTCATAAACATTGCTGCTTTTATTTTAAATGAATTTATAAATAAACTTGGCAACAGCGCGACCAATTTTTTCATTGAAATTAAAAGCGTTTAGTTTTAATGTAGTGTTTTAGTGATCTTAGAGTGTGATAGTTTAATTTATTTACATGTAAGCATATCTTTAATGATTATCAACAATTTAAATAATTATTATTTGTCTACATTTATTGCAAATAACAATAAAGTGCATGCGCAGTATAAATTTGACTTTTTTTCAAAAAATGAACTACATTTTGTATTATTAAATTCTACATGCCCTTTATTCAATTATTTGAAAATTATTGATTAGATATAACATTTCTAATTTAATAACAAACTATGATCCTAAATCCTAAGAGTTTGTACAGTTTTACTGTTGAAGCATGAAATTATCCATTCAATTACGGCATTTCGCGCTTTTGATAAACGGTATTATAGTTAAGTTACCTACCTATTAAAATTTTTTAGTTAATCGAATGGAATGAAACGCAATAAAAAAAAATTATACAAACAACAACGGTTATTTATAACAACAAATTACTTCATCTAGTTGCGCTAATTAGTGTAATCCCTGGAATGTTATTTAATTAGGTGTATTGATCAACATATTCGAGGAGGCTGGGGATTACCAGTGTATTGGAGAAAAATAAAAATACGGAGTGAATTTGTTTAAATCGATGAACCCATTATAAGTCGATACAAACTACAATCGAAAAAATACTTGTACTGTATTCAGAACCTATCAATAATTTCAAAAATGTAAACATACATATAACACTACGTAAACAAAAACATATAGTGTTTGCTATCGTCTGACAGGTAATATTAGGACCTTTAAAAATATTCAAAAATATTCAGGGTGTTTCTAAAAACTTTAGATATTTCTCTCAGTTCCGGTTTAACCGGAAGTGATTTTTATACCAAAATAATGTCAAATTATAGATATAACGTTCGGGTGCATAAAGGCGAATTATATTTTAATCCGAGAATTAGATTTATAATCCTTTGATATGGCAACGTTATACACTGTAATGTTCAAGTTTGACGTTTGTATAAATAAAAACTAAAATTTGTTATTTTTGTGTTGAATACAGCTTGTCAAATTTAATGTGTAACGTTGCCATATCTAAAGATTATAAGTCTAATTCTCGGATTAAAATACAATTTGCATTTATGTAACCGAGCATTAATTAGATTAATATCTATTATTGACGACTGTCAAATTTTTATTTTTATTACTAAATAAATGAGCGATTTTTAAAATTTTGACTTTTAAAAAATCATAACTTCGGATCCGAAAAAATTAAACGATTGAAACAAGCGCCGTTCGATTAATCATTACCATGTCTATAACATATCCGAAAACGAAAAAAAAAATTTTGAGTCAATTTTGAGAAAATTAATTTAAAAATTTTAACCAACTTTGGATTGATAAGTCCTTTCTTGATTGATAGTCCTTCTAAGATTGATAATTTTGAAACAAATTCAAAAATTTACTAGGTAGGGATTAAAGCCTTATACTGCATATATAAAATACAGTTTTTAGATCTACATAATTATAATTACCGGCTAAGTTACAGTTACAATAATAAAACCGAAAAATGAGACAATCGTTAGATTGGCCTCTATTTTCAATTAAAAAATTTGAAAAGATACTCATTTAAAATAGTTAAGGTCTAAACTATTATGAATTACGCCCAATATGCTCCCCATGTTTTGAGCCACTCTGAATGGATTTAATTAAAAAATATATTGTCGAAAGAATTGAGGTAAAAGTGGGCTTAAACCAAATTTCATTAAAATCGCTTTAGTAGTTTAGGATTTACGAGCGTTACAGACAGACAGTCATACTTTCTTCTAAATTTTTTTTTGTAATTTTGAATTTAAAGGCACTCAAAATCTCACAAAATTATACTAAAAAAATTAAAAATTAAAAATTTGTCTAAGTGAGCCATGCTGTCTATAAAATTGACATAAAACATTCACAGCTTGCCACGGATTTTTAATTTGACTTTAGAATTATACCCCCCCCCCCTCCATAAAACAGTTTTTATTTACAAAGGAAGTTGAGCAAGATGTTTTGAATTTGCAAGCGAACAAGAAGCGAAGCACGCGTAACTAAATATTGATAAAATGTATAATAATGTAAACTTAGTTTTTTTTTCTTTACCGACACGTCACTTTTAGGATAACTTAATAAATAATTAATTAAATTATGAATTTTCTAAATAAATATTTAATAATAATTGGCAATAAATATATTAACTAAATTATAATTATGCTTAGTAAATACGTCGTTTTTATCTTAATCCATACGTATTAAGGTGGTCACATGTCGGCAAAGAAAAAAAAATTCAAGTATGCTTGTCTAATAATTTGTTTGTTTGCTACGTTAATTGACACATTAACCAATCAAAAAAGATTTGCATGACCAAACCACCAAATTATTATTCGGACTTTTATTGGGAGATGGATATCTCCGCCCTTAAAACCCCATACCCTCATGATCAATGGTTTTGAATTTATTTGTAAATTCCAAATTTTCTCTTCTTGCAAATACCCTAACGACCATATTCACGCTCTTATAGAGCTCGATCGTGTCTAATTAAGACTTTTATTAAAACTTTTTGCTGCAAAATGGACATGATGAAAATAAACCGTCAGGTGATAAGTGATGACTCTTAATTTACGAGAACGAGCGTATTAATTCAAATTTCTTTCTATTAGACTCATTACGCTCATTTTATGTCTGTCCTTTTAAATCATGCATTAATTAATCTTTTACAAAAAAATTATTTTAATTAGATATTCCTAAAGATTTTTATTTGCTTACAAATAATGTAGGTATTCTTTTGTTTTCAAATGTTTAAAAAAAAAGAATAAACAATGCATAAAATATACTCGTATATATACGTATAATTTGTTTTGTTTATTTTTCTTTAAAAGAATCAGAACGCATATAAGAGAGAAACCTCCTCAAAATACCTACTTCCTATTTTCGTTTTCATCATTAATAATTATTCAATAAAATGTCAAAAACCCCTACAAATAAAACATTATAAAATTACGCAATTTAAAATTGTGAGAACAATTTCTAATGCGATAAATAGGGAAAAAAGTAGGATGTTCAAATCGGTGGAGCAACGAAGGAAGCAGAATGATTAAAAAAAACTTATTGATCAATTTTTTTTGACAAAAAGCCAAAAAAACTATTTTGATATAATTTTCAACAGGTGCCACCGAGAGTGCCACTATTAATACCTCCAATTATTAGCTTTTCATTGTTCCTTTGTAAACACAACAACGCTTCAGGTATTTCGTAGTGTATCATTTTTGTTTATATTATGAAAATACTGTATTTTTATTGTTTCTCATCAACTTTTTTTTTTTTACAGAATACCCGATAAAATGTTACGATATTTTATATTACCAATATTGTTTACTACATTTAGTTTAGGAGATGCTTATTCGAGTAAGTATTTTCAAGTTTTTAAAGTTTGGTTTATGGAAAAAAATTCGTGCGCTCATAAATATTCATAACACAATTTCAACTTCGAAAATAAACAATTTTTAATCTAAAATTATTTATTTAGAATATGGAAGATCTTGTCAAGATATAGGTTGTCCGAATAACGAAGTGTGCGTTATGGAAGAAGATCCATGTAGCATATATGCAAGAAACGAATGTGGAAGGTAAAAGTTTTAAAAAAATTGAAAGCATTATGCTATCGCAGTCGCACCGCACCCATTGCCGAGATGAACAAAACTTGTTAATTTTGCGTTGTCAATTTCTCAAAAACCAAAAGTTACATTGAAATGCTGATTTGTTTATCAAATAGTTGCCTTTAAAGGCGCGGGGATGAGAAATCTTGAATGATTTTCGTAGAGAAATAAGGTGGCAATGAATACAAATAACTTTTCATTTTGTACTGCATTTTACAGTTACTTATTTTTATATCAATACTTCACATTTGAGGCTGAAAATTTGTCATCCCCGAGATTTTAACGGCAACTATTTCTTAAACAAATCAGAATTTCATTTTTACTTTTGGTTTTTGAGAAATTGACAACGCAAAATTAGCAAGTGTTGTCCATCTAAGCAATGAGTGCACTGCGTTAGCATATACCTACTAAATTACGCCCTTAATAGGCCTTGTTTTATAATTTTTTACTTGAGTACTGTACCGTTTAAGTATTGTCGTTAAAGTATTTATCTTTAGATACCCCACGTGTAAAAGGGTTAGCAACGAAAGAGCTACATGCGCGACGTTCGTCTGCCCTCCATCTCAAAGTTGTAGGATCGATCACGGAGAACCGAAATGTTTCGAAGATCCATGTAAAAATGTCTCTAATTCGATTATTACAATATTTAATTTATTCATTTGTAGCTTTAACCGGTTCCAAACACAACACACAACCTGTACAAAATTACAATCCGGGTTCACCTTCAGGCCACAACAATCCGAGCGCTCCGGTCTATCCAAATCCGGCCCAACCTCAAAACCCTTACAATCAACAGTACCCACAAAATCCGCAATATCCCCAATATCCACAATACCCTCCAACACCAAGTTCGCGATTATATCCAAACGTTCCTCAGGGAATTAACGGTCACACTACACCACGTCCCAACGTCTATCAACCTGGACAACAAGTAGGTTCGCGAGGTGGCTATCAAGGTGGATCCGTAGGTTCGGGATATCCTGGTCAACAACAACAAGGAGGATATCCTGGTCAACAACAACAAGGAGGATATCCAGGTTACGCTCAACCAGGAAATTATCCACGTCAACAAGGTAACGCTTATCCAAATCAAGGTTACGGCCAATACCCCGGTCAACCTTATCCGACACAACGAGGAGGCTCGGTGCCTTCGAGAGGTGGTTATCCGCAACAAGGATACGGACAAAGTGGTTACAATCAACAAGGCAACAATAATAAAAACGGACAAGATGGTTTCTTTGATAAAGTAGGAGATACACTCAAAACCATAGGTACGAATTTTTTGAAAGAAGCTTTAAAGATTAAATTTTAAAAAAATGTTTCAACATCTGTTATAGGGTTATTCTGGTTATTCCTAAAATTAATAATATCCAGAACTTATCAGCTATTAGAATAAATTCGTCATTAAGTATTGATTATTTAATTTACCAAAAATTGGATTTAAATCTCCGTATAACGGCAAGCTACAAAGTTATGTAATTAATATAACATTTTACTAATGAAATAATATTTTGCCACAATGGACTAATTACAAACTTACTCAAAATTTTTTTTTTGTGCACAGCATATTTTATTTTTTTTGCACTAAAGATTTTATGTTGATTTTCCTAATATTCGACCATCAAAATAAGCTAGTCTTAAAAGCTCGTTCAACATAGTCGTGGACTAAACTGGACATTATTGTAGGACGCTGGCTAAATAACAGGGGGTGAAAGGCCGCGCCTTAAGTCTTTTCTATTTTGGATGAGTTCAAGAAGCAAATTAAGAAATTTTTATATTGTGTTATTTATTAGAAGATTTACTATTTTTTGCCATTTATTATTGCCACTTTATAAACATTTCCTATCGTTAAGATTTTATTTTGATGGTTTCGTATTATGAATATTTTTTAAATGATTGAGACTGCTTGTGCTTGGTAGTTCTGGTATATTTTCTTTGCTTGTTTATTTATAATATTGACAATTTTTTTCAGAATAACTCTTGTAACGATTTGAATTTTATGCTCTCTATTTTTATAATTTTGCTAATTAATTTTTTTCTATAACGAAAAAAAATTCCATATTTTTGTAACTGTTAAGAATTAATATTGTTATATATTACAATAAATAAATTATTATGTACACTAATTTTATTAATTAGGTAATCAGGTAATCGATTTTATTGATTTTACGCCTTGAAGGTATGCAACCTTTTAACACTTTATAAAATTTGATATAAAAACAACGGATGTGGCCATATAAGGAACTTTTTCCGTCCGTCAAATATTGTAATTTTGTATTTAATTTATTTCTATGTTAATGTAAATTACATGATACATACTAAAAAAATTGCTTCCGTCAAGGATTGAACCTGGGACTTCTGTGTGTAAGCAGAATTTTTAGGCATAAAATGTTTCAAAAATTTCATTTTTTTATAATTTTGGCATAAATTGAAGTTCTAAATATACATTATTTTATATCTTCAGAAAGCTAATTTTACGAGCTTTGAAAATATTGAAAAATATACAGGGTGTTCTATTTAAATGAGGAAATGTGATCCTATTTCCGGTTAAACCGGAAGTCAAAATATAAAGTGTTTGGTATAGTGGAATAGCTAATTTTACGAGTTTTCAAAATATTAAAAAATATACAGTGTTCCTAAAAATTTTGATATTTTTGTAATTTCCGGTTTAACCGGAAGCGTTTCCTTAACCGAAAATAGTGTCAAATAATATATATTCATGGAATTGATACATATATCCATTATCTATTTTCAAGTTTTCATTTTTATTACAAAAAAAATTAGAGATTTTTGAAGTTTTGACAATCAAAAAATCATTATTCCAAAACAGCTCGAGAGATTTTTATAAAAATTCATATTTTGATAGAGAATTATGTTGTCTGTAACATATCCAAAAAATAAAAAATATGGCAGAGGGAATTTCGAGAAAATCCATTTCAAAATTTTGACCTACTCAGTACTCAGGCCCCTTAAAGGTAGGCAATTTTAAAACAATTTTGGAAATCGATTTGTTTAGGACGATAGTTTTTGTTTAGTTATAGCTTTTGTTCTAAGGGGGCATATCCATTATACACTATACAGACCGAGGGGTTATCCACTCTCTGCAGTCAATGTACAAAAATTGAGCTGTCAACGGTAGTTATCTGCAGTCAATGGCAGCCATACCATACGCAGTCATGGGCAATCAACTGCAGTCAATGTACAAATTTAGAACAGTGGTTGACCCCTCGATACAGACATTTTGGTTCAAAAAATCGAAAAAAAATTTTTGATTTTTGGAAACAGTGGGACACTCAAAACGTCGAGAAATACAATAAAAAAAATTATTATTATTTTTTTTTTTCTCGATTATAACTTTCTTGGATTGGAAAAAGTTAAAAATTTGATTATTTTGGTTACGCCACTAGATTTTATTTATTTAAAAAAATTCAAATTGAAATTTAAGCCGTTCATCTAAAATGGTCACTTTCTTTTACCTTTACATATTTAATCTGTTTAGATCGGAAGAGTTTTCCTGAAAATTCGGTTTTACTATCAAGAGCACACATTAAGAGAATACAAGAAACTAGGAGATCCCTTTATAGGCAATTTAGTTAAGACTAAGCTAAGCTACGAGTCTTTTGTAAGAAATTTCCCAATCTATGAGAACTGAAGGTGCTATAAAAAATCTCACCCTCAATTTACAGTATTGCTAATTTGCCCGCATAGATACAATATCATTAAAAAGGTTCCTACGTAAGAATAAAAATGTTTATTTTTAAAATGATTGAAAATTTAACGTGAGCATGGACCTTCTTGAAGCTCTTCTTTCGGTTAGTGTTTTTCCACTTTTATCTAATTTTTAGATGATTGTTAAAATAAGCTCTAGGATCAGCAAATGCTAGAGTAATCCCAAGTTAAGATGAGTACACCACGTGATGACAGTTCAAGTTGTGCAGTAGTTTTGTACTACCGTTGCTTAGAAACGAACGTAGACAGTGTCATCATAGAAGCCACGCCTCGCGCAGGTTTGGTCACGTGATGTACTCATCTTACGTTGGGACTACTCCAACCTCCGACTTCCTATAAATACTGGGTGATAGTCTTATGTTTGATTATTTTTAGACAAAAATTCTAAACCTTTAATAACATGTAGTCGACATAACCTCAGATTTTATCGGATTTTATTGAATTTTAGTTAGCATAATATTCAAAGAGACTTGCAAGTCCTTCAAATGTTTAATTAACTTTTAAAAAAATTAATCAGACAGTGCCGCCGTGTAATGAAAACCCAAAAATTGGGACCTACCATTATTGGTGCACTTGCAACTTCAACTTGATTAGTTTTCACTCGATGAATAATTTTCATGTTTTTCTTCAAATGAACGTCCATTCCCTAGAAATATTGAATTGAAATAAAATTAAAGTACGCTCCGCGCATTTTAAACTTACATAAATGTTGCGCAACATCGTGACTCATCGGTAATCCACCCACGCACTCGTGTAAACTCGTGAAATTCAAAAAAACTCAAATTGTTTATCGTTTTAAAGACGTTTTTAAAGTATTTTTAATGTTTTTTACACTTTAAATTAACACACAGCGCGAAAAACGAACACAACATTTGCTTGCTGTTGTAGGTGACGCCATTTTTGTTAAATTTTCTTTTGCAAGAAAATTAACATTTTTTTCAAATTTTTGATGCTGTAAAAGCTTTAAGATTTATCTTTTAACAACACGAAATGTTAAGCCCAATGGATTAACTTAAATTTAATTTATTGTTGAGTTATTTCAAAAAATTAACCGAGCCGACGCGCACCCCGTACTCACTGACCACGGGCTGACGTAGTCACAATAAATCCCATAGATGTCGCTACCGAATGAGTTGAAAAGTCGAAATACTTATTAGTTTCATAGTTTGTTATAAAATAAATAATTAATAACAATTAGTTTTGTTTATTTATAATCGTATTAGTTGATTTAAATGTAATTACTTGAGCTATAAATTAATTTTAAAATCAAAGTGACATCTAGCATTTCTGTCAAAAAGTACGTTCCATAGGCGTGCGTAATAAATTTTATAATTCAAAAGGGGATATTTTATTTTAAAAGTTGAAAATTGGCTAAAATTTAACGTTAAAAATCGCAAATAATGTTTATTTTACAAATACATTCATTAAATTGACAATAGAGTTGATGTCGAATTTTAGCTGAAAAATGAGTCAACCGTCAACCCCTTATACGAAAATTTCATGATAAATTCTATATTTTGAGATAATTCTCTCCAAAGAAACAATCAATACAAAATAATCATTTATGTTCATTATTTATAAGATCTTTAACTTTAACTGTTACCGGTTGATGTTTAGTTCGGGTTGTTTGTTGGAGTCACATTAGGTTAAAAGTAGGCTCTATGGAACTAAAATTTTCACTAGAGATTAGCTAGGGTCCAAGAGAGGACCTTCTATTTCTGAACTGGAATGCTTAAAATCGTTTTACTTGTGGGTTTACTTTACTTTAAGATGCAATTAATAATAGATGCAGTTATAATGATGAAGATTTAAAAATTTCCCTGCCATTTTTTATGATAATTTTAGTAATTCAAGTTAAAGAAACTGATTGCGAGTAACATAACGTTTCTAATGATTCAAAGTTATAAAAGAAAAATGTAAAACTCTTTGTCGAATTACTCTCTTGCGGTAGCTAAACTCGAAGCTTCTAAACTTAAAAAAAAAGAAAAGCTTTTATGACAAAGGTCATAGCAAGTGATGAAAGAAATAAGAACGAGGGGGTACAAGACTGCTCTTATCTTCAGTTAAGATTTCACATTTACGCCCGTTCTTGTCGCGAGTTTATGTTTGTTTTTATGAGGCAGTAGAGTAGGCTAACGTAAAATTGCCTTCCTTTGCGTACTTCCGCTCAAAATTGGAACTTCTAAAACGTGGATCTTTGGCATACTTGTTCCTTTAGATTTAAATTACATCTTTAGGTAGGTTTATAATTGCGGGTACAATTAAAAGATTCCTTACAAGCAAAAAAACAAATTAGAATTGTAAAACTTAAAGTTGGAAAGAAGACCTTATAAAGGGTGGTATTTAAAAGTAGAAAGTGAGAGCGATGCTAATTTTGTTTAAATCGAAGCGGTGGTTATCAAAGCGTGTTATAAAATATTACAAAGAACAGCTTCATTTAAAGCCTTTTAGAGCATAAAGGAGCTCTAAAGGAACACATCGATTCCTTCAAAATCGTAGTCTATAAAAATGTCTCTAACGCAGAAAAGCTACTGTTTCAGTCTTGCTATGATTTACACCTAAGGGTAACGTAGTGCTGACGACATAAAAACTTCCAATAAAGTCCTAAGCCATAAAATTCTACGGCAAAGTCTTATGTTAGGTGACTATACAGAAAGTGTATTGTGCAGCTCTTTTCTAAATGATGATTTATTGTAAATACCCGCCTTACCTATTACCAAATTTATTAACACTTAAACATTGGATAATTATTAAGCGAACACTACTAAATAAAAGGGTGTATAATGAGTTCAAAAAATACGTAGAAAAGTCGACAAAAAGTAATTTATCTTGTTTAAGTGTCGTGATGAATCTTCTTCCAATTGGAGAAAAGCCAGAAAAGTGCAAAATAATAACACTCGCGAATTTGGAATTGGAATTATAAATTTACATCGATACAAATAATCATAAAGAAAGTCTCGGTTAAATTTCTACAAATTAAAATATTTTCTTAATAAATTTAATAAAAGTGCCCATTTGATGTTTTACAACTCTTCTCTCAGAGAGAGCAATTTGAAACTTTTTAATAAAAATATCTATACGAGTGCAGTCACGGTGATAAAAATATTAAAGAAAATTCACTTTTTTTTCCTTTCAGCTTTTGGTTAAGAGTGCTTTATGAGCTGCGGCAGTGTACACTTTGTAGGGGACGTTGTTAAGGTTGAAAACGCGTTGGAAAGGCGGAAAACCGCTCGGAAAGGGATGTGTAATCATTGTGATTAAGTTACCCTACTCCCGTTTATGCGACTTTATTACTGAGAACCGTATTGTGATGAAATTTTTATATTAAACCGTATTTTCAGATATTAAACGTTTAAGTTTCTTGCTTTCAATTTAAAGAAAAAACCGCTTATTACTTCTTGTTTTTCCCCAACATAAACTTTTTCTATATTTCTTACGATGACAGTCTTTTTTCGACAAAATATGTAATTGCTTAAAACTCTTATAAATACTTACCATGCCGCTCGCTCGCTTTCTCTCATTTTTGAAAAATATAATTTAATTCTTTCGACTTTTATTTCATCGAAAAAAGTAATAAACTTCTTTTCAAATCTCGAGATAATCAAAATTTATGTATAAAATGTTCCTTGAACTTTGAACTCTTTAAATTTGATTTTATTTGTCAAAAATAACCCTAAGTAATTATCCCAGCTAAAAAACCTTCAACGTCGCACAGATCGCATCCTTTGAGCTCTAGGTTTCAGGTTTTGTGTATTATTGATTGATGATAGTTGTTGTTGGAGGGTGGCTTAAATATCTCGTGTACTTAGACCTCTAGGGTCCATTACCCACATCAATGTCACTGAGTTGCGTTTTGCCAAATCTCTGAAGGTTTTTAGGTAGACCCAGAAAATTTTTGATTTGGTAAGACCCCAGCTGTCTGGCTATCAAGCAGGGTTAGGACGTTTTGATACTAGTAACCCTTCCTTACATTAGCTTGATCGCCAGTATCGCCAAAATAATTGATCCATAATGTGCTACAATTTTTTTAAATTAATAATTCTTTAATTTCTTTAAAGATATTTAATTTCACTTTTGATAATAAATACACAGCTAAAAATATAAAAAACAAGTCAGAGATAAGAAAAGATTTAAAAAGAAAAAATGCATCGGTGAACAAACAATAATTTGAAGTTTGCAAACCATTTAAAACGACTACATTCTTAGCAATTATTTGTGTAACAAGACAATTAACAAACTAATTTAATAAATAATCTATGGTATATACAATAAAAACACCCAACAATAAATAAAACATCACTTTTACCACAAACTTAACTCACTATTGAGCTTAAGTGGTTAATTTCTTGACCTACAATTCAAATTAAGTTTATTAAATCCCAGTTTAATTTTGTTTACCTATTAAACATCGTCCACCAAATTAAAACCCAAAATTCTAGCAATTGTCATCTAAAAACCCCAAACCCATATCATAAACCATTTGTATTACACGTTAGTATTTTAGTTTTACAATTTAGAACCCTTTCAATTAAACCATTTGATTCAAATTTAGCAATTAATAATAATTTGAGTGTTAATTAAAATAATCTTAATTTTTTCACATCGACTAACAATAATAAAAAAAAGTGTAAAACACTGTGAAGATATTTTCTCAATTTTAGACACATGCAATACATTAAAAAAAGTTTTTTTAACACAAAATTAGCGCAATTTCGAACAAACAATTTGTATTTGTTCGTCGACGCGTTCGCTTATTCCTTTGAAAGTGTTGGGATGTGGACCAATCATTTGAATTAATTGCGGTACTTCTTGACCAGATATTTGTGCAAATTTAGCTAACGATTTCATGCACCTCCACAAGTTTTCTTCCACTGGTTTAGAATTGAAGTATTGTAGTAAAGCCATCGCTAATTCGATGGCGACATCGTCAAATACCTGCAAATAGAGCGATTTTAATCAATGAAATAGCTAATTTGTATAGACTAAAAAGCACCATCAATTTTAAATTGTTTAAATACAAAAATTGTTAAGAACGCTTAACAAACACCAAGTTCTATTGAAAATAATAAATTGAGTAAGCAGAGCTTGTTATCGATAACTAAAGAGGCCATACTGTATAACATTAATTACTTCGACAAAATAAGTACCTTTGATAAAGAACCTTTGGGTAATAGCTGTCGAATCCGAAAGTTTTTGAACATTTTCTGAAACCACAAGTGTTCTAAATACCCTATTAACGATTAAATTTTAAACCACGAAAAACTAACAAAAAAGCAAATTAACAACAAGCTTGCAGACTCAAGAAATTAAAATTATTAAAATGCACAAAATTGCTTATATTTAAAAGTAACTTAAGTAATTAGTAAAAAAAGATACAGACCACAGATTTTACCTCCTTGCAGGCCATGTTATAAATAATAGCAGTCCCTCTGTCTTGTAAAGTTGGCAAATCTGACAATAAAGAATGTACTGCTACTTTAGTTGTTACCCTGATGTTACTAATTTGTTGGTTGTTGTAAGCCCACTCCGATATATACAACAACCATTCGGAAGAACTCAAATTTTCAAACATATTTGCAATCTACGTAAAAAATAGAAGTTTAGTTTGGTTCAAATACCGATTATTTTAACTTACAAATAGCGCCAACGGTTGTTGTTCGTCTACGCCAATTCTATCAATTTCAAATGCATAATTCATAAGGACGTGATCTCTTCTATCTTGATGTAATACTAATATAACATCATCTTTTAAAGCTGCAGCAGCCAAAATATTTAATAAGTGTATTCTCACTTGGTGTTCTACGGCAGTATCGTTCAAAAGTCTTCCTATAAAATAAATAAAAATTAATTCCTTCAAGCAAAACGCTTAAAGAGTTTTGCTTACCAATAAAATTTAAAAATCCTTCACCGACCACCCAACTTCCTTCATTTTTCAACATATATTGATGGAGCTCATCTAAAGCTTGAACTTCCTCTACGGACAATTTGTCAGCAAGTAAAGCAGATAGAGCATCATATTCATTACTGACCTACAAAAAAATTTAATTTTCACTAAATTCGAGAAAATCACAAAGGGTGCGGCACCTATCGGTTAAATATGCAATACTCCCCGTGGGGGGTGTGACGTAAATATTTTGCAAAAATTTTTATAATTTCGCTGCGACATCTATTGGTTAAATATTAAAAACTCGCCGTCGGGGTGTCACGTGTTATTTATTTACCAAATTTTGTAGCAACATAACCTCAATAATACAAATTTATTTTAGCGTACAGCTACAAAAAGTACTTAAAACATGCTTAAAACATTAAAATTGAAAGAAAAATCTGTTATAAATATCAAATATAATTGCATATAAACATTAAATCAATGTAAATAAACAAGGTGTGAAACGTCAAAATCATATGTTCAATGTTATCCCCACGGTTTCCGACATCTTGGTGCATTTTGGTTAATGTAAGTGGCGCCTCTAGTGGTTGTGATTTTCTCGAATAAATATTAAAACAATATGGATGTGGCCATACGAGGAACTTTTTCCGTCCGTCAAATCTTCTAATTTTGTATTTAATTTATTTTTATGTTAATGTAAATTACATGATATTTAAAAAAAAAATTTTAAATTGCTTCCGTGAAGGATTGAACCTGGAACTTCTGCGTGTAAGCAAAATTTCTAGGTAAACTGTTTAAAAAATTTCATTTTTTTATAATTTTTGCATAAATTAAAGTTCAAAATATACATTATTTTATATCTTCAGAAAGCTAATTTTACGAGCTTTGAAAATATTGAAAAATATACAGGGTGTTCTATTTAAATTAAGAAATGTGATCCCATTTCCGGTTAAACCGAAAGTCAAACTATAAAGTGTTTGCTATCGTGTAATAGCTAATTTTACGAGCTTTCAAAATATATAAAAATATATAGGGTGTTCCTAAAAATTTTGATATTTTTGTAATTTCCGGTTTAACCGGAAGCGTTTTGTTAACCGAAAATAGTGTCAAATAATAGATATTCATTAGATTGATACATATATCCATTTTCAAGTTCTCATTTCTATTACAAAAGAAATTAGAGATTTTTGAAATTTTGACATTCAAAAAATCATTACTCCAAAACGGCTCGAGAGATTTTTATAAAAATTTATATTTCAATAGAGAATTACGTTTTCTCTAACATATCCAAACAAGAAAAAATACGGCAGAGGGAATTTTGAGAAAATCCATTTCAAAATTTTGACCTACTGTGACTTCTTAAAAGTAATCAATTTTGAAACAATTTTGAAAATCGACTTATTTAGGACGAAAGCCTTATATTTTAGCTGTATAATGCCGTTTCGAAATTTTTATAATAATAATTACCGGCCAAGTTATAAGGGAAAAACCACAAAATGGGACAATCGTTGTATTGGCCACCATTTTGAATTAAAAAAATTTTTTTTTCAATTGAAGCTCACGTTTACTATCTTATAGGCAAGTTAAAATGAATTTGTCCTGAATTTGCAAACATGCACCCAAAATAACCTTCTTATTTTTGGACACCTTGTATAGATTTCTTATAAAAGCTTATTACGTAGATGAAATAATTTTAAAGTGGCTATTTTATCAAAATTGGTTCAATATTTTTTGCTCTAATGGGGGGGGGGACATCCATACATACAGACATTTTGGTTCAAAAAATAAAAAAATTTTTTTTTTGCATTTTTGGAATCAGGGGCACTCGAAACGTCGAGAAATGCAACAAAAAAATTATTTTTTTTTTCTCGATTATAGTTACAATGGGAAATTTTACGCCTACAAGTTAGGCAACCAGTTGCAAAGTGTTTTAGTCGATTACAGTAAAAATAAAGCAACTTACATCGACTACATCTCTAAATACTATAGGCGGCTCTCTTGCTTTCTTCCGCTCTTCGTCCTGTTGCCTTTCATCCTCTTCAAACTGTAGAGCTTGTTGCGAAGGCGACTGAATTTCGGCGGCTTCAGCACCATTTAACATCTCCGTATCAGCCATTATTTCGTTCTAAAAAAATTATAATAATATAAAATCGTACGGTAAGTTATATACTCACATCGAAAGAAAATGAAATCCTTTTTCCTTCTCTCTTTCTTTTCTTCTCCTTCCTTTTTTCCCTACGAGCTATTTTATCTTTAGTGGCCTTTCTTTTTTCTTTTAATTCGGCCGAAGCAATTCTGTAAGAGTATGTGGATATTTTCTATTAAAAAGATGTAAATATTTCACGTTTATACTTACAATTATTGCACAATTATAGCATGTTAAAGAATTAATAAGTTTATTACTAGTGTTAATTTGTTTATTGTGGATATTGGATACATTTCATATTGTGAGAATTTTAAAAGAGCAACAATTAACGGTTAGTTTAAAAGAAATAATTATTTACATCAAAATTTTTGAAATAATATGGCAGTGGGCTTTTAAATTGTGGCTAATTTTATTAATTTAAAAATTAGAAAATGACTTTTCTAAGTTATTTTATAGCCATGCAGCATTAATTTATATTAATCGACACCTAATTGAGCTATTAATTTACACTATACTTATTGGTACAAAATAACAACAATAATAAACATTGTTGTTAATTAAAACATTTCAACAATTATCATAAATGGACTACGTTTAAAAATTTTTAAATTGAGCTTCTTACCTGTAATTATAAAAGCAGTTTATCAAAGTCTAATTAATGTTTCCATTTTTAAATAAACTTTTAATATTAATTGTTTGTACAAAGTTATTAAAAAGAACTAAAAGTGCATTAATAATGGCATTTTGTTATTTAAGCACCTAAAGCAAAAGCATTCCCTTTCTATCACCTTGTAGGTAAAATAATGTAAAATGCTTCTCCATAAAATAATTTAAAAAAATTCAACTAAATTTGAGATTTACAATTTGCTAAAATGAAAGATTTTACATTAGTTTATTTGTTACGAAAGGATAACAATACAACATTATTAAATAGTCGCCAAAAACCGTCCTACTTATTAATTATTGATAACGATTTCCTAACATATAAAGCAACGAAAGCAAAATGGAAGACCTATATCACTTAGTTTTTTTGTCTTCTTTCTTAGAGCTATTAGCTGACCTTGCTTCTTCTACTTGACTATTGAGTTGCACTAAATCAGGACTAGGTTCCTTATTTTTGTTTAACAAATGCTGCGGACGCTGCTCTTCTGCCACAGGCTTAGCGCTCTTTTCTAATTGATAAACAAACTTTTCAAGACTAGGGCCTAGTTTCGTTCGCAAAACTTCATTAGGCAAATCAAGGATGTAAGTCGGTATGTGGGCACCACAAAGAAATTGACTCAATTCTTCGGTAAAATGATTACAGTTGTGCTTTAATAATTCGTATTTACCTTGCCTAAAAATTAAATAAATATTAGTTTTCTAAAACGGTGAAGACTAAAAATGTATGCTCTTCTAAAAGCTTCTAGATCTTTAAGAACAAATACACTTCTATTCAAATTGCATAGATTTGTTTTCGATAATAAAAGTTGAACTTGGTAGTTAATATTTCAAAAATTTTGGCTTGAGTTATATCAACTCCCTCTCAACTCCAACAAAACACATTAAACAATACTACTTGAAGATTAATATTAATAAAAACTTTTGAACTTTTTACTATATTAGTAGATAATTTATAATTGAATTACTTACTCGTATGAAGAATGACTAAGTTCGTTTAAATAATCTATAAACACAGAATATGGTATCTCAGTTTCTCCTAATAGCAAAGTCTGCAAAGGTGGTCCGAGATAAGTCGTACCCTAAAAAAAGGAAATACCAATTAAATTACAATTCAAAAGTCTTTTCTAATTCATTAATCAAAAACCTTGTAATTATTACTTTGAAGAATTCTAAAGAATCTAAAATTTCAAGAACTAAAGCAAATGACTAATTATAAACCCGAGCTAAAAATAAATTTCTATCTTTGGCCAGTTGAACGACTGCTAAGCAATTTCTTGTATATTAAATAACTAGAATTCGAAACGTAACATTTACAAGCACACATAAGAATTACAAAATTTAATCTCTAATATAAATTTACCCAACTAAACTTACTTCGATAAAATAACAACACAACTAAATTGAAAGCCGGTGCGAAATTAAACTATGACTACAACAGTAGGAGTCAAATTATTTATAGATGCATCCCAAATATAGAATTATACATGATACGCAATGCGAGCAGTAAGTGTCTAAACTAAACTAAAATGACATCTAACTAAAATCTATTTAAGCGAAAAAAGTGAAAATAATTTAAACTAGAAATATTTAACAATCTCACGAGATGCTCTCACATGTGTAATTTTACACATTCGATAAAGTTTGTGGCAACAACCGGTATGAAATGCTAATAGTGTATTATTAGTTCTGTTTTGAAAACAATTTACCTGCGTCGATTTGCATAAATTTGTATAAAATTCGAAAGAATAAAATCGAACATAATTTAGTGCATATTAAATAATCGCTTTTGATTAGCTTACAGTTATTGTTAGTTTAAAAGGATATGACCTATGTGAGTTTTCGTAACGTGGAATATTTCATACGTACCGGGACACAACTTTCAACTCCACTGGAACAAAAAAAATATTCCCTTTCGTAAACAACGATGGAAGTGTGCCAAATACCATTAATTTGTTTACCTAAAAAGTGAAAAATAAATATTTAAAATTCTAACCTCAAATTTTTTAATTTATTTTATCCAAATTTACCTATTAAAAGTGGTGAAACTAAAGAAGCCATTCCTTTTGAAAGATCGTAAATGTATAATTCCACCGGATAGGGCATTTTATCGATTATTTTATATTAAACTTTAATTTTAGCAAGATCAGAATGAATTGTAATTTTGGTGCCAGAAAAATTCAAATAACGATGACTCACTATAAACGATCACGATTAAACGAACATAATTCCATCACTTTCTCTCTATTTTTTCATAATAGACGGAGAATGCAAATTTTCATTGTCCTCTTCTTAGCTTTTGACAGAACTTGACACAAATACACAATCACTACTCATGTAATGCGAATTAAAAAATTCGCACTTGGGATAGTGCCATAATAATAATTCACAAATATTCGAGGATATGAAATGTACCTTTGATTTCAAAATAGTTCGCCTACGGATTCTATTTTGGTTTATTTAACTTGTAGTTCTTATTTACTATTTTGATGTTTATAAAATTTGCAAACAACTTTATTAGGTTGCCAAACAATCAAATTAAAATTTTTTTAAGTCCAAAAATACCCTTATTATTTTAAAACGTAGAAAACTAGTTTTTTATAACTTTTTGTGGCTTTTCAGGGACACGGACAAATTATCATCTTTTGTTACAGCCATACATCTTCTGTAATAAGATAATAATAAACTATAAAAATAATTTATATTTAAAAAATATTAATTTTTAATTTTTACTCGTAATTTTTGCTTAATTGCGAATCATCCTGTATATGTAGGTTAAAAGTTCGTTGTGTTAGTAGTTTTAAGTTGGTACTATAATTTTGTGTTGGTACTGTAAATATTACTGATTTGAAAAAATGAAATTTATTCTAACCTATAAAATATAAGATAAACGTCAAATTCGCCGGTTGTTTAAAAATTAACATTTTTAATTTTAATTATAAAATTTAACAAAACGAAACTTGTTGTATGTAAATAAAACTTTCTAATTACTTCAAATTTAAAATAATTGTTTTTAGAGATTCTTTAACGAGTTCATTTACAACGGCAATTTTAAAAAGAAAATTATTGTAATAGTTAATTATAACTCAACTATGACTTTGAGGACTTGGAATTTATTATTTGATGGCTTTAAAACTTGAAAACCTGAGCTATGATTACCAGATACTGTAACGACAACAAATAATGAAATAAATCTACGAGTAGTATTAAAAAAATATCTTTAGTAAGATAATGCTTTTAGTTGATTGTGAAGCCAAATTTCAAGTAATTAAACAGTAAGTTAGTTTGTAAAGTTTGTATTTATGTACAGTTTAATGATTTTAGTTGTTACTATAATTCAAACGAACCAAAGGATCCACACTACGCAGGCTCAAATTTTTACATCAACCACAAATAATTGCAACAAGAAGCGCCTGAGAGCAACAATTACAATATGGGAAACCTAAATTTAGTATTTCATAGTTGTAAAACTTCACAAACCGGAACTATGAGTACCAAATGCAACTGTAACTACCACAAATGAAGTGATTCTAAGAAATAGTTGTAAAGAAATATCTATTGAATAAAGTGAAGCTTATGGATAATATTAAAGCCAAATTTAACGTAAGTAAACAGTAAATTATTAGGTAATTTATGTAGATTTTAATGATTTTAGTTGCTACTATGATTCATACGAACTAAAGCATGCATAGGCTCCAAAGTTTTATACCAAAATTGTGAAATTCAACCACACATTCTAACAAGAAGCAGCTTAGGGCAAAAATACGAAAACTTTATATTGGTACATAAAAAAGAAATTTTGAGAGGTGCGTATAAATTAACTAAAGCAGTTTTTATGTACTTTTATTGATGAAAAGTTTGTATTCTGAACTGAATTTAAGTCGCATTTTTAATTTTTAGATAACAATGGTATTTTGTTGAATAAGCAGCGTTTTGGTGTCGCAACAAATCATAACATCGAAAAGAGATACTGCATTTTAACCAAAGAGGTGAGTGGGAAAAGATTATTGATATTTTCAACGTTCAAAATGTTGAAATTAATATACCAAATATAAATGTGGGGAAATTTTCTAATTGTGAGGTAAAACTTTGTGCCATTTGAAATTTAACCTTAAGATACACTGAATTGATAAAACTATTCCTTCATGAGTTCATAATTGATGTAAATTTCATTTTTTCTTTTATTTTTTTGTCTAAAGCACGTCTCAAGAATTTTCAAATGTTTAAAACAGAAATCTATACGAGCTCATACTAAATAATAGTTTAAGCTTGTAGAATGAACGAAGAGATGGCGTTTCTACTTCAATTTTGGATTTATTTTTTTTAAATTGAACACTAATCGTTTTGCCCGCAGGTTTTTGATATGTTAATTACAAGCAGGTACTTTATAGATTTTGAATGGTTATTAGAGTTTTAAATTGGGTTAACATTAATTGAAACGACTACCTTTTACAAATTTGTATTAAAATGTTGAGCCAATCTTTTATTAGCAACACAATTTCGTCTAGAGTTTTATTTACTCTAGTTCGCAAATTAAGTCAATAAGGTGCATGGAAAATAACTTAAAACATATAAATAAAAGATTTTTCATAATTCTATAGAACTAATAAATAGAGAATAATTGCTTCACAAAAATTTGAATTTTTAATAAATTTTATTGACAAATAAAACCTATTGCCGATTCTTTGAAAATTGAATATAGCTACAATTTTGTCTATTTTCCCAACATTTCCATTTCTAAAGGCCGTACGTGCTTCTCTTAAAATTGCAGCTATTTGTAAAGAATTTTACAAAATTTAGAAGATAATAAATTAGTAATTTTGGGCGCATTCGAACGTTCCGTTCTTTTCTTTGATTCCCCTCGATGGTAATAAATTAAATTTTTGAATTTTAGCGGTCATAAGTCCAAGTTTAGCGTGTTACGCCTCAAAAAATATCCATCAATGTAACACCCCAAAATCATTAGGATCTTTACAATGTCTTTAAATTTGAAGAACCTTTTTCTGTAAGTAAACATCTGCCCTTAACCACATTAATGCGAGACATTGATATGGGGCACTTATTATATTTGTGCTTTCTTTAGAAATTTTTCAATGCTCCTCGAACTTTATAACATATTGTGGTTAAGAAGCAAAATTCCAACTATGCGAGCAAGTAGAATAAATGATTTTTGTATCGTTATTGATGGAAATTTAATGATCAATGGTACTGAAGGGTGGACGTTTTTAAATCATATTATATAGGGAGATATTATCCATTTTTACCAATGGAATAAGTTTTTTCTCCTTCATTGTTATTGCCTTTTTTAAATAGTGCGGTAGTTCTTTTACTGTAGCTCTAGAAGCGAAATCTCCCTACGACCCTATAGGGGTGTCCATATAATTAAGTTTAAATTCGCCGCTGCAGTTCTTTGTTGAAAATTTAAAAAAGATTTTAAAAGTAATTTTGAATGGTCGATGTAAGATGGAAAATGTGGTCAAATAAGATGTATCGTTTCGGTAGGTGACTTTTCTGTAAGCAAAAGCGTTGTTCGATTCCTTTGTTGAATTTTAACCTTAGAAATTGGTAACAATGGCCTTAGCAAAATGCGTTAGTTATACCTCTGTCTAATGAAGGCATGTGTTGCCTTTGTATTAATCCGCTTTGGTTTAACACAAAAAAATTATTTCGAGAGATTTTTGTGAAACTTTTATTTTTATTCGATCGGAATTTTTTTGTAAGAGATGTAACTTAAAAACAATTAATTGTTGCAGAGCGAAAGTGTTTTTGCCCACACAAGTAGCCAAAAATGCGAAAAAAACAAATTTTAAGAACACCTCCAACAGGTAAAGAATTTATACTTTATTGTGTCGCAAAATAGACCACCTCTCGTCTTTTGAAAAAAAGATAACAGAAGACAAATATTTACCTCCCTCATTGATTCTTGTAATTTGTTTGTCGCACACCTCATAATGATCGATTGACGCGCTCTTCAAAGTTTGAAAAAACAAACATTTGTATCTTTTAAAAGTTTTAAATTGGACATTCTTTCGAAAAGCATAAAAATGTGATTATAAAGTACTCGAAGCAACTCGGGCAGTCTGGAAGAGGTATCCAACCGATCTAAGATATAATTTAAAGTCACGATTCTATGAATAATGAATGCCTACTTGAATCCGATTTTTTGACACCTCGGGTGGTCTTGACTCCTAGTGGGAATAAGGAATAATTCTAGAACTAAATCAAAACCCTTACCCACTTGAAATCATAAAAAGTTGATGAAAGATACCGGTATTAGACTATTATAAGATTCAAATACATGTCATCCAATTTAATTTGAATGAGTTATCGATGATCCGCAATTTTTAATTGTATTCTTTTGCCATCCTTTTAATGGAGCATATTAATTTTTGAAAAAATGTCGACTCAATACGTAATGAAGTTATTTACCACACACCTATTGTTATAGTTTTTTTTTAATATTATAAACTAATTACATATCGGGATGGTGCACCCTTGAATAATATCGCATTAATTTAAAAAAAAATTGTGTAAATTATTTATTCGTGACAAACGTTTATTTTTAATTTATTTTATTAACAATAGAAATGATTACCTATATATTTGTGGAGTCGAAATTAAAATTTGTTATTTTCATTGTGACCTCCCATC
This sequence comes from Malthinus seriepunctatus, assembly GCA_963924605.1. Classification (NCBI taxonomy): domain Eukaryota; kingdom Metazoa; phylum Arthropoda; class Insecta; order Coleoptera; family Cantharidae; genus Malthinus; species Malthinus seriepunctatus. The sequence continues at coordinate 11,469,116 of OZ004603.1, forward strand.
GCGAAGTTTATTGAAAATCCTATCGCATCAGCAGATGGGCTCTTCTCTTCTTTTTTTTTATTTAAGATTTTGGATTCTTCAAAATATCATTAATATTTCTCATATACCTTAACTCAGCGCTTTTAATTAATTTAAGGCAAAATTTATGATTAACTTAAATCGAAGGTATTAAAAATTATTGTTGCAGCTTGTTTTCGTTATTTTTTTCTTAAAAAACAGACTCGGTTAGTTATTAGACACGCATATTCGTTTCACCTGGAGGTTAACCCTTTGTTAGTCTTCTCATCTTCTTATTGTATACATTTACCATTATTTTGCCATAAAGGGATATTCTTTACTATGGGCACTTTCGTCTGGCTTATTAGAATTAGTGTAGTTTTGTCCGTTTTGAAGCCTTATAAGTACAACTATAACCATCAGAGGCCCCTTGAAAGGACCATTCTCTACCTCGAGCTCTTCGCTCTTGTCCAAGTCCGTCTGTGTGTTTTGGCCCATCTGGAGTATCGTCACAATTTCAAACTTGCGTATACCAAGAAAAAATTCTTAAACCGTCAAAATATACAGGGTGTTGTATTTAAAAATAATGGAGTAAAATTTGTTTTATGACTTTTCTGCAAACGTCAAAAAATGTCGACTTTGTGTCACTCAATATGTAAGGGGGAAGTTTAGCTTTCCGGCTTTGGTAGGAAAAGTTGTCAGACAAAGTACTTTTCTCTATCTAGCTAGACAGACAAAGTGAATCTTAGCTCTTAGCCCAACATAATTTTTATTTTTATAACGTAATAGTAGTTTATGATATGCGTGTTAAAAGGGACGGGTTATTTTGTAAGTTTGAGAAGATTACGAAACGAGTGAAACGAGTTGAGTAACTCAACGAACAAAATAAAATCACTTTTAACACAAATATCATACAATATTTTTTATATTTCGGCCTTTAAAATTAAAAATTGTAACAAATTTAAAATTTCAAAATTGAGGTTATTTTTTGTTGGTTGGTACTTCTGTTTATAATATAATGACAGTACTGACGTTTCAAAATTTTCTAACTATAAAATTATATTTTTTTTCGTCTAAAATGTATTGAATTGAAATAAAAATTAAATAAACACCTAAGTACATAAATATTAAATATTCTTTAAAATTTTAATACACAAAAATAACGTTTACTACAAAATATAAATTATTTAAATTCCTTATTGAAATTTATCGCATGCTAATGTCATATTTTTGAACAATTAGAAGTTTACTATTTTCACAAATTTTTACAAGTTAAATTTCTAGATCAATTTTTTTCTATAAAAGAAATTTTAATTTAAATCTATAAAAGTACACACAGTCCAGTTTTTGGTTCCACCATTAGGTGATTACCATAAACATGGTATTTACCTGTCGTGTCAACCGTTGACGTTTTTCACTATTAATAAGACAATTGGAACTTAAATTTATTGAAAGTCCGTTTGGCCTGATTGATAGAAGTGCGACTTCTGGTTATCAAGGTCGAGGGTTCGATCCCCGAAAAATTAAAAAATATATTTAAAAAAAATACATAATACCAACTTCGAAAAAATAAATTTGACTACACTTTTCAGACACGCCTTCAGCTATTACGAAACTACTTTCGGTATCGTAATAGCTCCATTACAGAACCGAAATATAAAAAAATGTTTTCTAAGCATTTGTAATAAACAAAAAAAAAATCTCAATTTTGAAATTTTAAATTTGTTACAATTTTAGATTTACAAGGCCGAAATCTAAAAAATATTGTATGATATTTGTGTTAAAAGTGATTTTATTTTGTTCATGGAGTCACCCCACTCGCTACGCTCGTTTCGTAATCTTCTCCACTCACAAAATAAAACGTCTCCTGTAACACGTATATCATAAACTACTATTGTTTTACAAGTTAATTTTAAAAAATATTTGACAATTGAGCTACAAGTAATTGACAAGAGATGGCGCTTTTTCAAAATTCAAAATTTTTAGTTTTACGTATTACGTTTGAAGAAAAAAGAAAATGTTTTATACGGAGTGAAAGTAGTTTTGTGTGACTCGCCTGTATTGCCGGACTCGCTCGCTACGCTCGCTCATCAGCCAAACCCAGTCTTGTCACACAGAACAGTACTTTCTCTCCTAATAAAACAAAGTACTATGGTTGAACTTTTCAGGTTTTGCAACCGCAAGTTGCCTTTTATTGCCTTACAAAGCCTTCTTTAACGATCGTTTTGTACTCCTTTGTGCGAAACAACTTTAACTGCGTGATTTAATTTTGATCGTGGAGTTACTCCACTCGCTACGCTCGTTTCGTAATCTACTCCACTCACAAAATAAAACGTCTCCTCTGTAATACTTATATCATAAACTACCATTTTCTTACAAGTTAAAGTTCATTTTAAAAAATATTTGACAATTGAGCTACAAGTAGTAAATAATTGACAAGAGATGGCGCTTTTCCAAAATTCAAAATTTTTTGTTTTACGTATTACGTTTTGAAGAAAAAAGAAAATGTATTATACGGAATGAAAGTAGTTTAGTGTGACTCGCTCGCTACGCTCGCTCACCAGTCAAACACAGTCTTGTCACACAAAACAGTACTTTCTCTCCTAATAAAACAAAGTACTATGGTTGAACTTTACAGGTTTTGCAACCGCAAGTCGCCTACTTTACAAGTCTTATCATTTATCAATTATTTTTATTATCAAAAGTTCACTTTTTATTCATTTGCGAATCCTAAACAAAGTTTTTATTGCCTTACAAAGCCTTCTTTAACGATCGTTTTGTACTCCTTTGTGCGAAACAACTTTAACTGCGTGATTTAATTTTGATCGTGGAGTTACTCCACTCGCTACGCTCGTTTCGTAATCTTCTCCACTCACAAAATAAAACGTCTCCTGTAACACTTATATCATAAACTACAATTTTTTTACAAGTTAAAGTTCATTTTAAAAAATATTTGACAATTGAGCTACAAGTAGTAAATAATTGACAAGAGATGGCGCTTTTCCAAAATTCAAAATTTTTTGTTTTACGTATTACGTTTTGAAGAAAAAAGAAAATGTATTATACGGAATGAAAGTAGTTTAGTGTGACTCGCTCGCTACGCTCGCTCACCAGCCAAACACAGTCTTGTCACACAAAACAGTACTTTCTCTCCTAATAAAACAAAGTACTATGGTTGAACTTTACAGGTTTTGCAACCGCAAGTCGCCTAATTTACAAGTCTTATCATTTATCAATTATTTTTATTATCAAAAGTTCACTTTTTATTCATTTGCGAATCCTAGACAAAGTTTTTATTACCTTTTATTGCCTTACAAAGCCTTCTTTAACGATCGTTTTGTACTCCTTTGTGCGAAACAACTTTAACTGCGTGATTTAATTTTGATCGTAGAGTTACTCCACTGGCTACGCTCGCTTCGTAATCTTCTCCACTCACAAAATAAAACGTCTCCTGTAACACTTATATCATAAACTACAATTTCTTTACAAGTTAAAGTTCATTTTAAAAAATATTTGACAATTGAGCTACAAGTAGTAAGTAATTGACAAGAGATGGCCGCTTTTCCAAAATTCAAAATTTTTTGTTTTACGTATTACGTTTTGAAGAAAAGATAAAATGTTTTATACGGAATGAAAGTAGTTTAGTGTGACTCGCTCGCTACGCTCGCTCACCAGCCAAACACAGTCTTGTCACACAAAACAGTACTTTCTCTCCTAATAAAACAAAGTACTATGGTTGAACTTTTCAGGTTTTGCAACCGCAAGTCGCCTACTTTACAAGTCTTATCAGTTATTTTTATTATCAACAGTTCCCTTTTTATTCATTTGCGAATCCTAGACAACGTTTTTATTACCCTACAAAGCCGTCTTTAACGATCGTTTTCGTTGTACTCCTTTGTGCGAGACAACTTTAAAACTGCGCCAGACATCGTGTACTCAATAAGAGCCAAAATAATTTCTTCTTTGTAAGTTCCATTTTGTTGGAGAATTTGGAAAGTACATAATAACCCTCTTGAAGTAAGGAGCCTTTAATCTAAATTCTAGTGACAAAAAGTCGTAGTCTCGTCTCTACGACTAGACCTGAACATTTTTGGCTTACGATATTTTAAAATTACCTGTCTGCCCTATGCTGATGCACTTTATTGTCAAAGATAAAATGCAATATAGTAAAAGTCGTAAAGGCGCCACGTCAATTTTTGTCAAATAAAGCTATTAGCGCACACAAGCAACTTCCGGACCATCTTCAAAACTTTATTTACAATCACTCGATACGTTTTAACATTTGCAGACGTGTATTTGTCAAACAAATCAATTAACAATTTATACATGCATGGGGCAGATTTTGATGAAGGTTCGATGACATTTCTTCCGGCATCGTAAATTTGCTCGTTATTTATTAATTAAAAATCGTAATACGCGATTAAATATTTTCGAGTTATCTTTTTAAAAATATCTTATTTTGACCTCATCATTTATGAAATTTTTCTGCTTTGGTTTTGTAACTTACATACTAGCTTAATGTATATGACCGTGCTTTTTATTTCTATAAGACCACCTTGCTTATAGTTTAAGTTTAAACTACCATTAAATTACCTTATTTGTAAGCTAAAGCGTGAAATTTTTACTTAGTTTTTGTTAGATACAGATTAACGAGTCATTCACCAAAAAGAGGAAAATGTTTTATATATTTTTATTTTTAAATTACTGGAGTAATAAAAGCCGTTATTAAACAATTTTTCTAAATTCAAGTTCAAGGAGATCAGGGCTGGATTAACTCTTAAGCGCGCGCTTCAGGGCCCGGTGTTGTGGAAAACTCGGAAAAATAGTAAAATAGTAAAGGAAATTTAATGCACTACAACATCTTTTCTGAAGACTTTTACTGTAGAACAAAGGGCTGAGAAGCTCGAGGCAAAAGTCTGACGAAAAACGTGAGGTATAGTTAATCATACATTAACGATTTTTGTAGGCGGGTATCTCGAAAAGTATAAGGAATAGAAAAATATGAACCAAAGCAATCTTGTAGGAAATTTAATAAGCTTACATTTTGCTTATATTATTTTTTCCCTAGGATATACCGTTTCTGAGATATAAGCGAAAACCCCAAAAATGGGACCTTTTCACTCCTCCCTCTTTTAACCATGTATAGCTAAAATAATTTAACTTGAGGAGTGGCAGGGATAAGTTCGCGCAGATTTGGCCACGCCCCTTTAATAATTTAAATACGTTGACTACTGCGTTGGTGGGGATAAATACCAATTTAGGTATCTGCGCATTCCCACCGCTCGTCAGCATAAAAAATTATTGCAGTAGCTAGAACCGGGGTCTTGTAGGATTTTTACCTTCTAATCTAATCCAAATACATTCATAAAGTAAAATTCCACCCTCTTCCATGTGCTCTGTGCTCTATAACCTCTTTGTTGACTAGACTATAAATAAACATTTGTTTTGTGAACTGCAGTGTATTTTTGTAGGGGCCCAAAAATAATTTAATTTTGATTCGGCCCTGAAGAAGAGTATTCAATTTCATATATATAAAATAATCCTTCAGGAAAAGGTGTAAAGTCCGAAACACTTCTGGATATAAAAATCCCAAAAAAGTCTGACTTTCTTGAAAAAACATCTCGAGAGAACAAGTTAAACAGACCGTCGGGTTTTTCTCGGGAAAGTCAGAAGTTTAGAGGGTTTTTTATGATATAATCTATACCCTGGTTTCAAATTTAAGGTTTCTAGGATGCATAGAAGTGCTTTGGACTTATCCAAAAACCTTTCGGAACGTGAGCTCCTTTCCATTCCATCTCTCGAGAGTTTTTATTTATGAAAGGCTTACTTTCCCGAAAAACATCTCAGGAGAACGACTTAAACGAACTCTTGTGGTTTTCTCGGGAAAATCAGACGTTTAGAGGGGCTTTTAAGATATAATCTACCCTGGTTCCAAATTTAAAGTTTCTAGGGTCCACAAAAGTGCTTGTGACTTCTCCAAAAACCTATTCGGTTTCTCTAGAGTTTTTTTTATGAAAGTCTGACTTTCTCGAAAAAACATCTCGGGAGACCGAGTTAAACAGACCGTCGGGGTTTTCTCGGGAGAGTCAGAAGTTTAGAGGTCTTTTTAGGATATAATCTACCCTGGTTTCAAATTTTAAGTTTCTAGGATGCATAAAAGTGCTTTGGACTTTGGTTCATAATTTAAAGTTTCTAGGATGCACAGAAGTGCTTTTAACCCCGAGAGTTTTTTTTGTGAAAGTCAGACTTTAGGAAACCGTATATTCATAAATATTGTGTAACAAGAGTAGTTAAATACATGCGAATTATATTTTAATCCGAGAATTAGATTTATAATCCTTAGCTATGGCAATGTTACACAATAAATAAATAAAGAAAAATGTCAAAGTTTAACCTCAAATTTTAATTTACAAACGTCAAACTTTGACATTACCTTTGTGTAACGTTGCCATATCTAAGGATTATAAATCTAATTCTCGGATTAAAATATAATTCGCCTTTATGGTGAAAAACTGCAAACTCAATCAAATACACCTGAGCCCTTTCAAATTTAACACCTTGTATCGAACAATTAAATAGACTAATTACATAAACAAAAACACAACTCTAGTAAATGCGTGGTTGTTCATAATTGCATGTTACCGAGAAGTTGAAATGTTTAATCGTATAATTACTATGCCGCACATAGAACTGAGCAGGAAGTTTGGGAACCCTATCTCGACGAAAAATCAGTTGGTTTTATCATATAGAGAGAGAGAATACAACAAACCCCTCGTTTAGCTCATTTTTTAAATTTTTACATTTCTGTCGTAACACTAGAAGAATCTTTATGCCCGAAACGAATAAAATACATAAATAATTTTTTAGGCACACACACACAAAAAAAAAGGTTTTAGTTTAATACATAAACTTTTTTATTTCTTTTATACTATTCAACGTGAATGAAGCTTAAGAATAAAAGACTTAAGTCTTTCTCTCTATAGACAATTTTGCCATGAGGTTGAGAGGTGAGGAGACCTATTCAGTCGAAACGTCGTCGTATCAAGAAACCCATTATTTCGATCAGACCGTCTCTCTGGTATACGTAAGCGGCTTAAAGATGCAACCATTCTTTATATTTTTATATAAGTTTTTTAATAGTTTGTATGAAAGGGTGAAGGAGCGACATAAAAGAACTTTATGTCTTTTCATTTCGTACTCGCGCAGGAGATGTGTTTTTTAAGAAAAAAACTTAAATCTTTTATGTTTGTCTTTTGTACAGATATAATTGGAAGAGCATCCGACCGACCACCTATATAAAAAAGAATAAAAATTATTAATACTCCGGATCTATAAAATTAAATTAATTATTATTATTGATAGAAAAATATAAAAGTTTTAGCTTCTTCTTTTCGATACAACAATGCACTCAAAATTGCTTTTAGAAAAAATAAACGTTAACCCCTAAGGTAAATAAGAAAAGAAGGATTATCCTTCTTTTTATCTTCGAATTATTTGGATACCTTGGAACTCCACTAATTCCTCTTTTTATAAATCCAACGTTTTTTTGTTTATTTTTCTATTTCACGCATTGCGCGCATCCACATTCAAGACGTCGACTCGATGAACTAAACTATTTGGGCATTTAATCCAAAATAAGCCTACCTGTATTAATTGTATCGAATTTTATCTTTGGAATGCACTACAATAATTTCTACTTATAGTAGCTGGAAAAAAATGTTTTTCTATAGCGTATGCGGTGGTGACTGGAACTCTCGGTCATTGGGATTGCACATGTAATATCATACTTTGATAATTTTCTTGTTTTCGAATGTATTTAAAAAAAAATTTTCAAGTAAAAGATTTAGAGCATAAAATCATGCATCTAAATCAATTAAGTCAAAATAATTTTGTCTGCTTTATAACGTCAGAAATTTAATTTGAAAATTTCGAAAATAGCACAGCGATTGCTATCAAAGTCTTCATATAATAATTATCAAATATTTGACATTTTAGCTTTTGAAATAATTTTTCGAGATTTTTGTTTTTGAATGGTACACCCTGTATATATTTTCATTTTTAGATTCCTCATAGAATGTAGACTAAAAATGTTCTATAGTTCAATAGTTCTCTTCTAAAATTACCCGTTCTCGTGATATTGTCACTTTATCTGTAAAATCAAATTCAAATGTTGCAAATCGCTCTAAAATGAGTGCAATAGTTCTAAAATTACCCGTTCTCGAGATAATGTCATTTTATCTGTAAATTCTGTTGCAAAATTGCTCTAGTAATGAAAATTGAGATATTTCTCACTGTTTTTAAATGGTACATCCTGTATATTTTTCATTTTTAGATTCCTCATTGAATGTAGACTAAAAATTTTCTATAGTTCAATTGTTCTAAAATTGCCCGTTCTCGTGATATTGTCACTTTATTTGTAAATTCAGTTTCAGATTGCTCTAGTAATGGAAATTGAGATTTTTCTCATTGTATTTGAATGGTACACCCTGTATATTTTTTCCATTTTTAGATTCCTCATAGAATGTAGATCATTGGGGCATTTAATCCAAAATAAGCCTATCTGTATTAATTGCATCAAATTTTATCTTTGGAATGCAAACTGTTAAGGCTCGTCCACACACACAGACTTGCCTTCCTGTTTGCCTGTTCATACGCTCCGGTTTGGCTTGTGCATGCCGCCTGGGGGTCAATTCTTGACATCCTTCGACTTATCACGAACGGTGAGTTAAAACGAGTGTTTTATCTCGAATGAAGCTTGACAACGTTGCAAATCCTTTTGTAAACGCCACACAGATGATGTCAATAACGAAGAAATTTAAGTAACATGGTATTCTTGAGAAAACGTTCGTCTTAAAACCTTCGAGATAACACGAGTAGACTTTGGCGAGTGAGAACTAAACGTATGCTAAACTGGCTAAAAGTATGAAAGATAGAACCATTTTCGCTTATCCATTACAGTCACAGTAGCGTGTATTTACTGTTTGACGCTTTTATTACCTCTCGTATATACCGACCGGAATTCAAGGGTCGGTCATAAATAGACAATTACCTTAAAAATAGTTTATAGAGAAAGTACAGTGAAAGTCGGATATAACGACGGCGAAGGGACCGACTAAACCGGGTCGTTATACCCGGTCGTCGTTATATCAAGACACCCATTTTAATTATTAAAAAAAATTTTTATTAAAAAAGTGACATAAAAATAAATAAAGAAGTATTAAAAAACAATAATTATTAAAAAGAAACTAAGAACTAATGCTTGATCAATATCTGCATGACTGGATAGCCGAAGTTTTTTTTGGCAACAAATTTTCATTAAACGATTCCTTGATTTTAACTCGGTTCTTTCATATCGTAGTGTACTTGAATGCGATAATCTGAACTCATTTGCAATGTTATTGTTGGATTCACCTGCTGAAAGTCTGCAAATTATTAGGCCTTTCTCCTCAATGGACAAAACGTTTCTTTTTCTCGATGTAGAAGCCATTTCTTACACGCTAAGTAAACACTTGTATACGTAACGAAATTATGAAACACACAATCAAGGGACAAAATAAATGCGAACAAAATGCGTTACGGTTTTTTCCCGTCCGCGCCCGGGTGATTCCCCGAGAATTGCTTGCAGCCATAGGTTGCAAACATACCCAGGTGGGACCAAGAACCACGCCTATGCGTTAGTCTTTACTATATATCGCGTCGTTATATCCGGTCTGCCAAACCAAAAATTTGCTTTTTTTTCGGACGTTAAAAACGACTTCGTCGCTATATCCGGCGTCGCTATAACCAGATTATTTTACATTCAGTTGAATACAAATCCAACCAAACATTCAAATTCCCGTCGCAATATGCGACTTTTTGTTATAAGCGACGTCGTTATTCGCGACTTTCACTGTATTATAAAATAGGAAATATTAACATAAATTGGCATAAATTATATAGAAAATAAATGGAACACCCACAAATATAAAAATAATGCCTTAAATGTATTAATACAAAATTAATTTTAATTAATTAGTTTTATTAATTTCTGTAAAAATAATTCAACCAATCGATCTATGAGAAAAAATTCAAAATAAGATAAAAATAAACATAATAATTTCGAGATTTTAAACGTGGCTCTCTGCATAAAGCTGGCCTTACATGCCAACTTCTAAAAGCTAGCTTTTTTTTCTAAGCCAATAGAAATCCTGCATTTCCAGCGGCAGAAGCTAGAAAGTTGGTTCAAGTTTAACTTCTAGCGTCTGCCGCTGGAAATGCAAGGTTTCTATTGGCTTAGAAAAAAAAGCTAGCTTTTAGAAGTTGGCATGTAAGGCCAGCTTAAGACATTTAACAAGTAAATGGCATTTCTAAAACGTTGCCAAACTTTCTATTCGACAAATTTCGGCAATGGCTCGGCATGCTACCATTCGTTTTATCTCACTTTCGTTAACAAAACGAGTGGTCGAGAATTGGGACCCTGAACGGTATCCACACGCACCTCCCGCCTGTACTGGTCGCCTGTGTGAAAGGCAACTATGTGTCTGGACGGGCCATTAAACTACAATTTCTACTTTTGGCTGGAAAAATGTACAGGGTGGCGACTGGAACTTTCGATCATGGGGATTTAATATGTAAAATCATACTTTAGTAATGTCTTGCTTCCCATTTAATTTTAGAAAAAAATCTTCAACTAAAAGATTTTTTAGAGCATAAAGTCTTCAAATAAAAATTATCAATTGTTTGACATTTTATATTTCTATAGTCGTTTGTTTTATTAGGAGTAAAAATGTCACTTTTTTTAGGCAAGTCAGTAGCGCTTGTCAGACGAAACGAACAAACGACTTGCCTAAAAAAAGTATTTTTATTCCGTATGAAACATTTAATTTTTTCTTCAAACGTAAAACTTAGAAAAACGATAAATAACATTTTTTTAACTAGCGCCATCTCTTGTCAATTATACTTTGTAGTTCAATTGTCAAATATTTTAAAAAATTAACTTTAACTTGTAAAAAGAAGCTAATTATTAAACGGAACGAATAAATTATAACAGAAAATTTATAAAAACATTACCATTTTACATTACAAATGCTTAGAAATATCATTTTACGTTACAATTTGTTGTAAATATTCAGGGTTAGAATTTACTTTTACCTCCTAGGATGTAAAAGTAGAACTTTAACCTTACTTGTTCTCTGTAACAAAATGTCAACTTTTTTTGACGTTTGATGAAAAAATTATTTTTGCACGATAAAGCATAAAACATTTGATAATTTTTATTTGTGTATCAAGGCAATCCCTATTTTCGCTAATTTTCGAGATTATCGAATTAAATCATTTCTGGCGTTATAAAACATCCAAAATTAATTTTGTTTGTTGATATTTAAATTCAGAATTTTATTTTCTAAACCTTTCATTTAAATATCTTTTCTAAAATAAATAGGCAAGCAGGAAATAAGCAAAGTATGATTTTACATGTTAAATTCCTATAACTGAGAGTTCCGGTAACCTCCCCGTATAGAGAGGCCTTATTTATCATGAACTTGCCTCAAATGCCTGTTCACGATCGTTTCGAAAGAAATCTTGACTTAATAAATTTTTTTAAATGGCACACGCACACCCCGTATTTTTGTAATTTTGGATTTCTTACAGAATGTAGAATAACAATCTATAAATGACAATTTGTCACTTTTTATCTTGTCCAGTTTTACGACCTTTCGAAATTTTGTAACAAATTGTCTTTTCTTCCACAACTAGACAGTTAGACACGGACACCCTGTAAGTTGTAGTAAGAGCAATTATAGACCTTTATTCACCCATTATCTCTGTTTTCATAATATTAACTAATTTTGCAATTAAAAAAGTTCATTATAGATGTAAAAGTTGAGCGGTTTTTGAGTATAAATATTTGTAGATCAAAAAGTTTCCTGCTGTGCGCGAAAGAAATAATTATCTATAAAATGCGGTTGATGTGTAGTAGTTTTTCGTATGTGAAACGCTAATTGACGTGAGGTTCCTCACGATTTAAAAGATTGATTAGAATTTAATTGAGGTTATAGAGAATCGTATTTTTGGAGAAAAGTTGTAGAAACTCTGTAACATCCATTTATTGTGTATAGCGTGTTACAAATGTGTTAAATTGAGCATGATATAAAAGCTCAGTTGACTCTACTTCAATAAAGTAATTACGCAATTATTGTAATTATCTTAATAAATAAGGCAATTCTTTTTTACTTTGTATATCTAACAACAAATAGCCAAACGATTTACTTTTTAAGGAGAAGAGTACAGTTAATGTGGCTGTGGATTTAGTTGTCGTAGTTGTAGTTTCTTGTATAAACTTCCAATTAAAAGTTAGTTAGCATCGTAACGAAACAATTCTCACAATTTCGTGTGAAATTTAGATTTAAGACAAATTTTTGATACAATCTCAACTTAATGATTGGTTTAATGGCTTTTAAATAAATAAAAAAATCACTTTTTTTCAAGTTGGCACTGTAATAATTACAAGTGCTCGGATATGGATATTAATTACTAACATCGCGAGCACTTAAACAGAAAGAGGAGGGTTTTATTTAAAGTGTAACGAAATATTTTTCTTTTATTAAAATTGTAAATATAAAACAGGTGACTTTGGTGTATGTATCGAGGCAAGTGAACCACTTTTGTCGATAGCGACGTACTTGAGGTTATGGTAAATTGCCCGATTAGAGTACCACAGAGAGGCCTAGGGGTGAGAACGATGCGTGGGAAAGTGGCGAGTCGTGTTGGGCATCTTATTCAGCTGCCACAATAAAGGTGAAACGTAGTCACAAGTTTGTTGTTGATGACAAAAAGGTTTACCATTTACTAGTAGTAGGGAATTCGATTAAAACTAGCGCAAAATTACAACTCGCGAAGAAACAATTTTATTCTTCCTTCAAAACTTGGGATGAATCTTTTTGTTTTTTAAATTAATGCGAGTTTCTGTTAGAGCGAACTTCCCAAAATTAATGTGGGCTGTAGTACAACAATTGATTACAAGTTTTTTAATAAATGTGCATTTATTTATGAATTAGCAAGGCCCCATTCATTGTTCGAGCTTTATAATAAAGTCAGCATAAAAAAATAATTATCATTATTAAATGATAATAAATTTGAAACAATTACAGTTAAATTAAATATTAGCCTAAATGTAGGCGTAGGATAATTTTTAGTCAAAAAGAGGGTGTAGAAATTATACGATACGAACACGAATTTGTACCGGACGTCCCAATCCCAACTTTCCAACCCAACAGTGTAGTGTGTGTAGGTAATGGAAATCAAGAGCTTGCTGGAGTTTTTTGAATAGCACACTCTGCATATTTTTTCATTTTTAGATTCCTCATAGAATATCGACAAAAAATGTTCTACAGTTCGATAGTTCTAAAATTACCCGTTCTCGAGCTATAGGTACTTTATCTGTAAATTCAGTTGCAAATCGCTCTAGTAATGGAAATCGAGATTTTTCTCGTTGTTTTTGAATGGTACACCCTGTATATTTTTTCATTTTTAGATTCCTCATAGAGTGTAGACTAAAAATGTTCTAAAGTTCGATACTTCTAAAATTACCCGTTCTCGAGATATTGTCACTTTATCTGTAAATTCAGTTGCAAATCGCTCTAGTAATGGAAATCGAGATTTTTCTCGTTGTTTTTGAATGGTACACCCTGTATATTTTTTCATTTTTAGATTCCTCATAGAGTGTAGACTAAAAATGTTCTAAAGTTCGATACTTCTAAAATTACCCGTTCTCGAGATATTGTCACTTTATCTGTAAATTCAGTTGCAAATCGCTCTAGTAATGGAAATCGAGATTTTTCTCGTTGTTTTTGAATGGTACACCCTGTATATTTTTTCATTTTTAGATTCCTCATAGAGTGTAGACTAAAAATGTTCTAAAGTTCGATAGTTCTAAAATTACCCGTTCTCGAGCTATAGGCACTTTATCTGTAAATTCAGTTGCAAATCGCTCTAGTAATGGACATCGAGATTTTTCTCGTTGTTTTTGAATGGTACACCCTGTATATTTTTTCATTTTTAGATTCCTCATAGAGTGTAGACTAAAAATGTTCTAAAGTTCGATAGTTCTAAAATTACCCGTTCTCGAGCTATAGGCACTTTATCTGTAAATTCAGTTGCAAATCGCTCTAGTAATGGACATCGAGATTTTTCTCGTTGTTTTTGAATGGTACACCCTGTATATTTTTTCATTTTTAGATTCCTCATAGAGTGTAGACTAAAAATGTTCTAAAGTTCGATAGTTCTAAAATTACCCGTTCTCGAGCTATAGGCACTTTATCTGTAAATTCAGTTGCAAATCGCTCTAGTAATGGACATCGAGATTTTTCTCGTTTTTTTGAATACCCTGTATATTTTTTCATTTTTAGATTCCTCATAGAGTGTAGACTAAAAATGTTCTAAAGTTCGATAGTTCTAAAATTACCCGTTCTCGAGCTATAGGCACTTTATCTGTAATTCAGTTGCAAATCGCTCTAGTAATGGACATCGAGATTTTTCTCGTTGTTTTTGAATGGTACACCCTGTATATTTTTTCATTTTTAGATTCCTCATAGAGTGTAGACTAAAAATGTTCTAAAGTTCGATAGTTCTAAAATTACCCGTTCTCGAGCTATAGGCACTTTATCTGTAAATTCAGTTGCAAATCGCTCTAGTAATGGACATCGAGATTTTTCTCGTTGTTTTTGAATGGTACACCCTGTATATTTTTTCATTTTTAGATTCCTCATAGAGTGTAGACTAAAAATGTTCTAAAGTTCGATAGTTCTAAAATTACCCGTTCTCGAGCTATAGGCACTTTATCTGTAAATGCAGTTGCAAATCGCTCTAGTAATGGACATCGAGATTTTTCTCGTTGTTTTTGAATGGTACACCCTGTATATTTTTTCATTTTTAGATTCCTCATAGAGTGTAGACTAAAAATGTTCTAAAGTTCGATAGTTCTAAAATTACCCGTTCTCGAGCTATAGGCACTTTATCTGTAAATTCAGTTGCAAATCGCTCTAGTAATGGACATCGAGATTTTTCTCGTTGTTTTTGAATGGTACACCCTGTATATTTTTTCATTTTTAGATTCCTCATAGAGTGTAGACTAAAAATGTTCTAAAGTTCGATAGTTCTAAAATTACCCGTTCTCGAGCTATAGGCACTTTATCTGTAAATTCAGTTGCAAATCGCTCTAGTAATGGACATCGAGATTTTTCTCGTTGTTTTTGAATGGTACACCCTGTATATTTTTTCATTTTTAGATTCCTCATAGAGTGTAGACTAAAAATGTTCTAAAGTTCGATAGTTCTAAAATTACCCGTTCTCGAGCTATAGGCACTTTATCTGTAAATTTCAGTTGCAAATCGCTCTAGTAATGGACATCGAGATTTTTCTCGTGGTTTTTGAATGGTACACCCTGTATATTTTTTCATTTTTAGATTCCTCATAGAGTGTAGACTAAAAATGTTCTAAAGTTCGATTCTTCTAAAATTACCCGTTCTCGAGATATTGTCACTTTATCTGTAAATGCAGTTGCAAATCGCTCTAGTAATGGAAATCGAGATTTTTCTCATTGTTTTGAATGGTACACCCTGTATATTTTTTCATTTTTAGATTCCTCATAGAATGTAGACTAACAATGTTCTAAAGTGCAATAGTTCTAAAATCACCTGTTCTCGAGATATTGTCACTTTATCTGTAAATTCAGTTGCAAATCGCTCTAGTAATGGAAATCGAGATTTTTCTCATTGTTTTGAATGGTACACCCTGTATATTTGTTCATTTTTAGCTTCCTCTTAGAATGTAGACTAACAATGTTCTAAAGTGCAATAGGTCTAAAATTACCTGTTCTCGAGATATTGTCACTTTATCTGTAAATTCAGCGATATTTGCCACTTTTTAGCTGCAAATTCTGTTTGCTGATGATCGCTCTGTAATGGTAATTGTTATTTTTTCAATGCTTTTGTATAGCATGCGCCGTTGGGACACCCTGTAGACCTTTAAAAGAATTATAATTTTTCTTCTACTTAGCATTTTTGTAAAAAAAAAAAGTTAATCGCATCACCTATCGTGCAGCGTACATTACATGTTGATACTGTAAAATCGTGACTTGATTTGTTGCTGTAGGTGCTTGTGGATTTTAAACATTGCCGTCCTTAAAGATTAAAACTGCCATAGAGAGAGAACTTACACTACAGTCTTGATTGATTTTCACATAGTTGAAGTCGTAACCTGGAAGAAGAAAAGATTATTGAATTTGACATATTTTGTCGTGGTGGAAAAAACTTTTTTTTTTCGAATTTAAATAATTTTTAATTTAAATTGTGTCAAGTTATGATGATACATCAATTTACCGTCATAAATTTAAACAGAATTCTTAAGACGATGTTATCCATATAAATGTCCGACTTGGTAGGACAGCTCCAACGTTTAAGATTGACGTGGACCGTGAACTTGGACCTTTTGAAAGCTCTCTTCGATCTTAATAGAAAATGAAAATAGTTTTGTAACTCTTCGAAATCGTTTTTAATTAAATAAGTACGTAAATAACATCTATACAACAATAAATCGTTAAAGGTACGTTCTGGAATGAGTGTGCTATGGAAAAGGTGTTGGAAAACCTTTACATCTTTAGAAGACTTGAAAGACTTAAAAATGCCCAAATAGAGTCTAAAAATGACACATGGGCTAAGCTGCATTGTACTTGGTTACGGGTTAGAAATGTTTGAAAGGCAAAAGTAGGACTTTTATGCGAATAAATGGTTCTTTGTAAAACTAAAACAGAAGGCCGTATAAAACAAAAGCGGTTAAAATTCACAGGCTGCTCATGATTCCAAGACATCTTTCTAAATAATTATTAGGAAGAAGACGAAGCGTTTCCTCCAGATCAAAAATGGTAATTAGGCCGCATAAATATGCATTTTGTAAAATAAAACAGGGGTTGTCACATTTGTGAATCGGCGAATTTTATAACAATGAAATTATTTAAAAAAAAAGAATTCCAAAGACGAGAGATCTCAATCAGTTTGAAGGTATATAAACGTGTTTCGAAGAAGTAGATCCCATAAAATTATCATAGACATTTTATATTTATTTCGCGGTCGATATTTTATTATTTTATTGTGATCGCATCGTACGATTAATAATATTCGTTGAAATCTGATTCGAAGTTTATTGGTTGTAAGTCATTTTTATTGACAACATTATAGACCATTGTATGGCAAATATCCTTTTGTATCGTATCTTTTTTGTCTTTGCAAAGTCAAATTTTTGTTGTTTTTCGCTTTGAGAGGAATTTATATTTTTATTGGTCTTAAAAATAGTGGGGATTGAAGCGCATCCAGGAAAAAAGGAGTTTAAAATGTAAAAATTTGTTTTTTGGAATTTCGAGGAACGTCTTTTTGCGTAATCTGTACTTAAGTAACGATTAAATTTTATACGTATAATTAAAGTATATTATCGACCCATATCAAAGTCACTTGAGGCATATAGTAAAACACAGAAATTATTAGAAGCACAAACTATCGAAATTCATATATCAAAAAAGCTGACATTTTTAGTTATAGTTTACACGAGGTCCGATTAGAAAATTATACCTTCGCAACCATCTTCTTACGAATATTTATTAGGCCAATTAAACAATTACACCTAGTGATTATTAACATACTGGTGCAGGGACCTACAATTAGATGAAGAAACGTCGACAATGATTGATTACTAACTGACTTACATTGTGCTTAAAATTCTCAAAACGAAGGAAGAACGAAATAAAAAGTATTTAAATTTTGACTTTTCTACAAAAACTAATAATTAAGAACGCAAAGTTACAATTAACGAAACAAAGGGGGTGAAGGGCGAAGATAACCCTTTCTCTCGCGTTCGCGCTCGCTCGCTATACGAAGAGATGTAATTTTTAAATTTTTGTAAGCGTAGGTAGGTATAATTTCGTATATAAAAAATTTTTGATCGCATTTAATGTTACCTTAGCACAATTACATCTAAACATCAATCACCATAAACCTGATTTGCTGCGATATAATTTGTCTGTCAGCATTCTATTGTTTGGTTCTCCAAAAATGCCGACTTAATAGTTGGGATCGATATAAAGAAAGATATAACTTGGTATTATAGTTATTTTTAAATTTAATTTCTATAGGTATAAGACAGTAAAAGAAAAGAGTTCTTTTAAATTTAATTGTCTTAACAATAATAACACCTTGAGACAAAAAGGTGCATCTCGAGAAACAATACCTTATGGGTGGAGGTGGAAAAATAAACGGGCACAATCGCTAAGAATATAAAAAGAAACAATAATAAATCAAAATTCTTTCGAAATGTATTTTTAAAGTGACTTTTGATGTTATCAAAAAGGTATACCTGTGCTGAATTGAAAAGTTTGTCAAATGACAGAGCTACCGACGAACCCCAAAAAGTATTAATGGATGAAGTTGTGTGGAAAAGCTCCAAGATCATATAAAAACTTCGTCAAAAGTGTCGGGTTACAGAAATATAAAATTTTTGGTGTTTTATTGTGTCAAAACTAAAAATACCTGAGTTGGCCATGGGAATTTATATTTTACACCTTTATTTCGTACCAAAAAGGGTGCACATTTATAATGGGTGTATTGTGGTTGTTTGTGCTTGATTAAAATGTAGGTGGTGACAACTCATAAAAAAAATGTAGATACTGTCTCTTATACAAGGTGTTATTTAAATATTTTTCTTTTTAAGATTAAAGATAAAATCAGAAGCTGCCTAACATTTTAATAAAGATATTTTAATGTTTTTAATTTCAAAGGTTACATCACATCATTTATAACTTTAAAACGTAATAAATAATTCCGCGTTAAGATCTACAAAACTTTTTATTTATGAGAGATGTGCACAGGGTGTTTACGGAGGAAACGCGCAAACTTTTACAGTGCGTTCTTCAGGGATGAAAATAGAACATAAAGTCCCTCTTGAAATCATATCCAGAAATGCTAAAAAACTATGTCAAAAGCACAAATCAAAATATTAACAAAAATAATAATAATATTCTAGTACAATAAATCAGGGCCGTAGCCAGACTGTGTTATCAGGGCAGGCTCAAAAATTTTCAAGGGAAACTGAAAGCTGAAATCAGGGTTTTCTCTCTCTGGATTTGTATAAATCTGTTGACCACTGTAATCTTGTCTGAGGATGGAAGTTTTTTGCCCAAAGTTTGCAAAAATTTAACATTTTCTAAATCAATGTTTTCGCGCGCTACCTTTTCTCTGTCCGTCTCTCTCTATTTATGCTTCTTCTATCTATGATTATCATCTGTCAGTCTCATATCATCTCATCTCACTAATCTGTCTCATCCTATCTGTAAACTCAACTGTGAGGTAAGATGACACATTGCATGACAAATTTGATGACAGATGATGTGCCAGATGGGTTGAGAGATGAGATGACAGATGTCTCCCCCTGACATATAAAATGATATGGTATGACAGATGATCCCCCCTTATGGTGACAGATTATCATTTGACATATAGTAAATATGGTGACAGATTACCCCCACTCCCCATCTCTCTAAACCAATCTATCTCAAAATAGATTTTGATCTCTAAATTAATGTTTTTGCGCGTTACCTTCTCTCTGTCTATTCATGCTTCTTCTATCTATGAATATCATCTGTTAGTCTCATATTATGTCACATCATCTCATCTGTCAATCTCATCTCAACAATCTGTCTCATCCTCTGTAAACTCAACTATGAGGTAAGATGACATTGACATATGTAGGCTGACAGAGGACATTGACATATGTAGGGTGAAAAATGAACCCCCCTCTGACATTGACATATTGTGTCAAATGACGACATTGACATTTGTATGGTGACAGATTGACATTTGACACATAGTAGCTATGGAGACAGACCACTCCCCATTTCTCTAAACTAATCCCTATCTTACTTCCCCCACTCCCCATATCTCTATACTAATCCCTATCCTACTTCCCTCACTCCGCATTTCTCTGTCTAAACCAATCCCTATTCTACTTTCCTCACTCCCCATTTCTCTAAACCAATCCCTATCCTACTTTCTCCACTTTCTATTTCTACCGCTGTTTCTTTCGGACCTTACTGCGCATTTCCGATGACCCATGTGTTTTTTATTGTTTGAACTTATTTGTCATTTAATCTCATTTGTTAGTCAACCTCATATGTCATCTCATTTGTCAATATAATCTGTCATTTCTTCAATTTGTTACTCATCCCTATCTGTAAACACTTCTGTGAGATGATATAACACATTGCATGACATGGAATTATAGACCGATGGGTTAACTGATGAATTGACAGATTAGATGACAAATGACCCCCTGACATACGACATGACATGTCATGACAGATTACCTCCCTATGGTGGCAGATTAACATTTGACATGTAGTAAATATGATAACAAATTACCCCCACTCAAAATCTCTCTAAACCAATTTCTAGCTATCTGAAATTGATAGATAACTACACTAGACATATGAAATTGACTTATGGTGACAAATGACATCGACATATGTAAGGTGACAGATGACATTGACTTATGTAGGGTGACATATTATGTTAAATTACGACATTGACATTTGATAATTATGGTGACAGATTGACATTTGACACTTGGTAGCTACTTTGACTAACCACTCTCCATTTTTCAAAACCAATCCCTATCTTACTTCCCCCACTGTATCTCTCTCTATCTCTTTTTTTTCTATATCTGTCTCTTTCGGACCTTACTGCGCATTTCCGATGATCCATGTGTTTTTTATTGTGTGGATTTCGTTATTAATAAATATTTTAATAATTTAAATGCGAGGAATTTCTGTTAACATTTCCATTGAAATGAAGAAATAAACAAATATAACTCTTTTAGAAGAAAACAGAATTTTTAGAGGTTAAAAGTTAACCCCACCCGAGAAGGGGTAGTTTTAATGATACCGTGATATTCAAACGACAATATCTCAAGAACCATCGACTTGAGGTGTCCAAATTTTAAAGGCTGATGTGTAACTATACATTAGTGTAAAGAATCAAAATACAGGATGAGTCAAAAATTCAAGAATTCATCTGGAGCGGTTGTTGTGGACTACGAGAAAAATGTTAAAAAAATTCTTTTTAATCATTTCTCTGAGATATTAACAGCTCAAGATGGGCTTTGAACTATTTTGTTAAATAATTTAAAAAAAATTACTTTAGGCCTAATTTATCGAGAATTTGAATTTCATAATTAAATTATCTGAATTAAGAAGAAGAATTTTTTTTTTACATTTTTTTCGTACTCCCCTAATATAGTCCCCAACAATCCTCCCAGAGGAATTTCACCATTTTTGAATCACCCTGTATACAAAATTATACAGAGCGTTCCATTAAAAGATTGAGAATAAACAGATTTTACTGTTCGAGTTTAGTTATAGAACGCTTCTCTACAGTCTTCTACACTCGAATAAAAAATTCTTCGAGAGTCATCGAATTAGTATGATCGTAATTTAAAAAAAAATGTTTTTATTATAAAAGTAGTAAGTAATATAAGTATCCACACTCATTGACCTAAGACGTTTTAAAATACAAAATCTTGAAGATTCGACCAACCGTAACCAGCTTTATTCAGCCAAGCAGAAAAACACCTTTACTTAGCCGACAAAAAACTGAAATATACCTTACGTACTTGAAAATCTGTTAATGCAACTTCTTTGTTGTTAATGCGCTTAAACCACAATTTTAAGAGAAAAAACCTCCATCTCTTTATATTTTTCCATTAAACTTTAAGATGAGATTAACGAATTGCTTCCATCGATAATTCAACTACACTTATTTAATTTTTGTATTCAGGTAAAGAAATCAACCGCAGATTACAAGGTACACCGACACCGGTGTAAAACCAACAGTTTCGTTTTAAATTAGTACACATCAACCCTCGCGAGGCCTCATCCTTTCCAATTTGGCGAGGGAGCAATTAGATTTTAATTTACGTAAGTTGGTTAGAAAATTTGAGGATTCCATAGCGATATAACATTATTAATGCTAATTCACGATGAAGAGCGTATCATCCCCTAACTAACGAGTAATCTCGATGATCGCTAGGGACACATACCGGTAACGCGTGCCGTTTCGATAGCCTAATCTCCTAAATTCCACTTCAAACAATCTTTCTCGTATAAAAGAGGGATTACACACATACATTCGTTAAAATTGTAACTAAAGTTAGGGAAACGCTCGAGCTTGTACGAATGCCAACTAAAATGTAAGGGATATATCTTCATTATTAAGCTCACATCAAAAGAAAATTCCCAAATTCAGTTTCGCGATGAAATAGGGGAAAAAAGCGAAAGAAATTAAGGATCGGTGAGAAGCAAAGGCGTGTGTAGATGTTCTTTCATCTTACACTCAGTTAACTCTATTTGTCATTTTTTATATTTTTTGTGTGAAGGAGACGGTTGAGCGTAATTTGAATTTCCTCGCAAAAATTTAATTAAATATCCTTTAATCTAGATATCCTAACAAATAAGGAAAATTAACAGAAAGATGAAAAAGTTACCATTAACGTGTCTAAATAACGATTTTCATCCATTAAAGTAGTGACTGATGGGATGATATCGCATAGAAAGCAACTGAAAATATTCTTTTTGCTAAATATATAAATCTGTGCGTGTCTCATTTGTCCTGTAATTAACTAAAATTAATGTCTCAACTTTTACAAATAATTAGAGCAAATTAAATTAATTAATATGTGATTGTCAACTGTCGTTTTGTTGTATGTAAAAGTATATATTTTATTCTTCGGTCTACTTGAATGGTCATGCTTCAGTATATCACGAGATGTTACTAGTTATATTATAATTATTAGTATAGTTCATATACAGAGTGTTCAGATCAGTAGTAATATTATTGAATTTGCAGTACAAGTTCTTTTAAAAAAGCACTGAAGTCGAGACCTTACACAACATGTACTTATCGAATAATTTCATTTTAAATATATAGGGGTGTCCAAAATGTTAATCAAACCTCATCAATTTCAAAGAGCCATAACTCGATTCATTTTTGAAACACCCTGTATATTTTATCGTGTCTTGTAGTTTTTTCTTTTCTATTAAACCATATTTAATTATTTACCCCCCCCCCCAACAACAACAGCTCTTTTCATTATTTTTTTACTAATTGGTGAATATTGAATAGTAGTGTCAGTTTCAAAAAATTACAGTGGCCTTGATTTTGTGAATTAAGGCAGAAACTCAGCACACTGTAAGTCAAGTCCCTAGAAAACATGTACTTCTCGAATAATTTACTTTTAAATGAATAAAAGGGGTGTCCAAAAAGTAAATGGAACCTCATCAATTTCAAAGAGCCATAACTCGAGTTTTTTATAAAACACCCTGTATATTTTTATAGTATCTTGTAGTTTTTTCTTTTCTATTAAAGTATATTTAATTATTTACCCCCCCCCCTGCAACAACAGCTCTTTTAATTATTTTTTTAACAATCGGTGAATATTGAATTGCAGTGTCACTTTTAAAAAATTGCAGTATAGCCTTGATTTTGTGGATTAAGGCAAAAAAAACGACGCTCTGTAAGTCAAGACCTTACACAATATGTACTATCGAATAATTTAATTTTAAATGTATAGGGGTGTCCAAAAAGTTAATCAAATCTCATCTATTTCAACGAGCCATAACTCATTTTTTTATGAAACACCCTGTATATTTTTATAGTATTATGTAGTTTTTTCTTATCTATTAAATGATATTTAATTATTTCTTCCCCCTCCCAACAACAACAGCTCTTTTAATTATTTTTTTTAACAATAATTGGTGAATATTGAATTGCAGTGTCAGTTTAAAAAGTTTACAGTAGCCTTGATTTTGTGAATTAAGGCAAGAAACTCGACACACTGTAAGTCAAGAGTCTAGAAAACATGTACTTCTCGAATAATTTAATTTTAAATGAATAATAGGGGTGTCCAAAAAGTCAATCGAATCTCATCAAGTTTAAAGAGCCGTAACTCGAGTTTTTTATAAAACACCCTGTATATTTTTATAGTATCTTGTAGTTTTTTCTTTTCTATTAAAGTATATTTAATTATTTACCCCCCCCCCCTGCAACAACAGCTCTTTTAATTATTTTTTTAACAATCGGTGAATATTGAATTGCAGTGTCACTTTTAAAAAATTGCAGTATAGCCTTGATTTTGTGGATTAAGGCAAAAAAAACGACGCTCTGTAAGTCAAGATATGTACTTACTATTGAATAATTTAATTTTAAATCTGTAGGGGTGTCCAAAAAGTTAATCAAACCCCATCAATTTCAAAGGGCCATAACTAATTTTTTTTATGAAACACCCTGTATATTTTTATAGTATCTATTGTAGTCTTTCCTCTCTATTGAACGATTACTAATTATTTAATCCTCCCCCCCAACAACAGCTCTTTTAATTATTTTTTTTAACAATTGGTGAATATTGAATTGCAGTGTCAGTGTTAAAAAATTACAGTGGCCTTGATTTTGTGAATTAAGCCAAGAAACTCGACACACTGTAAGTCAATACCTTACACAACATGTACTTATCAAATAATTTAATTTTAAATGTGTAGGGTTGTCCAAAAAGTTAATCAATCATCATCAATTTTAAAGAGCCATAACTCGATTCTTTTATATAACATCCTGTATATTTTTATAGTATTATGTAGTTTTTTCTTATCTATTAAATGATATTTAATTAGTTCTCCCCCCTCTCCCAACAACAACAGCTCTTTAATTATTTTTTTAACAATTGGTGAATATTGAATTGCTGTGTCAGTTTAAAGAAATTACAGTGGCCTTAGTTTTGTGAATTAAGGCAAGAAACTCGACACACTGTAAGTCAAGACCTTAGAAAACATGTGCTTCTCAAATAATTTAATTTTAAATGAATAATAGGGGTGTCCAAAAAGTTAATCAAACCTTATCAATATAAAGAGCCATAACTCGATTCTTTTATGAAACACCCTGTATATTTTTATTTTATAGTATCTATTGTAGTTTTTTTCTCTCTATTGAACGATGACTATTTAGTTAACCCCCCCAACAACAGCTCTTTTAATTATTTTTTTAACAATTGGTAAATATTGAATTGCAGTAAGCCATGTCTTTAAACAATAAGTGGAAGAATTTAATTTTTACTGTATACAGGGGTGTCCAAATAGTTAATCGAACTATCCAATTCAAAAAGAGTTAAAATTCCATTCTTTTGTATGCGGAGCACCCTTTATTTTAAGAAGTATTTATACTCTTACCTCGACCATTGATTGTATTTGAAGATCTCATTTGAAGTATTTCAGACCGCAGTTATAACCTTAGGTTAAATTACTTTTTATACAATGCCTCGACTCTTACTTTTTAGGTATTTTTAATTTTTCTTGATAATTTTTCCTATCCTAGGAACTATCGCTTATCAAAGACAGCTCGTTTATCTAGACACCTTGTATATACAGGATGATTCACTTTTAGGTTCAATTGTGTTATAAATACTCTTTTAGAATATTACTTAGCATAAATTAATTTTTTAGAAGGGTGTGAAGGGTTCAGAGGTTTACTGTAAAGCCAGTCGATGATGTCGTATGTCGGTACAATTGCACACGGATTACCAGCATCTACCATTTTTAAGCCCTGTTATTATCCTTGCGCCCGTGAGACTGATGATAATCAATAGCGATTGGTGCTTTATTTAGTAAAAGATTACAGACTATCGAGAAACCATAATTTCCCGTGGGTCGTCGTGTTCTACAGATTAGTACCCTAATGTTATACAAGGGTGTATCGTAAATAAAATAAAAACAAGTGTTAGATTTCTATTGTGTAATTAATTCTTTAGACTAATTAATGTTTAGAAAGGCCACTTTTATATTATTAACTAGCCTACCCATATACGAAACTTTCGTCTATTATAAATTCGAGTAAACCCGCCAGCCACCCTAATGTAAAAATTTTCTGTATGTGTCCACCCACATCCACTCTCTGAAGAGAGTAATACGATCTTTCTAAAGACCTGCACAGTTTCCCAACCCTCTTTTTTTAACAAAAGCAGGGAAGTATTAATGTTCGAAATCTTCCGTAAGACGTGCACATGTGTTTTATTTCTTTTTAGAATAATGGTGTGGTGTGTTGAGGAAGACCCAGATTTGAAAGAATTATATAAGTGGGAACAGGTCAAATGCAACCACTTTGAAATGCATTTCCTGTTTTTATAATTTTTAAAGATTCAAACATCTGCAATAATATTTTTATTTAGATTGCGAAGAGATGTCGGACAAAAAAATATTCAATTTGAAATTACAATACGTGCGCAACTTGCATAGTCGGTCCGGCGAGAAAATTGGTTTGAATGGGAAAGGTCTCTCGAGAAATGAATAATTTACACATCAGAAGGTTATTAGATTTGTTTTAATTTATAATATCCATATTGGCTTTTATGTACCTTAAGGGTGGCCACCCTAAATGGGAGGGTTGCACAAGGTATTTCGCTCGATATTTCGTATCAACCTGTACAAACTTTTTAGTTATAATTTGTTTGAAGTTATGCAAATAATGGCAGGTTGGGAGAAAAATGTACATTTTACTACCTCGTATAGTAATTAAAAAGAAAATGTTGAAATTTCCACAGCAATTTTCATTTTGACTTTGCAGTCTCTTATGAGCTAAAAATAATTGTTCGGGTTTGCCTTACCTACTCAAGATCTTCTAGTTGAGCCAAATCACATTATCTTGATAATGTTATAATCCGACCGTACAGTTGGGCCAAATTTGAAACTCGAGAGGATTAAGAACTAACTATCTGTGGCCTTTAATAATATTGCGGTTTTATGAACACATTAAAAATTTCTTAAAATACTACGTCTTATAATAGAAGAAGATAACAAATAGAGAAAGCAACGCGAATTTTTTCAGAGCGATCCTTTGGCCCAACTGTTCGATATTATTAAGTAAACCCTAAGCGTCTCTGTGAACGTCAGGTAAAATTTTGCCCAAGTGTTCTATCCCCGGCTTATACTTGCCTATACCTGTTCTCCCGTATATCTGTCTGTTCGTCCATTCTAAAGCCGCGTTTACCCTAGTATAGTAGATGAGGCAGTTATAGCAGCTAGCCTGGCTGTAGTTTACGCTCTCAAGCTCAAAGCAAGTTCAGAGCGATCCTTTGGCCCAACTGTTTGATAGGATTAAGTAAACCCTAAGCGTCTCCTTGAACGTCAGGTAAAATTTTGCCCAAGTGTTCTATCCCCGGCTTATACTTGCTTATACCGTTTTTCCCGTATATCTGTCTGTTCGTCTATTCTAAAGCCGCGTTTACCCTAGTATAGTAGATGAGGCAGTTATAGCAGCTAGCCTGGCTGTAGTTTACGCTCTCAAGCTCAAAGCAAGTTCAGAGCGATCCTTTGGCCCAACTGTTTGATAGGATTAAGTAAACCCTAAGCGTCTCCTTGAACGTCAGGTAAAATTTTGCCCAAGTGTTCTATCCCCGGCTTATACTTGCTTATACCGTTTTTCCCGTATATCTGTCTGTTCGTCTATTCTAAAGCCGCGTTTACCCTAGTATAGTAGATGAGGCAGTTATAGCAGCTAGCCTGGCTGTAGTTTACGCTCTCAAGCTCAAAGCAAGTTCAGAGCGATCCTTTGGCCCAACTGTTTGATAGGATTAAGTAAACCCTAAGCGTCTCCTTGAACGTCAGGTAAAATTTTGCCCAAGTGTTCTATCCCCGGCTTATACTTGCTTATACCGTTTTTCCCGTATATCTGTCTGTTCGTCTATTCTAAAGCCGCGTTTACCCTAGTATAGTAGATGAGGCAGTTATAGCAGCTAGCCTGGCTGTAGTTTACGCTCTCAAGCTCAAAGCAAGTTCAGAGCGATCCTTTGGCCCAACTGTTTGATAGGATTAAGTAAACCCTAAGCGTCTCCTTGAACGTCAGGTAAAATTTTGCCCAAGTGTTCTATCCCCGGCTTATACTTGCTTATACCGTTTCTCCCGTATATCTGTCTGTTCGTTCTTTTTAAAGCCGCGTTTACCCTAGTAGTAGATGAGGTTGTTATAGCAGATTAGCCTGGCTATAGTTTACTCTTTCAAGCTAAAACAAGTATGCCAGTGCCCAGTTGGAGTTGAAAGAGAATGAATTTTTTTCGTGACTGTTTTTTGCGTTCAAAAAGTCATAGTCTGTCAATCTATCCGTATGTTTATATATCCTGTCCGTATATGATGTATCTACCTGACTGACCGGGCACCTAAGTAGGTACCCACTAATATAACTAATCAACCTATTTCTCTCCATTTAAAGATCTGGAGACAAAAAGGGGTTGAAGATCAAAATAACATGTAATTTTGGAAATATTATTTTATTCAAAAGTAACATAAATAACCAATATTTGTCAAAATGTCCTGTCATGCACTCCATTTAGAAATGGATTGTGGTTTTGACATAATCTCGGTGTGATTGATAAAGTATCAACATTAACAGCCCCCATGTATCTTTGTTTGTGACAATTTGTAAAGAAATGGAAAATTTGGGAAATCTCTCTATACGAGGGTGAATAAGTACGAGGCATTAAATTGCAATACGAATTTCTATCATCTCTCGAAACAAAAGAAAACAATAAGTAATGCGAATCGCATCTTTTGAATATCACAACATATGGGTGGTTTTTATTTTCAAATTTTAATAACAGGGCGATTTTTTTTATTTAACTAAAAAACTAAATAAAGAAAGCGGAAGCTTATGCAGTGAGGTAGGACAGGAAATCTGGAACCGCCACCCTCTCAAACTAATAATAGAAAAATAATAAAAAACATAAAGGATATATAGGTCAACGATTGTAAATAAATTTATTACCTACACCAAGGAAACGTTTTTTTGTATTTTTTAAAACGCCCTTATTAGAAGAAATCGGATGTTTTTTAATTTCCTTATTTGAGCACGTGTTGTGCAAAGGCAAAAGTTTTCAATCTAAGCGTAGCTTTAACATTTTCAATAAATAATAAATGGCCCTTGATTACATTTCTGTTTACTTTTCTAAACAACAATGTATAGAAGACTGGAATTGCATAGTTATTTCCCTAAAGACTCTTCAGGACATTTAGGGGCAGAGACCCTTGTTGAATGCAAACGAAATTTCGACTTGAAATATTTACTTGACATAACTAAAATTTTTATATCTGACAGGAAAATAAATAGACTTTTATGTAGAAAAGTATATTTTTGAGCATCTTCAAGTTCCAAAGTTTTTTTAGACAAGTTTTAAAAACTTCTGTTCGACTCATGTAAAGTTATGAGATGTGCATTTCCTGCTTTTTTAAATATCAAAATACACATGACAGCCATAACAAATTACGTCTAGAGCTACTTTTCGTTTCCTAATTGTTGATGAATAAAAAATCTTATAACATCTGCTGAAATTTTTACAGGGCAGTCAATAAAGTTCCTCGTGGGGTAAAATTTGTAAAAAAATCTTCCTGCTAGACTTGCGCGGTCTAAACGAAACTTACAGTTATAAGTTCCTTAGTTGTATCAATAATAAGGGCACAGGTCTAAAATTACTTGTTCTCGAGATATTACCACTTTAATTGTAAGTTCATTTGCAGATCGCTCTAATAGTAATGGAAATCGCGATTTTTCTCAATTTTTTTTAAATGACACACCCTGTATATGTTCGCATTTTTGGATTCTTTATACAGGAAACAATTTCAGGAGGTCAAAAAAGCTATCAAACGATACCAAACTCGACTTTTTATCACATCGACGCTTGGCGTCGCGACGTTCATTTTTTCATTTTCTTATTGGGGATGTATCATGTTTTTAGCAAATGTTACTCAGTTAAACCTACTCTACTAGTCTGAATTCGGATACCAAACGAGAACTTTCTATCTTGTAATTTTCTTGATTTATACAACTTTTCAGGTTATGTTATGTTGCGTTATGTTAATATGTTACTTTGTGTTATTTTTTACGATGGAAAATAACGACTAAAACTTAGTTTTTAAAATTTTTGAAAAGTAAGTTAATCAGGAAATAAAATTACAATAATTTTATACATTTTAAGAATGTTCTCATAAAAAATAGAAAAATGAACGTCGCGACGCCTAGCGTCGATGCGATAAAAAGTCGAGTTTGGTATCGTTTAATAGCTTTTTTAACCTCCTGAAAAGTTTTCTCGAGAATTTGTATTATAAAGTAAGCCATTTTGAAATTACAGTTGAAAAACGAAACTGCAAATTTTCCGTTTTTCTGCGTTATCTCGGAAACCATTTTGAATTTTGATATTTTCTAAACGGATTCTTAAAGGTCATCAAAATATGCAACTTTTTGCTAATTCAAGCAATCTCGTAACTCATAAGGTTTCGTCAACTCTCGATCTCTTATCTACACTCATTACCAATTATTCCTTCGAATTATTCTGTTACATCCTCAGAGTCACCCAGGAGTTACGAAACCAATCGTGACATATGGTGGAGGCGCTGGGCTTTTTTGAAAGATTATGGTGGAGGCCGCGGGCGCTTTTCGAAAGATTATGATTGAATGCGCCGAGCTTCTTGAAAGATTATGGTAGAGGCGCCGTGCAGGCGTACATAGCTTAAGGACATCAAAATATACAACGTTTTGCTAATTCAAGCAATCTCGTAACTCTTACGGCTTCGTCAATTCTCGATCTCCCATCTACCCTCATTAACAATTATTTCTCCCAATTATTCTGGTACAACCTGAGAGTCACTCAGGAGCTACAAAACCAATTGTGACATATGGTGTAGGCACTGGGCTTTTTGAAAGATTATAGTGGAATGCGCCGAGCTTCTTGAAAGATTATGGTGGATGCGCCGGGCAGGCGTACATAGCTTCAGGACATCAAAATATGCAACGTTTTGCTAATTCAAGCAATCTCGTAACTCTTACGGCTTCGTCAACTCTCGATCTCCCTTCTACCCTCATTAACAATTATTTCTCCCAATTATTCTGGTACAACCTGAGAGTCACTCAGGAGCTACAAAACCAATTGTGACATATGGTGTAGGCACTGGGCTTTTTGAAAGATTATAGTGGAATGCGCCGAGCTTCTTGAAAGATTATGGTGGATGCGCCGGGCAGGCGTACATAGCTTAAGGACATCAAAATATACAACGTTTTGCTAATTCAAGCAATCTCGTAACTCTTACGGCTTCGTCAACTCTCGATCTCCCTTCTACCCTCATTAACAATTATTTCTCCCAATTATTCTGGTACAACCTGAGAGTCACTCAGGAGCTACAAAACCAATTGTGACATATGGTGTAGGCACTGGGCTTTTTGAAAGATTATAGTGGAATGCGCCGAGCTTCTTGAAAGATTATGGTGGATGCGCCGGGCAGGCGTACATAGCTTCAGGACATCAAAATATGCAACGTTTTGCTAATTCAAGCAATCTCGTAACTCTTACGGCTTCGTCAACTCTCGATCTCCCTTCTACCCTCATTAACAATTATTTCTCCCAATTATTCTGGTACAACCTGAGAGTCACTCAGGAGCTACAAAACCAATTGTGACATATGGTGTAGGCACTGGGCTTTTTGAAAGATTATAGTGAAATGCGCCGAGCTTCTTGAAAGATTATGGTGGATGCGCCGGGCAGGCGTACATAGCTTCAGGACATCAAAATATGCAACGTTTTGCTAATTCAAGCAATCTCGTAACTCTT
This sequence comes from Malthinus seriepunctatus, assembly GCA_963924605.1. NCBI lineage: Eukaryota > Metazoa > Arthropoda > Insecta > Coleoptera > Cantharidae > Malthinus > Malthinus seriepunctatus. The sequence goes on from OZ004603.1 coordinate 11,500,817, forward strand.
ACGGCTTCGTCAACTCTCGATCTCCCTTCTACCCTCATTAACAATTATTTCTCCCAATTACTCTGGTACAACCTTAGAGTCACTCAGGAGCTACAAAACCAATTGTGACATATATGGTGTAGGCATTGGGCTTTTTGAAAGATTATGGTGGAGGCGCCGGGCAGGCGTACATAGCTTAAAGACATCAAAATATGCAACGTTTTGCTAATTCAAGCAATCTCGTAACTCTTACGGCTTCGTCAACTCTCGATCTCCCATCTACCCTCATTAACAATTATTTCTCCCAATTATTCTGGTACAACCTGAGAGTCGCTTAGGAGTTTCAAAACCAATTGTGACATATGGTGGAGGCGCCGGGTTTTTTTAAGATCATGGTGGAATGCGCTGAGCTTCTTGAAAGATTATGGTGGAGACACCGGGCAGGCATACATAGCTTAAGGACAAACTGGGTAAATTCTGTGCAACTCCAAAATTTTTTTTTTCATTTTTTCTAAATTTTGTAATAATTTTCCAATAATGTAATATAAAGCATAAGTTAACTTATTACATCAATTAAAAATCGAGATGTTGGTGGCTAATTTCTAAAGATTACTAAATAAAAAAAGTGCTAAGTGTGTCTTTCAAGTAAAAGCAACCCCTTTTACGGCAATTAATGTTCAACGAGTGTAACTCCGTTTATTTGTTTGATTGTTTATACCATCGAACACATCCGTATCCGTTACAACAAAATTACATTAATGCATACATAATAAGCCTTATATAAAATGCCACTTTTTATAAATTTTTGGGGTCACATTCTAACACTATCTGCAATAATACCCTTTCAACATAGTTAGTAAGTACAGCCAACCTCAAAATTATTGGCCACCCTGGCTATATGTTTAGCACGAATTGTGGATGTAACCATCATAACATCCCATAATTAAATTGAAGGGTAACTTTATTTTGCCAACAAGTAGTAAATCAACAACCTCCCCTTCTGTTCTTTTGTTGCTGTTGGCTAATAACCACTCTGGAGTATAGCCAGGGTGGCTAATAATTGTGAGGCTGACTGTACAAACATCATCGGACATGACTCGATTGTCAATTTTCTTAAATAAAAAATTCCGAACAGTGGTTGCTGGTATGCTGGTTTACTTAAAAAAATTTCTCAATAGACTTTCATAGATTTTTTTGGGAAATTGATATTTCCAAAAATTCTGATTCCGAATCTCTCGCTCCATTGAAATATGGGAATTTAAGTCCTAAGCTGTTGGAAATAATTTTTTAATCTGTATAGGGACCAGGGATGGTGTATAAATATAAAACAAAAAACTGGTGAATATTTTATTCATATGTCAATGATTGTCGCTATGTCCGGTAGCTAACGGAAATAAATCGCAGATTTGACCGGAAACATGTAATGAGAACGTTTTGTAGACCGTGCAATATGAATATAACGACGTGCTTTATTACATAGAATTACGGGATTCTAAGCAAAACTCATATAATCATCCCCGATCGTATAATTTGAGTTTTGTTTTCTTCGATCTAAAAATTATTTTCCACATGATACGTATAATGGAGGAAATGTGGAAGGAGCTTCAAATTGATTTAATCTTAAGAGTGGGCATGGAAAAAATTTTGGGCAGCACTGCTCAATGTGAATCGACGAAAATTATGTAAAAATTGATTTAGTTTGTGGTACAAAAGAAAAGTGTGTAGTTCCGGTTATTAGAAAAGTACCAGCCTCCACATGTCCACATCACAGCCGGATGTTATTATCATAAAGTTCATTCTACTAGGAATGATTACTATACACTTTAGATTTAGGGTTGTCTTATTTACTTTTTATGAGCTTTTGAGAACAATTACCAGGTTGGAGTGTCTTGGCCAAAATTTCGTTCTAAAAATAGCATCTTGTTTACTTATTGTTTAGAGGTCAGAGTTGGCTTTGGACGCCCTTGAACAAACAACAGTTCAAAGGAAATCCACAAAAAAACTGTTATGATACTTTTTTTGGGCTTATTTATACGTGCTCCGATAGCACTATCAATATTTTATTAATAGGTTATCGTTGAAAGTTATTCGGATTACAAGGCAGGCACAATCTATGTAACTTTATAAGTTCTAACCTTTGACAATTATAATCGTAGATATTTAAATAAATTATATAAGTAATTGAGAAGCGCTCCTAATTTAACACATTGTGATTTGGTGTTAATGATGAAAATTAATTTGTTGATTGAGTAAATATTCACAGTTTGGCAATGAAATCGGCGGTTGTAGTATTTTTGTGTTTGTTCGTATTTTCGTGTGTGCAATGCAAAATATGGCGTCTTCCGAACAACGTAAAGCCGTCTCGTTATTTTTTGAGTTTGGAACCACAACTGCAAGACGACTTGAATATGCGTTGGGAACGCACGTCGTTTAACGGTAGCGTTATAATCGAATTGGAAGCTTTAGACGACACGGAAGAAATCACTTTACATTCGAAAAGTTTAACCATCAATAGTAGCGCCATCGAAGTCGTTACAAACGAAGGTAAACATTTGAGAGTAGTATCGACGCTCAAAAATGGACAACACCAATCGTATACGATCGTCGTGGAACCCAAACTTGCAAAAAATTCCAAATATGTGTTGAAGATTAATGATTTTTCTGGCTTTTTGGGAAACGGAGAAGGATTCTATTTGGCCAAGTATATGGTGAATTCGACTGTTGCGAGGCAAGCAATTTATTAAAACTAGATCATTTAACTCGCGCTAACTTCTCTATATCCGTCTCTGTCTGTTTATACCTCTTTTATCTATGAATATCATCTGTCAATCTCTTCTGTCATTCTCAACTGTCAATCTTTTCTGTCATTCTCAACTGTCAATATCATCTGTAATTTCATCTCATCTGTCAGTCTCATCTGTAATTTTATTTGTCAATCTCATCTGTTAGTTTCATATTATGTCATTTCATCTCATCTGTCAATCTCTTCTGTCATTCTCAACTGTCAATCTTTTCTGTCATTCTCAACTGTCAATATCATCTGTAATTTCATCTCATCTGTCAGTCTCATCTGTAATTTTATTTGTCAATCTCATCTGTTAGTTTCATATTATGTCATATCATCTCATCTGTCAATCTCTTCTGTCATTCTCAACTGTCAATCTTTTCTGTGATTCTCAACTGTCAATATCATCTGTAATTTCATCTCATCTGTCAGTCTCATCTGTAATTTTATTTGTCAATCTCATCTGTCAGTTTCATATTATGTCATATCATCTCATCTGTCAATCTCTTCTGTTATTCTCAACTGTCAATTTCATCTGTAATTTCATCTCATCTGTAATTTCATCTTATTTGTCAATCTCATCTGTAATTTCATTTATTAATCTCATTTGTCAGTCTCATATTATGTCATAACATCTCATTTGTTAATCTCACCTGTCAATCGCTTCTGTTATTCTCAACTGTCAATCTCATCTGTAATTTTATTTCATTTGTCAATCTCATCTGCAATTTCATTTGTCAATCTCATCTGTGACTCGTCTTATAGTATGTCATATCATCTCATTTGTCAATCTTTTCTGTCATTCGCAACTGTCAATCTCATCTGTAATTTCATTTATCAATCTCATTTGTCAGTCTCATATTATGTCATAACATCTCATTTGTTAATCTCATCTGTCAATCGCTTCTGTTATTCTCAACTATCAATCTCATCTGTAATTTCATTTCATCTATCAATCTCATCTGCAATTTCATTTGTCAGTCTCATCTGTGACTCGTCTCATAGTATGTCATATCATCTCATCTGTCAATCTTTTCTGCCATTCTCAACTGTCAATCTCATCTGTAATTTCATTTCATCTGTCAATCTCATCTGCAATTTCATTTGTCAATCTCATCTGTGACTCGTCTCATAATATGTCATATCATCTCATCTGTCAATATTTTCTGTCATTCTCAACTGTCTATCTCATCTGTAATTTCATTTGTCAATCTCATCTGCCACCTAATCCTATCTGTCACTGATCCTCTCTCTCTCAAACTCATCTGTGAGATGAGCTGATATATGGCATGACAGATGGAACAGATTACTCCCACTCCCTATCTTTCTAAACCAGTCTCTGAAATTGATAGATAAATTGACCTGACATATAGTGACAGATGACCTTGACATTGACGTATGTTGGGTGACAGATAAATCTCGCTCTGGCATTGACATATGGTGTCACAGATGACGACATTGACATAGTAATTATTGCGACAAATTACCATTTGACATATGGTAACTATGATGACAGATTGACTTTGATACATGGTAACTATGGTAACAGACCACTTCCTGTTCCCCTTTCTCTAAACCAATCCCTATCCTACTTCCCCCACTCTCCATTTCTGTATACTTTTTTTTATATCTATCTCTTTCGGAGCTTACTGCGCATTTCCGATGATCCGTGTGTTTTTTATTGTGCGTTTAGTTTCGAAAATTTAAAAGTAAACGTTTTAGGCGTATCGCCGTTAGTCATTTCGAACCAACAAGTGCCAGAAGAGCTTTTCCTTGTTTCGACGAACCTGCCCTAAAGGCCAAGTTTATTATAAGTATGATAAGGAAGGAAAATTACAATTCAGTTAGTAACGAAGACTTGGCGACCATAGAGTAACAAATACATACTTTTGTATTTCGGTTGATGTTATTTTGTAATAATTTTTTTAGAGATTTGGGAAATGGGCGTTTTAAAGACACTTTTAAAGAGACTCCTCCGATGTCGACGTTTACAGTAGCTTTTGCTGTATCGGATTTTAAAGCCACGGAAAGAGTTCAAGGACAAAGAGTTCTAGGTAGGCCTAGCTCTATGGATGATGGCGATGGAAATTACGCTTTAGAATACGGTATTAAAACTCTTAAGGCTTTAGAAGAATTTACAGGAATCGAATTTCCGATCAACAAAATGGAGCAATTTGCGGTACCCGATGGTTACTTTTTCAATCACGCCATGGAAAATTTCGGTTTAGTTATCTACGGGTAAATTTTTTGGATTTGTAGCAGAAATGAAATTTGTATTTTAAATTTGCAGAGAAAAACATTTGCTACGTAACAATAAAACTTCTAGCGAAAAAGATTGGAAACGAACCACTATTTACATTGCGCACGAATATGCACATCAGTGGTTCGGTAATTTGGTTACTCCTGAATGGTGGGATTACTTATGGTTAAGTGAATCTTTTGCAGCTTATTTTCAATATTACATAGCATCTTTTGTAAGTTTCAGCAAATAGTACCTAATTAACCTCTCTTAAAATAGGCCTAATTTTTGGTAAATAAATATAATTAATCTCTCGCGTAAACAAAGTTAACGGAAAGATAACAAAGTTTGAAAACTAGAAAGACAATGATGTCGATTAATACGAGAGGTTACGGTTTTAATAGGGCTAACATTGTTTTGCAGACACAGCCAACTTGGAGGCTCATGGATCAATTTATCCACGACGTGGTTCAGACAGCTCTTTATGCGGACGAATACAACAATCCGGCTTCGTTAAATTATAACATTAAGTATATAGGACAATACCCTCCATTTCACATTATGTATGAGAAAGGTTAATTTTTCTTCTTACACATCTCGCTGTGATACTCACCAAATATTTTAATTTTAGGTAGTTCATTAGTTAGAATGATGAGCCACTTTTTAACCGAAGATATTTTTCAAAAAGGATTGCAAATATATCTACACGATAAGTAAATTGAATTATATTTGTTTAGTGTAATTTGATAAATGATGAAATAATTGTAGAATGTACAAAAACGCCGTACCTGCCGATTTATACGAAGGATTTCAAAAAGCCATCGACGAGGCTAACGCTCAACATTTATTAGGCAATAATAGCGTAAACGGTATTTTGAGTACTTGGGACACCAACGAAGGTTTTCCAATAGTTACTGCTACGAGAAATTACGAAACTGGAAGTGTCACGTTAGAGCAGGTAGAGTTATAGTTTGCAAATACATATAAGAACTCGACTTATATAAGTCAACAGTTGCTCATTAGCTTATGCCTATACACAATAACCAACCATATCGTAAATCATACACCTAGGCCTCTTCTAATGCTTTTTTGACACCACTATTAGTTTCTACATTTTTGACTTGAAAAAGTCGAAGTAGGCCATGTAATACTAAAAAGCAATTTTGTCTTCTGAACCTTCTCCTTCCCTATAAGTATTTATAAACTCACTTTTTATTGTCGAACATTTCGTAGCACAATCGATTTGATAAAGACAAAGATGTAAAAAAATTGTGGAAAATTCCCGTCAGTTACGCATTTTCTTCCGACCCAAAAATGGACTTTAAAACCACCACTGCAGATTTTTGGTTAAACGATAAAGTTGCAACGGTCAACAAGAATTTTCCAACGGACGGTTGGTTAATAATCAACAAACAAAGAGCTGGTAATTTCATTTCTAACGAACGAAAAATTTAAGATCGATTAATTTTTTATAGGTTATTATCGTGTAAATTACGATTTGGAAAATTGGGAACGAATCATCAATTATTTAAATAGCGATAAATTTACGAACGTAGATATTGTAACTAGATCTCAACTTATCGACGATTCGTTTAATTTGGCCAACAATAAAATTATTCCGTACGATATACCTTTGAGATTGTGCGATTACATTAAGAGAGAAAATGATTATTTGCCTTTAGTTACATTTTATGCAGCTTTAAATAGTTATTTGTTTATCTACAATTATGGGCCGTCCCATATAGAGGAATACGAATATTTTAAAAATTATACGATGGTAAACGCTATTACAACGAACGCTACTGAATACGAAGTCTATAAGGTGCGATTTGTTTTTTTTGAAACTGGCAAATTGTGGGTATTAAAAATGTCTGTGTTTTTTAGGATTACCTAAGGCGTAATTTAGGGGGTGTTAATGAATACTACAAGTCTAAATCATCAGAAAGTGACGATCATATCGATAAACTTGGAAGAGAAGCTTTTCAGAGATATTCTCACTACTTCAACAACTAAAATTAATTTGTACATTTATAATGAATTTTTCAAAATGTAAAATAAAAAGTATAGTTTATTCAATCAGAAAAGAAATCATTGTCCTCTATATGTTATATGACACGCATGATGACACGTTAGGGGTTAGGGGCTCTTCTCTGATTAAATGAGCTATATACCTGTAATTCAATGACTTCTATGTATTTGTAATTTTCTTTAAAAAGTCCGCTATCGCTCCTAACCCTCACGAAGTCCTTCCTAACACTTAACGGTGGTCTGAAGAAGCTTTGAACACTGAAAAGTCTACAGATGTCATTGTTAAGGCTTATAGGTCTGACAAAGTCCTTGTTACGTCTTGTAAATCTGAAAAATGCCTTGTTGAGAATTTAAGGCCTGGAGAAGGTCTTATTAACACTTAAAAGTCCGAAGAAGTCCTTTTTAACACCTAAGGGTGGTCTGGAGAAGCTGTCTTAACACTGAAAGGTCTTCAGATAACCTTGTTAAGGCTTGAAGGTCGGATAAATGCCTGGTTGAAAATTTAAGCCCTGGAAAAGGCCTTGTTAACACTTGAAAACCTAAATAAGTCCTTAACGCTTAAGGGTGGTCTGGAGAAGCTTTCTTAACACTGAAAAGTCTTCAGATGACTTTGGTAAGGCTTGTAGGTCTGACGAAGTCCTTGTTAGGGCTTGTAAATCTGACAAATGCCATGTTGATGATTTAAGACCCGGAGAAGGCCTTATTAACTCTTGAAAGCCTGGAGAAGTCCGTGTTAACACTTAAGGATGGTCTGGAGAAGCTTTCTTAACACTGGAAAGTCTTAAGATGACCTTGTTAAGGCTTGTAGATCTGGCGAAGTCGTTGTTACGGCTTGCAAGTCTGACAAATGCCATGGTAATAATTTAAGGTCTGGAGAAGGCCTCATTAACACTTGGAAGCCTGAATAAGTCCTTGTTAACGCTTAAGGGTGGTCTGGAGAAGCTTTCTTAACACTGAAAAGTCTTCAGATGACTTTGGTAAGGCTTGTAGGTCTGACGAAGTCCTTGTTACGGCGTGTAAATCTGACAAATGCCATGTTGATGATTTAAGACCCGGAGAAGGCCTTATTAACTCTTGAAAGCCTGGAGAAGTCCGTGTTAACACTTAAGGATGGTCTGGAGAAGCTTTCTTAACACTGAAAAGTCTTAAGATGACCTTGTTAAGGCTTGTAGATCTGACGAAGTCGTTGTTACGGCTTGCAAGTCTGACAAATGCCATGTTAATAATTTAAGGTCTGGAGAAGGCCTCATTAACACTTGGAAGCCTGAATAAGTCCTTGTTAACGCTTAAGGGTGGTCTGGAGAAGCTTTCTTAACACTGAAAAGTCTTCAGATGACTTTGGTAAGGCTTGTAGGTCTGACGAAGTCCTTGTTACGGCTTGTAAATCTGACAATTGCCATGTCATCCACTTAAGGATGGTCTGGAGAAGCTTTCTTAACACTCTAAGGTTGTCAGATGACCTTGTTAAGGCTTGTAAATCTGACAAATGTCATGTTAATAATTTAGTGTCTGGAGAAGGCCTAATTAACAGTTGACAGCCTGAATAAGTCCTTGTTAACGCTTAAGGGTGGTCTGGAGAAGCTTTCTTAACACTGAAAGTTCTTCAGATGACCTTGTTAAGGCTTGTAGGTTTGACGAAGTCGTTGTTACGACTTGCAAGTATGACAAATGCCTAGTTGAGATGTTAAGGCCTGGATAAGGCCTTATTAACATTTAAAAGCCTACAGAAGTCCGTGTTAACACTTAAGGGTGGTCTGGAGAAGCTTTCTTAACACTGAAAGTTCTTCAGATGACCTTGTTAGGGCTTGTACGTCTCACGAAGTCCTTGTTACGGCCTGACAAATGCCATGCTATGTTGATAATTTAAGGCCTGGAGGAGGCCTTGTTAACACTTGAAAGCCTGGAGAAGTCCGTGTTAACACTGAAGGTTGGTCTGGAGAAGCTTTCTTAACACTAAAGGTCTTCAGATGTCCTTGTTCAGGCTTGTAAGTGTGACAAAGTCCTTGTTTACAATTTATGGCTTGGAGAAGGCCTTATTAACACTTGAAAGTGTGACAAAGTTCTTGTTAACACTTAAGGGTGGTCTTTAGATGTCCTTGTTAAGGTTTGAAGATCTAATGATGTCCTTGTTACAACTAGAAAGTTTGAAAAAGTCCTTGTTAAGAATTTAAGATCTGGAGAAGGCCTTATTAACAATTGAAAGCCTGGAGAAGTCCGTGTTAACACCGAAGGGTGGTCTGGAGAAGCTTTCTTAACACTAAAGGTCTTCAGATGTCCTTGTTCAGGCTTGTAAGTCTGACATTGTCCTTGTTTACAATTTATGGCTTGGAGAAGAAGTTCTTGTTAACAAGAACAAGAAGGGTGGTCTTTAGATGCCCTTGTTAAGGTTTGTAGATCCAATGAAGTTCTTGTTACGACTCGAAAGTCTGAAAAAGTCCTTGTTAAGAATTTAAGATCTGGAGAAGGCCTTACTAATACTTGAAAGCCTGGAGAAGTTCTTGTTAACACTTAAAGGTTTGGAGAAGTTTTCTTAAAGGTCTTTTGATGTCCTTGTTGAGGCTTGTTGGTCTGACAAATTCCTTGTTGAGAATTTAAAATTTGAAAATATTATTGTTAGGTCTTTTAAAGGTTTTGAGAAGTGTTCAGGATAAAAATGTAGAGTTAAACAATGATTGGATATTATTTAGAAACTTTTAATTTAAACGCTTTCACGCCTGTCGTAGGAAATGAGGAGTTGAAAAATGATTTAACTCCACCCTAAAATATTGTAGTAAATTAGCATTCAGGTGGTTAACAATAATTTATTTTTGGAACTACGTACCAATAATGCCGGTACGCAAATTGAATAAAAATAAGATATAAGTCGAGTTATCCAGGTATGAGGTGTAGGGCGTGTTTCTAATTTCTAATTTACTAAACCGTCACGTTCGAGTATCCACATACCTGTTAAATGACGGTTCGTTTTTGAATAATACATAAATTGTTGTTATAGGTTTGTGTTGCACCGGTTAATGGAACACAATAAAATTTTATGCTTGTATTCTCTCTCGTGAGCGGGGCCCCGTTTAGTTTGGAAATAAACGTAAAAAAACAATAATTAATTTAGCAAAATGTTGCAAAGGTGTGGTTGAACAATGAACTTGAGGTCGTTCAATTTGTTTATTACATTTCGACGCAAAATGGCTCTCGGTTTGAGCAGTTTTTAAAAAGTTTTTGAACGAAGACGATAATGAAAGTATGCGCCGTAAAATTCGTGACTTAATAATAATATTATCTTGTCACTTTTATTCTTCCAAAAAGTCACAGGTATAGTTTTATAACCCACTAGCAATAAAGTAAAAATGCTTTAAAAGCATCTTTAGATAAGCCCGTAAAGCTATAGGAAGTTGGTACATTATCCCTTAATCTTGAGAAATGTCACGTTTTAGGACGGACCCAAACAAATTTGCTAAAAATAACTTGTTTTTTTGATATTAACATAAGAAACGAAAATTTTTCTATTAACTCGACGACTTTAAAATTTATTGTTTTTTTATATAAGAGGTAGGCGAGCATTCAAAAGATTGATCTAATAGTTTTGTTGTGGCATAAATCACTCGTGTAAAATCAAGAAGGGTAGGTGGATTTATATGTATTATTTGTGCTGGATAGGCGAAAGAAACCTGTTACCATCAAAAACGTTATGGGAAGCGAACTCGATTTGATTCGCTCGAAAAGAATTTTATTATAAAATGGTCATGTTTCATTGCATCTCGGACAAAATATGTTTTTGAAAATAAAAAATAAAAATATTTGTAGCCATAATAATTGTTTTTAATATTGTATTTATGTAATATTTATTAAATGTATAGGTAGGTACAACCTATATACGAGTTATATGACCTAACACTTTGGTAATTAGAATGTTGTAATTGCTTATATTAAGATGACTATAGCAATTTCTAAACTTCTTGTTTATGGTGCGTATAAAAATAATTTTATTTTAACAGTAAATTCAAGAGCAATAACAAAATAATTGAAATATCGTTCAACAATTTCCTCTGTGTAGTATAGAGAGGACTCACAAATTAAATCCAAAAAGTCTAATCATTTTCATTTGAGGAAATTAGGTTTTTTTGGTGAAATTGTGTGTAAGCTTAGGAGGCTTTACGAAAGCCTTTTACAAATCTTGAAGCTTTTTGAAAGTTGCTATACATACAGGGTTATTCAAATTCGACCGGCACCATGGGGATCTCGCTTATTTGAAGAGATAGAGAAACGGTTAAATTAGGGCAAAGTTGCAGAATTTTAGGCCCATTAATAATCTGAAAAGAAAACTGCCCTAGCTGCTTTTGTTTTTGAGCTATTGACAAAAAACCAAAAAATTGACTTTTCGTTTTTTGACTTTAGTTTCCTTATTATCAAAAATTTTTAAAATCTGACCGAACTTCTCCTAAGCCATTTTGTATTCTACACCCGATTCCGAAAACACATTCGACGTAAAACGTTTCGGTTTTCTGGAACCATCATCAACTTTAGTTTTTTAAATAGGCGCAATCTTTTGTTTTAGCACCATCTCATAGAACCTTTTTTGCTGATTTCAAAAATGTATGTCACTTGAGTATTTATTTTTAAATTTTGTACTCAAATAAGCCAATTTGTTAATAAAAATTGAAGATCAAGCTGCTCTAGAATTAAAACAAAAGCCGGTATAACAAAACGTAAATCCATGCTTCGATTACAACCCGAGATTTAGAAATTTAAACACCTTTAATAAGTTTTTAAAGTTTTTATTTCCTAAATTATGAAGTACATTAATATCATTGTTTACTCAGTTATTTTTGTAATAAACACAAATAAAGAAATAAAATTAGTCGTAATCGAAGCATGGATTTATGTTTTGTTATACCGGCTTTTGTTTTAATTCTAGAGCAGCTTGATCCTCAATTTTGATTAACAAATTGGCTTATTTGAGAACAAAATTTAAAAATAAATACTCAAGTAATAAACATTTTTGAAATCAGCAAAAAAGGTTCTATGAGATGGTGCTAAAACAAAAGATTGCGCCTATTTAAAAATCTAAAGTTGATGATGGTTCCAGAAAACCGAAACATTTTACGTCGAATGTGTTTTCGGAATCGGGTGTAGAATACAAAATGGCTTAGGAGAAGTTCGGTCAGATTTTAAAATTTTTTGATAATAAGGAAAATAAAGTCAAAAAACGAAAAGTCAATTTTTTTGTTTTTTTTTCAATAGCTCAAAAACAAAAGCAGCTAGGGCAGTTTTCTTTTCAGATTATTAATGGGCCTAAAATTCTGCAACTTTGCCCTAATTTAACCGTTTCTCTATCTCTTCAAATAAGCGAGATCCCCATGGTGCCGGTCGAATTTGAATAACCCTGTATATGTACTAACAAGTGACCGGACCTCTCGGTCCTAAGAGAATTTATCATGTAAAATCATACTTTGGTATTTTCCTGCTTCCCAATTTATTTTAGAAAAAATAATCGCCTTGCATGAAGGCGAATTATATTTTAATCTCAGAATTAGATTTATAATCCGTTGATATGGCAACGTTAAACATTTAAATGTCAAAGTTTGTGGTTTGTAAATGAATATTAATAATTGAGGTTAAGGTCTTTTTGTATTGAATATTATGAATACAATTTGTCAAACTTTGACATTTTTATTTATTTATTTATTTATTTATTGTGTAATGTTGCCATATCTAAGGATTATAGGTAGATCTAATTCTCGGATTAAAATATAATTCGCTTTTATGCAACCGAGCATTAGGCTTTTATATGCCTTTTTTTAAATTTCAAAAATGCACTAAAAAAATATAGAAAAGGTCAGCAACAACGTCTAAATCCCTGTAAAAAATCATTAGATAATAAAAGCATAGACTGCCTTCATTTGGTCCCGCCGTCAACAACTGTAGTTTAACCCGTGCGCACTCTTCCAACAGTCCCAACCCTCTACAAAAAGTCCCCTCAAGACAGGTGATACGGGATACCTATAACAGCAACACAGTTGGATGATAAACAAGGCCCCGCAGCGGAGTCCCACTGAGTCTAAAGACCAGAGGATATCCGTAGAGGCAACGCTGAAGCAGGAAGGAGAAGAGCTAAAACGAAGTTCAACACCACAACAACCCGAACAACCCAAAGCTATGCCAACGGGTATTTCCAGGCCACTGCAGTCAGTAGTAGAAAGGAAAAGTTTTAGCCGGTAGACGTCTAGAGCTGTAGACCAAACCACCTTCTTAGGCGAGGCCGACACCCTCTCCCCTAACAGTACGACGCTGTCGGGGTTTAGGATTAGGATTGTTAGGGTGGAGGGTAAACCGAGGTTTACGCGCACTTCGGCCGCTTAATCGGGCCCATTGTGCTGCCTCCCTTTAGCGACCCCTTCTGACCCCTTGATGATCCATCCCAACTTTTGGATGAATCCAAAGATACTGGAGGGTGAAGTGTCGCTGATACTGGCCATGTTAGGCCAGTATTCCCTTAACATGGATCCTCGAATTAGCGTTAACGCAGGGCAGTGACAAAGCACGTGTTCCATTGTTTCATCCGCTTCATTGCATCCTCTACATCTGGAGCTGTCAGCAACACCCATTATGTATAGATGCTTGTTCAGTCGACAGTGTCCAGTGAGAGTGCCAGCGATGGCACGTAAGTTCTCACGAACTTGTGTTCGTGCTGTTGGGGTTTTTTAGAATATTTCTATTTTGCTTATAAGAAAAGGTTAGGTTAGATGACGTTTAGGATAGGTTTATTACTAAATGAGGAACTTTAAATTAGGCAAATGTAGAAAATGTATAACCCGGAACTTATAAAAAGAATAGGGCGGGGCCAATATCTTGCGTAGTACAGATGGAGGGAGCGAGTGCTCTCTCTCTCTCTCTTTCTACATCATTTTCTTTATAGCGCATTGGCTCCGGCCTATTATTATTATTATTATGAGCTCTGGACTTTAATTACCACATTGCATTGATAATCTGCAAAATCGCGATTTTACAGGATAGCGAAAAAATCCATTTTATTTCTTTTCAATGATATTTTTAAATATAATTTGCTACTTTAAGATAGCTTAATGACTATAATAAGAAATTTGAAAATTTTTAATTTTAACTGCCTAAAATGCAAATTTGCTAGTTTACTGTTGTAGTGATCTATAAAATTCCATGGTTCCATATAAATGGTCCTAAAAACTTTATTTTTGAAACGCAACTACATGTTGTACGAGATCAAATCTCCTTAAACTGTGCACAAAAATCCGAAATCCATATCGTGAAAAAAAAGTTAAGGGTGTTGGAAGTCGGAACTTGACAAATTTTGTACATTCATTTGTATAAAAAGAATTATTTGTGCCACAAGTGAAAATCTTTTTTGAATGTAAAAATAGTTTTCTATTCCTATGTAATTTCTCTATCAAATAAAAAAAAGATCAGCTCTATGCGTTATTTAATAACTGAGAAAAAAAAAGTTTTTGTGAGGTTTAGTGCATGACAAAAAATACAAATTACTAAAAATGGTCACAACTTTAGTCAGTTCCGCAGAAAAAAGTTGTAAAACGACTCTAGTGCTTTTAAGGCTCCTTAATAATTTGGTTAAGGTGCTATATCGTTTTATTCCAGAAAAAATTTTAGGCACAATTTCGAGCTCTATCCGCTTATTATTTATAACAAATAAAATTAGAAAGAAGAATATTATGAACTTAACATGTTATTTTTGGGAGGGGGCACGAGTGGGCACCCCCAAAACTGTTCAAAGATAACATTATCATCAGAAATGCAAAAATATTATTTTGGAAAGTTATAGTTATGGTTCTATTAAATTTTACTATTAATGTAATATTTGTTTAAGGGCATCCCTCTACAAAAATTTCTGGGCACGCCTTTGATACACGAGTTCACAACACCGAAACATATTTATAATAACGAATCCAAACTATTTGCGAGTTTACCGTGGTAAAAAAATGCATTATGTATTATGTTATTCAAATCTGCAAATTCGCGAGTTTACTGTGGTGGAAAAAGTGCAGATTCGCGAGTTTGCAATTGCTGTATCTAAGTAGCGGAATGAGATAAAAATTCGAAACTTCACTATCATGTACATTGGCCAGCTTACATTCAAATCCACTATCTAACTTAATTTCGCAAAATTTGCAGATTCGCGAGTTTACTACGGTGGGGACGATTTATGTGAAATTTATTTTGACATAATGGTGTTTGCATTGATCATTGTGCTTCTCTGTTGAGGGTTAATGTAGAAAAAAAAATACAAAGTTAAACCGTCTTAATTATAAAAATAAAGACATTAGACATTGTTACTTTTTTGTTATTGTATACCTATATCTAAAGAAAAGTTATCTGTTAACTCTTCGGAAAAACCTGAAAATTCTCTCCATGACCTGGCCCTGGACCTGGAATACAAACAGACGATGAGCTTCTCACAGTCTATAAGAACAAGAAGCAACAAAGAAACTTATAAAAGTTTCTCTTTAGACTTGACAACTTTTTTCAGCACTTACAAAAATAGTTTCACATTTAATTCTCTCTCTATAAACATGTTGAAGATTGAGGGATATTTAGATTTAGCACACGGGCGACACAAAAGTATAAATACACACCTCCAGTATCTAAAATATGCGTTAGTTATGGTTCTTGGTGTTATTTAACTGTCTAGGATTAGTTTACTGTTAATTGATAAACGTTAACTAGCAACACATGTGCTTAGTGAAGTACCTAATGGGGTAACTCGAAAAGAAGAATTATTAGCTACAACCCTTAACATATTACATTTGTTTTGAGTTTATTCAAAAAGCCGAAAGTCAAGAGACTTTCGAGTTTCGACTTAATTTATTCACATGTTTGAAATTATTAAAATAGCCTACATTAATTTCGCATTTCTTTTAGATCTTTAAAGGTAATTTGGGGGAGGGGGGTAGTGCGTTTCTTTATAAACAAAAGTATATTTTCAAAATTTATTTATAACACCTTCTTGGATTAGATCGTACATTCTCGTTTTGCAACTCAATATCTCGTATCATCCCACGGCCTTTGAGACCTTTTTTTTACTTTATTCCGTGGACCGTGGCTTACCATGTATCCCTTTTCAAACGTCACCTTTTCGTTAGAAGGGAGTGACATTTAAAATTATGTACAAAATTCAAACATTTTTGAGAGCCACGTAACGTACTTTGTTAAAGTCTTCAAACTGATTGGATAAGTGCAAGACAAGTAAAAGTTTAAAAATTCTCATTAGCATGACTATTATATCGAGATCCATTAGTTGTATTTTTATAAAGTCGAGCGACTGACTCTAAGGTAAAAGGTAAATAGTACAAACGTTCGTAAGCATTAAAGTAATACATTACAAAGAGAAAATCCTCCAAGTCGACATAAATACGAGTTCTTGATGTAAAATCACGTCCAGAAGCTGTTATTTATAGCTCGTGTGTACCTTTTGTCCATGTCCTGTTTTTAAAAGATATACGCTTATATTATTATTATTATTCTTCTTCCAACTCGACTTTAGTTGAGAACCAAGAGATGAGATTCGTGTTTTTCAACTGATTCATCTTTCGAAAAAATTCAAAAGTTATATTTCAGCTTTAATTTTTCCGACTATTAAAAACTTTTTATTTTGTCGTCGTAATTTAAACTAAGATTAATCTCGTCTCAAATTTATAACTTAAAAATGACTTACGTTTCTCGAGAGTCGAGAGGATTAAAAAAAAGGTTCAACAGATGAGAGGTCATAAGTTGTTCCAAAGTTTAGATCCACACTTTAGAGGTAGATCATGTGGATATCCGACCTTAGCACAAAAGATTATTTTGGGGGAATCTGAAAATAATTAGTCTTCTCAGTGGACCTTAGAAATTCTTAAGGGAGGGTTATTAGAATCCATTATTTAATCATTTAATTAAAATCAAAGTCACCTACGATTCAATTTCATCAAATATGGCCTTCTCGATACGTGTTGACTTTTAATCACACGTCGTAAAAGTATAGAAGAAAATAATTTCTGCGAGGAATTTATTCGCTTGGCAAAAATTAAATACTCGAACAAATTTATTAGTGGCATAAATTGTTGGTAGAGCAAAAAGGACATAACCTAAAGGGTAATAAAAAAATTAAACTCGAGTACCTATAACGGCTATAACGTCGAGTTAACATTGCATTGTTAGTTAATTATACTGAAAATTTTTACGACCTTCGCTTTATATAATTTGTTTTTAATAATAATAAAATACTTAATTTTAGAAAATTATATTTTCCTAATGGCTTCTAAACTATCCGTACACATACCTGAGAAGTAAAGAAAAAGTTCTTACAAATACCGAAGTAATGAGTAAGAAATACTCGAAAGATATCAACGTTAATAGAACTTTTTGAATAGTTGTGATTTATTTTATTTAATTTCTCGACGTTTAGAGCCAAGAAATGTCATAAAAAGCCTTAAAGAACGTCTGTCTATCAGTCTGTATGTACTATGTAACGTCCGTAAATCAGAAACTATACAGGATGTTTGAAAAAAGTATTCAGAACTTTAAGAGCATGTAGTACGCATTTAAACAAGTAAAAAATTATATTGAGGGTTATAGTTTAATACTTTTCAAGTTATGACCAGTTAAGCTCAAATAAATAAGAAATAAAATAGTCTCGTTAGTGTCCTTTTCGAGTTAAGTGGCCACAACTCGAAAAGTATTAACTATTGGACACCCCTGAATATAAATTTTTTACTCATTTTAATGCTTACTACACGATTCTAAAATTATATTGTAAGTAAAAAATTATATTGAGGGTTATAGTTTAATACTTTTCAAGTTATGACCAGTTAAGCTCAAATAAATAAGAAATAAAATAGTCTCGTTAGTGTCCTTTTCGAGTTAAGTGGCCACAACTCGAAAAGTATTAACTATTGGACACCCCTGAATATAAATTTTTTACTCATTTTAATGCTTACTACACGATTCTAAAATTTTGGGCACTAACGAGACTATTTATTTCTTATTTATTTGAGCTTAAGTGGCCATAAACTCTAAAAGTATTAAATATTGGACACCCCTCAATACAGTTTTTTTACTCATTTTAATGCTTACTACACACGCTCTTAAAATTTTGGGCTCTAACGAGGCTATTTTATTTCTTATTTATTTGAGCTTAATTGACCATAACTCGAAAAGTATTAACTATTGGACACCCCTCAATATAATTTTTTTAGTCATTTTAATGCTTACTACACGATCTTAAAATTTTGGGCACTAACGAGATTTCTTATTTATTTGAGCTTAAGTGGCCATAACTCGAAAAGTATTAACTGTTGGACACCCCTCAATATAATTTTTTTACTCATTTTAATTTTTAATGCTTACTACACGATCTTAAAATTTTGGGCACTAACGAGACTATTTTATTTCTTATTTATTTGAGCTTAAGTGGCCATAACTCGAAAAGTATTAAATATTGGACCACCCTCAATACAGTTTTTTTACTCATTTTAATGCTTACTACACACGCTCTTAAAATTTTGGGCACTAACGAGACTATTTATTTCTTATTTATTTGAGCTTAAGTGGCCATAACTCTAAAAGTATTAAATATTGGACACCCCTCAATACAGTTTTTTTACTCATTTTAATGCTTACTACACACGCTCTTAAAATTTTGGGCTCTAACGAGGCTATTTTATTTCTTATTTATTTGAGCTTAATTGACCATAACTCGAAAAGTATTAAATATTGGACACCCCTCAATACAGTATTTTTACTCATTTTAATGCTTACTACACACGCTCTTAAAATTTTGAGCTCTAACGAGGCTATTTTATTTCTTATTTATTTGAGCTTAAGTGGCCATAACTCGAAAAGTATTAACAATTGGACACCCCTCAATATAATTTTTTTACTCATTTTAAATTTTAATGCTTACTACACGATCTTAAAATTTTGGGCTCTAACGAGGCTATTTTATTTCTTATTTATTTGAGCTTAAGTGGCCATAACTCGAAAAGTATTAACAATTGGACACCCCTCAATATAATTTTTTTACTCATTTTAAATTTTAATGCTTACTACACGATCTTAAAATTTTGGGCACTAACGAAACTATTTTATTTCTTATTTATTTGAGCTTAATTGGCCATAACTCGAAAAGTATTAACTGTTGGACACCCCTCAATATAATTTTTTTACTCATTTTAATGCTTACTATCACGCTCTTAAAATTTTGGGCACTAACGAGACTATTTTATTTCTTATTTATTTGAGTTTAAGTGGCCATAACTCGAAAAGTATTAACTATTGGACACCCCTCAATATAATTTTTTTACTCATTTTAAATTTTAATGCTTACTACACGATCTTAAAATTTTGGGCACTAACGAAACTATTTTATTTCTTATTTATTTGAGCTTAATTGGCCATAACTCGAAAAGTATTAACTGTTGGACACCCCTCAATATAATTTTTTTACTCATTTTAATGCTTACTATCACGCTCTTAAAATTTTGGGCACTAACGAGACTATTTTATTTCTTATTTATTTGAGTTTAAGTGGCCTTAACTCGAAAAGTATTAACTATTGGACACCCCTCAATATAATTTTTTTACTCATTTTATTGCTTACTATACACGCTCTTAAAATTTTGGGCACTAACGAGACTATTTTATTTCTTATTTATTTGAGCTTAATTGGCCATAACTCGAAAAGTATTAACTGTTGGACACCCCTCAATATAATTTTTTTACTCATTTTAATGCTTACTATCACGCTCTTAAAATTTTGGGCACTAACGAGACTATTTTATTTCTTATTTATTTGAGTTTAAGTGGCCATAACTCGAAAAGTATTAACTATTGGACACCCCTCAATATAATTTTTTTACGCATTTTAATGGTTACTACAAGATCTTAAAATTTTGGGCACTAACGAGACTATTTTATTTCTTATTGAGCTTAAGTGGTCATAACTCGAAAAATATTAACTATTGGACACCCCTCAGTATTTTTTTACTCGTTTAAATGCGTACTATAGTACTCCCAACGTAAGTTGAATCTACCACGTGACCAAACCTGCGCGAGGCGTGGCTTTAGAGCCCAGGGGCGGAGCTAGTTATTTCTTCTGTCAAAAAAATTATTTTTAAAAGTTGTCAAAATTTAAAATAATTACTTAATTTAAATTTTTATTTGAAGTAATAATTAACTACTGGTTTAATACTTTGTGAATGAGATCTTCACAATTTTTAAAATGCTTGTAATTATTTTGCTTCAACCAAACCAAAGTAATATGTAATAATTATACGACGGCACTGTCTACGTTCGTTTCTAAGCAACGACCGCATTAATCTACTGCGCAACTTTAACGGTCATCACGTGGTGGATTCACCTTATGTTGGGTTCCCTCTACACGTTCTTAAAGTTCTGAATGCCTTTTTTAAACACCCTGTATACACAACCGATTTTGATGAAATTTGTTTTGAATCACTTTAGCAAATTTTAATCGACATAGTTAGCTTTGGAATAAAATCTATACATGGTCAGAGTGACTCAAAATAAGAGGGTTATTTTGGGCGCATTTTAGCAAATTTAACCCTGTGTCTGTTGTGCGGACGAATACCGACAAATTGTAATTCTGATTTTAGACCTAAATTTTATAAACTTGGCTATAAATTATCACGTCTTGTCTTAATTAAATTCAAAGTGGCGGCCAACATAACGATTCTTCCATTTGTTGGTTGTTCTCTTATAACTTTGCAGATAGGTATTATTATGAAAATTTAAAAATGGTATTTTATAGACAAAATACAAGGTTTTAATTCTATTCTAATTAATTTTGAATTTGTGTCAAAATTGCCTATGTTCAAAGGGCAAAAGTTTGTTACAATTTTAAAACGGATTTTTTAAAAAATGGCCACAGCCATTTTCATCGTTTTTGGATATGTCATAGACATTCTAGTTCTTAATCGAACGATCCTTGTTTCAAATGTTAAATTTTTACAGGACCGGAGTTATGAATTTTTTAAATTGATAATTTCTTTTGTAATAAAAATAAAAATGCGTAAATTGGAAAATATATTAATCTTATAAATATCTATTATTTGACACTATTTTAGTTAACAGAACGTTTCCGGTTAAATCGTAAATGAGAAAAATATCAAACTTTTTTGAGGACATCCTATAATTTTTTTTTTATATTTGGAAGTATCGTAAAATTAGCTATCAGATGATACTAAACACCTTATATTTTGATATGTCATAGATATTCTAGTTCTTAATCGAACGACGCTTGTTCCATAAATGTTAAATTTTTCCAAGACCGGAATTACGATTTTTTGAATGTTAAAATTTCTATAATTGATAATTTCTTTTGTAATAAAAATAAAAATTTGAAAATTAAACGATACATTAGAAAAATATTAAACTTTTTTGAGGGCACTCTATATATTTTTTAATATTTGGAAATATCATAAAATTCGGTATCGGATGATACCAAACACTGTCTATTTTGACCCCCAGTTTAACCGGAAATGGGGTTGACTATCTTATTTTAAATAAAACACCCAGTATATTTTATAATATTTAACAAACTCTCAAATTTGCTGTCAGGTGATACCAAGCACTATATATTTTGACCCCCGGTTTAACCGGAAATGAGGTTTACTATCTTATTTTAAATGAAACACCCAGTATATTTTGAAAGGTCTTAAAATTTGCTGTCATGTGATACCAAACACTTTATATTTTGACTTCTAGTAAACACCCTGTAGAATTTCATTATTTTCCAATTAGGGTAAGACCACGGTAAGACGTGGTAAGTCTCGGAACATAATATTTTTGGGACACCATCTTAATGTTTTGAAACCACGTAAAATTAACTATAAAACGTACAAAAATTCCAGTTATGGCCACACCACAGTTTTCCTCTTTTTGTGCTCAAAAGTCGATAAGAAAGCTAATATCGAACTTAATTACGAAAGGATTTTTAATTTGAGATTAACGAAGCGTAAAGTACGTAATCGTCGTATTTTCAATTTGAAAAGTATTTACTACGATTTTAATAAAAAAAAATCCTTCGAGTCTCCCGAAGAACGAGCAAGAAGAGGTAAAAGAAACCAACGGCCAGAGGCTATACGCTACCTCACTTACGTCGTTTCTGTGCTTTACTGCTAGATACTACGTGGAATAGTGGGAGTTGGTGAAGCAAAGTTCGAACGTTGCGCTTCTTCGTACACGAGTGTTTTTGTCCTCGTTAGTTCTTCTCTGAGCGTAGTTGAGGTTAGTTGCGAGTGAACTTGTTCGTACTTCCGGTCTAAGTGACTATCGGAGCGTAAAACTACGGTTAGGGAAAATGATAAATTTGATTGTATTTTAAAGGTAATTCGACTGTTGTTATTGTGTTACCTTAGTTACTTATTGAATCGATAACAAATTGTTCGCTAAAATTAGAACTCGCAAGTGATATTTTGTGACCGTCAGTGCACTCTTGGTTATTATTATTTGCATAATATTACGACGACTCAGGTGTAAATTGACTTGTTTTTTGGATTTTTTCGTGACATGTTCGATTTGTAACAAAACGAGCTAGGAAAATGTTTGTTCCAATAGTGATATTTTTGGTTTTTGCTGCACAATTTGGACGACCTCTAGAACTCAAAGAAGGAGCCTATAGAGATTTAATCATCAACTTGGAAGATTCCGTTCCGTATTCAAATTGTAAAACGATTTTGGCTAATCTCGAGGTAAATATCTTTTGAATTAAAATATTTTTTTCCTTATTAAAATGGCTCTTTTCCCATAAACATTCTCGTTTAATAAGGCACTCGAAACTATTAAATTGTTTTAAAGATGCATAAAGATTAAATTGATGTCGCTCTAATTTAAATGAGATTTGAATACTGATGAATAGGTTCATTAATGAAATGTATCTCACATAATAATCGACGATTAATCCCATTTTGTGGAAACTTTCTAAAAAAATTATTATTTTTTTTTACTTATAAATTTAAATTTTTGTGGTTTAATTATCAATTAGTTGTTTCTTCACTCGAGCGAACTTGAAGGTTTTTAGTGCACTCAAAGCGAATTCCTCAATTAGAATTTACTTTTGTTTTCCTCGCTAGCAACAGAATTTTTTGTTCCTTCCAATTACTTAACAACAGTATCCACAAAGCACAAAGTTTTGATATCATTCATCCATATAAGGAAGTCGAAAAAGCCCTTTAAGTTATAAGTAGGATCAAAACAGAGCCAGAGTGGATCCAAAACTTCCCAATCCTTGCCGGACTCCAAAGAATTTTTAAGACCCTTTAATTAACTCCTTCAGAATTGCAAACTTCCTAAGGCACTGCCTTGCCTCTGGAGCTATTTTAAGTGTAAATTCATAGAGTCGATAGACTTTCAAACCTCTTACCGAGTTCTCTCAAAAATCCTTTGAAGCCCCTCTGTTACCTTTAAGTCTTCAGAAAAGCCTATCATCTCGCCTTCAAGAGTCTGGAAGTCCCTTAGAGGATCCAAAACTTCACAATCCTTGCCGGGCTCCAAAGAATTTTTAAAACCCTTTAATTAACTCCTTCAGCACTGCAAACTTCCTAAGGCACTGCCTTGCCTCTGGAGCTATTTTAAGTGTAAATTCATCGACTTAATAGACTTTAAAACTTCTTACCCAGTTCTCTAAAAACCTTTGAAACCCCTCCGTTGCCTTTAATTCTTCAGAAAAGTCTATCATCTCGTCTTCAAGAGTCTTTCCAGATCTTTTTGCATTCCAGAATCTTCTGCTGTTTTCTCCAATCTTCCGAAGATTTGAATCACCTTTTTAGAAGTTCAAAAATAGCTAAAGGACTGTACCGAGTATTTTATTTTGAAAAAGTCAATTAAAACCATTTTAAAGTTGCCTTCAGATCGACCCCACATTTAGCTTATAGTCGTTCTGAACTATGAAATTTCTTGTTCTTTAGAGGAGTTCTAAGGCGTTCCTACACACTCTAGAACCATTACTATGCATTATATAGCATTTTTGGCCTTTTATCTAGTTTGGATAGCTGTCCAAACCAGGCCAAACTGGCTGTGCAGGCCGCCTGAACAGTGTCCACACGCTCCGGTTTGACCTGTACAAGCGACCTGCACAAGGCAAGCCTGTGTGTGTAACGCAGCCATTAGATTTTATATTGTTTTCCATGGTCAAGAAAGATTATGTTCGGTTTGTGCCACTATTAAGGCGCGTCCACACACACAGGCTTGCCTGTGCATGCCGGTGAGCGTGTGGACATCGTTCAGGCGGCCTGCACAGTGCACTGGAGTGCTCTCCGGAGCACTGAAAAACTGGAGCGTCTGGACAGCGTTCAGGCTGCCTGCATAGGCCAAACTGGAAGGCGAAGCCTGTGTGTATGAACGGGCCTTTAATGGATGGGGAGGCAGAGCTATGGACCATAAAAAAAGTGATTTCACACTTTAATTCCTTATCCGAAAAGAGAGTCACCACTCGGTGGAATATTCCTCGGTGTTTCCAAGAAAGGTCTCTCGTCTGCAAAAAAACTAAAGCTTCAAAGCAGCTTCTACTACTCTCATTACTCTTTCCAGGAGCCTTCTCTGGTTGCTAGTGGTCATTGGTCATCTACTCACATATTTAATGTCGAGTACAAGGGAGCTCTACCATTTCTGGAGAGCTAGAGCTCATCTATTAGACCTTCTCATGCAAATTTTTTCTGGAAGGCGTTCTAAGGTCTTTTATTGTCCTACAACTCTTCATCAAACGTCTTATATTCTTCCGGAAGCTTCCCACATCTTTTGTTTGTTTTCAAGAGCTATCGTTTTAACCTGTAACGTCTTCCCGAGCGTCTTCCCGACACCTTACCCCAGCTTTTTTAACACGTCGTTCTTTAGCTTCCTTTGTGTTTTAATATTTTAAAAATCAACTTTAAAAAAAGTTACGTAACCTGACCCCTCTTGTTATGTAAACCCCGAGGGCTCTTGAATTTTAAAACTCTCATAGGAAAATATTTTGTGCTAATCTCAAAATTTTTGGTGTTTAGTTTTGTTCGAATGTAACATTAATTTTGCATTAAAAATCCATTATTGTGGTGAATGTAATAATACCTACTTCTTATAGAAAAAAGTTTCATGCATGGTAGAGGTACCTCCAAGTGTATTATCCATCACGTGCCAAGTCTAATTGAAACTTTTATTTTAAAGTTCCGTTTTTATATTCTCATTCGACACGCTCTAAATTTAACCGATGCATTTTAATTAAAAAAAAAAACATTTCGATTGCCACTTATAAAATCTAAAACGTCCACACAACAAGTTATTTTAATTTATTGCTATTATTGAGGTTAAAATTGATCAATTTTCCTAAATTACACCAAAAACATGGTGGATTGTAACAATTAGGTGCATAGTTTGGTGATTGAAGTAGAAAAAAAATCGATTGTGTTACAGGAGGTTGGACCAACCTAACAATTTTTAGTCGACCATAAATATTTTTTATTAATCCGTTTTTAGAAGAGATCAACGTCGTTCGTAATAATTTAAGTAACATATTTTTGTCCTTTAAGAGGCTTAAAATTTAGTATAGAAGGAGCTTATGTCTTAAGAAAGTTTATTGTCGTGTGTGGAATATAAGCCAACATCTAGAAGGCGAATTTATCATCATTTAAAATTACTCGGACTTGTGTAAAAGAGAATCGTAAAGTTAAAGTTCAACGTACGAGATTTAACTTTGAACCTTTTTTTTTTCCACCAAAAGATTTTTTTTTGTAACGACATTTTTTTTTGTATTCAATAAGTTTATCTGCTATCGATCGAGCGGGGGTCATCGTAACTCTTTTTATTTTTGACCCAATAGAGGATGTTGTGAAACTAAAGTTTTAATTTCCACATTTGTCGAAAAATTCAAATATTGACGTAAAAGCTTTCCTCGAGGCATCGCGAATTATATACGTATGCGGTGATCTTTCTTCTTCTCCTTGCCAATTTTTATATAAAAAAAGACAAAAATCGTATTACATGGCGTGCTTTAGTTTTATTAATCCCGAGTTAGGTAAATATATCTTCGTGATTATAAAATGTTAAGGCTCGGAGCATGCACATCTCGAAAGCACGATTTTACTTACATACTCCACGATTTTCTCGTTTCATCTATCGAAACGATGAGAACTTTGATTTAAAACTTATAGTTTCGATTGTAATCGATTATTTGAATATAATAAACGAAATTGAAAAATTGGCAGGTGGTGTCGTCGTCTATAAACGTACATTTGAGATTTTAAATTGTCGATTATTATTTGAAACTAATTTGTTTTCGATTCCGTTTAAATTAATGCTCTCTCTGACTCGTCTCGGTCGGTTTTTAATTTCATTCTTTATAATATTAGAGATCTCGGTCGTATAAGAAATAAAGGAACTGTAAAACAAATCGAGGAGGCTTGGGATTGTTTATAATAGGACTATTGAATAAAAACACTTGTGGATCCGGGGTGGAACAATAATAGGGGTATAATACTCCCCGTAGTTAAACTAATGCCTTTCTCCAAAGAATTATACCTACCAATTGAAAGATTTTATTTTTCTGCTTACGATAATATCAAATAAGTAGATACCTACTTACTCCACAATTTAACGACTATTCTCATTTAAAATTTTAAAATCAAATTATACGATTTTCACGTAATCTCTATTGCCATGGAAAACAATACAAAATCTAAAATGTGAAAAATAATGACTAGAGAGCGGAATTATATGCAAAAAAAATTTTGAAAATATGTCATTTTATCCATATATTTAAAACGCGAAGCCTTTTCTTTTCCGCTAATTTTAGCGTACTTCTACTGGACCGATTTTGATGATTTTTTTTAAATTGAAGCTCTTGACCCACAGATATGTCACCACTAATTTTTTTCTTAAAATTATTAATTTCATACATTGTTTTATATTTTATAATATACATAATAAAATAATCAATTTTATAATTTAAAATAATCTAATTTTAAAAATTATAAATGAGAATAAATGTAGATAGTATTTGGTTTTATACGATAAGGCACACATTATACATTTGGTAGAGGTGATAAAATTTTCAATACTTTTATTCGACCAGTACGTTTCTAATACGCGATATGGTCAGGTTGGTGCGTGCATTTTTAATTACGTTTCGTGCTTTTGTGAATTTTGGATTTTTGAGACGGTTTTTTATGTTGCCCTCTTTGGCTTAGTTATCTTTAAGGTTAGTTTTCTTATTTTTTTTTATAAAATAGTCATAGCTCCTTCATATCTTCAAAAACTTCGTCGATTTCGACGGGGGTGACTGCTATTTTTTTTTAAATTGGAGCTGTCGACCCCCAGATATGTCAGCACTAATTATTTTCTTCAAATTACCAATTTCATAAATATTTTTAAAATAATAAATTAACAAACAATCATCGGTGTAGGTAGTAAGTGCATTATAATAATTTTTGAAAATTTCATTTTTCTAACACATTCATCTCTACAACTACTTAGTCGAATTTCGACGGGGGTGACCCGCTAGTACTTATAAAATATGCAAAGATTTTTTAAAATATGCACAGATTTTTTAAAAATATGCACAATTTTTTTTTTAAATATCCACTAATTTTTCATAAATATGGAACTATTTATTTACTTTATAAAAAAAAATTTTTTTAAAATGATTTCGAAAAGTTTTTTGGATAATAAAGTAAAATCAAAATTTTAACGTAGAATTTTAAATTTTTTTAAAATTTGTAGCACATGTTTGCAATATGAAATCAGAATAAAATGCTCTTTCAGAAAATACCAAAAAATTTCCCCCCTCCATATTTAAAAAAATTGACCCCGACGCCATTACTCTGAAGATTTGAATGATAAAATATTCAAAATAACGGACAATAGAACGATCATTCCAATTTTTGGTTTTTCTCTTGTAACTTGGCCGGTGAATATTACTATAAAAATTTCGAAACGTCATTGTATAGTCAATATATAGGGCTTTCGTCGTAACCCAGTCGATTTTTTAAATTGTTTCAAAATTGCCTACCTTTAAGGATCCAAAATTGCTCAAAATTTTGAAATGGATTTTCTTAAAAACCGGCCCGGCCGAATTATACACATTTGGATACGTTATAGACAACTTAATTCTCTATCGAACTCTGTTTTTTTATCGAAATTCTCCGCACGGATTCGGAGATATGATTTTTTGAATATCAAAACTTCAAAAATTTTTAATTTCTTTTGTAATAAAAATGAAAATTTGAAAACTAACGTGTATATCAATCCCATGAATATCTATTATTTGACACTATTTTCGGTTATCAAAACGCTTCCGATTAAACCGCAAATTACAAAAATACTAAAAATTTTAAAGAACACCCTATAGATTTTTAAATGTTTAAAAGCTCGTAAAATTAGCTGTTACACGATACCAATCACTTTATTTTGAATTCTGGTTTAACCGGAAATGGGATAAAATTCTTTAATTTAAACGGAACACCCTGTATAATTTTCAATATTTTGAAAGTTTGTAAAGTTTGCTATCCGGCGACACCCAATAATTTATACTTGGCTTCCGGTTTAACCGGAAATGGGAATAGTAAGGTGGAAAAAGTTTCTCGTATGGCCACATCCGTTGTTTTGATTTGTTATACAGACAGACATTCTATAGGATTTTTATTGCATTTTTTGGACTAGGGAAACTCAAAACATCTAGTCATTAAATTGAAAAAATAAATTTTCTTCGATCCTCGTACATAATTCGAAATAGACAAAGTCTACGAAAAAAATGTCCACTTTCTTTATGTAAACATCCCG
This sequence comes from Malthinus seriepunctatus, assembly GCA_963924605.1. Classification (NCBI taxonomy): domain Eukaryota; kingdom Metazoa; phylum Arthropoda; class Insecta; order Coleoptera; family Cantharidae; genus Malthinus; species Malthinus seriepunctatus. Next base: position 11,529,634 of record OZ004603.1, read on the forward strand.
TACAGAGTGTCCCACTTAGCATGCTCACCATAGGGATCTCGTAAATCGTAAGAGATACGAAGTCGGTTAAATTACACCAGATGTAGTCTCTTTCATGGCCAATTCGATCCTACTTTTATTTTTTGAAAAATATTATTAGCACTCTAGATATTTAGAAAAAACTGAAAAAGTTTATTTTTCTTTAAATGCCTATAACTTTTTTTATTAATCAATATAATTTCAATTTTCAAAAAATTAATAATAGCACTACTAATAATAAATTTAATTTTTTTATTTTTGTTTTATTTAGTTTTGGAGATATAGTGCAAAGTAGTATTTTTTTAAATGCAAACCTAACCTCAATTTTATGTTATGCAAAGCTAATTTCTTTCTCTTTTCAAAAATATACCTACGTTTTTAAATTTTTTTACTAGTTTTTTTGAAGTTATTTTTACACTTTTTTTTGATAGGTATTCTTATGTTTAATTTTATTTTTTTTTTTTTTATTCGATAGTTTCATAGGTAATTTGATTTTTTTTCGTATTTTTAACATTAAATAACAAATTTATTTTTTAATTTTATGTTGCCAAACAAGAATTTGAAAAATCAACCCTATATTTTTGAAAAGAGAAAAAAATTAGATTTACAATAACGTAATATTTATGCTAGGTTTGTATTTAAAAAAAATAACTTTGCATCATATCTCAAAATCGGCGCAATAAAAAAATTCTTTTGTATATTAAATTTATTGATTTTAGTAGTGCCTATTATCCCTTTTTTTTAAATTGAAATTATATTGATTAGTAAAAAAGTTATAGGCATTTAAAGAAAATGAAGTTTTTCAGTTTTTTTAAATTGCAAAAGCATTGAGTTGGCCATTAACACGGCTACATTTGGTGTCTTTTAACCGATCTCTTACAGTTTACGAGATCCCCATGGTGAGCATGCTAAGTGGGACACCCTGTATGGTGATTTTTCGACGGGGGGTTCAACAAAGCGTCTCTTTAAAAAATGATATAGGTATTTACCTTTTACTAACGACTATTTTTAAACAGCGTTCCCTCGTCATTTTATAAATAAAGTATTTAGTACGTGATTTATAATAACTCGTTTTACATCGAATTTTTGCAAATTTGACGTACGGTTAATTATATTTTAATAAAATCCAAATAGGTACGAGATACTTTGGCCTCTAACACGGATGATGCCTAAACATATTATAACATAAAACACGTTAACTTTCGTATAATACATCGAGTTAACATCCATAAAATTACTAATCTCTGACAAGAAGCGTATACTATACCTACATAACGGATATTTTGAAGCAAAACTAATCAACTTTATATATTTTCGCTAAAGTACGTTTAAAAAAATCTAATTACACATTTTTTCTCTTCATATATCGTTAAAATCTTAATTCGAGAAAAAAAGCGAAATTTAAAAAATTTTCAAGATGGAGAATGAAGAGCCGTGGGATTGTTTAATTATTTAATTATTCAATAACCTTGTATAAGCCTCACCTATAGTGCTATTATATACGCAGGTGTGAAGTGATGAATAAATAAAGCCAACTTGAAGATTTTCGTTTGTTTTTCAATTACTCATTTTTACTCGTACTATTTAAAAAACGCCCTGTATGTAGGTAATTGGTTTAAATTGATACTTCAAGAAAGCTAAACGCTCGATTTTACTTTAAAAAGATGTCATTAACGCGAGGTGTCGTAACGAGAACGAGAAGAAGGCTCGAAAAGCATTGAAAAGCGTTGTCTTCAATGCTACGAAAGACACGAAACCTGCAATTATTAATTTATTGCTATTAAATTATGCAATCTTTTTTACAATAATTCAATTGTAATTCGTGTTAAATTAATTTGCGTTAGTTTGTATGAGGTCACTAGATATAATAAACAACTGTAATAGCTATAATTTAATTAAGTTTTTCCATGAAACTTCATCGAATAAGAGAAGAGTCGAAAGGAATTTGTGTTTTGACGTAAAAATTATTGTTAAGAAATCTTCTTTTTCGTACCACGACGCTCTCACACTATTACTTTTGTTTATGCGGTCAAAAACTAATTATTTCAACCACCACAATAAATATATTATTGAAGTCATTCGATGAGAAATTTTCTAACCCGCACACTGTCCGCACGTCGATTACCAAGATGTTCGACACTTTTGTAAAAACAACGGATGTGGCCATATGAGGAACTGTTTCCTGTCCGCCAAATCTTGTAGTTTTTTATTTTTATTAATTAAAATTTAATTTTATATCTTCAGAAAGCTAATTTTACGAGCTATCAAACTATTTAAAAATATACAGGGTGTTCCTAAAAATTTATATATTTTTTTCATTTCCGGTTTAACCGGAAGCGTTTTGTTAATCGAAAATAGTGTCAAATAATAGCTATTCGTGGGATTGGTACATATATCCATTTTCAAGTTTTCGTTTTTATTATAAAAGAAATTACAGATTTTTGAAGTTTTGACATTCAAAAAAGCATAACTCCGAAACGGCCCTTAAAGGTATGCAATTTTGAAACAATTTTAAAAATCTACTAGGTTAGGACGAAAGTCCTATATTTTGGCTGTACCATTGTACAATGCCGTTTTCCAATTTTTATAATAATAATTAACGCCCAAGTTATAAGGGAAAAACCACAAAATGGGACAATCGTTCTATTGGCCGCCATTTTGAATAAAAAAATGCGAAAAATTTTTTCAATTGGAGCTCGCATGTACTATCTTATAGTCAAGTAAAAATAAATTTTGTCCAAATTTGCAAATATGCGCCCAAAATAACCACATTTACACTTTACACTCGGTGGTTTGCCATTGCTTTCCGAAAGCTGACAACTTTTTAAAGTTTAAAAACCAACGTGAAAAAATCACGAATTTTTTATCTGTTGTAGCGTTAAAAGAGACAAGTGTTTTAAAAGTAGTACATTATCATTAATAAACGATAAAGAATTTATTTAAATAATTCGTCTCGCTTAATCATTTTTAATATTATTACTAATCACATAATATTTCTTATCTGCATGTTATATTAGGTAGGTATCCCACTCACAATTCCACAATGTGATTGAAATTAAGAAGCTTCGAAGGTTATTTTTATACTTTTATGTTTTTTAAAATCCATTCACTTGTTTATAATTTATAATCGTTTATTAATAATAAATTGTTTATATTGTTAGTCACATTGTTGATATGTGAATTGGCAAATAATGCATCCTTGAATATACCTCCTCATAATAAATTACTATGAAGCGTATAGCAAATTACTTCCAGGTTTCTTCTCTTGTCAATCTCCATTTTTAAATGCCACACCTTCTATCATCAGAGTTATGGAAATAACATCGTATCGAGAAGGTTTTGGAATGTTTGTATGATTATTGGAAGAAATATAACAATCCACAAGTGCAAAATTCCAAAGTCTTGCGTAAAACGTGAAATTTTCTCGACCAAAAGCTAATTTTAATTTTACTAGAATTTTTTTAACACTCTGTATATTTTGACAGTTTCAGGTGCTATACCTATAAAATAGGGTGAATTATTCGCTCACCAACCAACCAACGAGCCCGGCGTAAGTTACTACCGATGCTAATCTTAGGTGTTTTCTTATTAATTCAGTCCCAGGTCTGCCTCGCCGCCTCCGGCGTTAGTTTCCAACACTAGCCTAAGTTTTTTTTATTAATTCAGACCCAGTCAGACCTTGCCGGCTCCGGTGCTCGTTAATACCCACGCTAGCCTTAGTTATGATTATTAATCCAGTCCTAGGCCGGCCCTGCCGGCTCTGGCGTTAGTTACTACCGACAGTAGCCATAAGTGTTTTTTATTTATCCAGATCCAGGCCGGCTTTGCCTGCCGGCACCCACGCTAGCCTTAGGTCTTTTTTATTAATCCAGCCCCAGGCCGGCCTTGCCGGCTCCGTCGTAGTTACTACCGACAGCAGCCTTAAGTTTTTTTATTAATACAGACTCAAGTCGGCCTTGCCATCTCAGGCGCTACTTAATACATATATACACTAGCCTTAGGTTTTATTTTATTAATCCCACCCCAGGCAGCCTTGCCGGCTCCTACGTTATTTACTACCGACAGTAGCCTTTAGTAAGTTGTTTTTTATTAATCAAGACCCAGGCCGGCCTTGCCGGCTCAGGCGCTAGTTAATACCCACGCTAGTCTTAGGTTTTTTTATTAATCCAGCCCAGGCCGGCTCCGACGTTAGTTACTACCGACAGTAGCCTTAAGTTTTTTTTATTAATATAGACCCAGGCCGGCCTTGCCGGCTAAGGCGCTAGTTAATACCCACGCTAGCCTTAGGTTTTTGTTTATTAATCCAGCTCTAGGCCGGCCTTGCCGGCTCCGACTTTAGTTACTACCAACAGTAGCCTTATTACCCAGGCTGGCCTTGTCGGCTCAAGCGCTACTTAATACCCAGACTAGCCTTAGGTTTTTTTATTAATCCAGATCCAGGCCGACCTTGCTGGCTCAGGCGCTAGTTAATACGCTAGTCTTAGGTTATTTTATTAATCCAGCCCCATGCCGGCCTTGTCGCCTCCGGCGTTAGTTACTACCGACGCTATAATCTTAGGTTTTCTTTATTAAACTTTCTTAAAATATGAATACCAATATTTTACAGAAATTTTTTCTGCAAAAAACTTTGAAGTCTTCAAATTCCTTAAATAAGGACAATTAACATTTGTAAGGTTCTAAAGTCCTCTCATAAACAGTTCCTCAAATATTGTCACTTAGAACAATCGCCCTCTCACGTATTCTAAGTTTCACCCTGTATGACTTTTTTTCAGTGTTAAGTTCGCCTTCGCGTTTCGGGACCCATTAAGAGTCTTTTAACAAAGTGAACTGCTTTTTTGTAGAAACTGGAGGACCAAATAATTTTGTCTTAGTGCCACAGTAATAATTTCGTAATTTACATCGAAGTAGTACCTTTTAGCTTTTAAAAAAATCCTAAAGATAAAAATTATAGGACCACTTTTATGTTATAAAAAAACGAGATAAACAACCACTTAAATGTTTATATATCGAGTGCTTAAGTTTTCTACTGTTGGAATTTTAAAATTGCAGACATTTTGTTGTATTTGTGTGGAACTTGCGACAACAAATTGTGTGATAAATGGAATAAAACGACGATTTTTCCAAAAGAATAATCTCGAGTTATTTTATTGTGAATTTCCTCATTTCTAATTGGCGAAATTAATTTATTTTCATGCTCTCGACATACAAAAAAATTTTACGATACTTTTTATAATTAAACATTTTCTTCACATTCCTCGAAATAATAATAATAAATGGTGAAAACAAAGCTAATTAAAAACATTAATTATAACTGAAAAACCTTAAAAAAAATTTTATTATTACAAGATTTAATGGATAATTAATTGAACATTTCATAAAACGTAATGAACTACAATTATTTTTTCCTTCCTTTCCACGATGATGATGACAATGCCATTTTAATTTCACGTAGCTCTTCAGATGAATAGAAGCACATATCTTCTTATTTTTTTATTTTTTGAAAATTATTTTTCACTTTAACAAATTAAGAAAGATGACGAGCTAATATTTTTTTTGTTTTAATTTAATTTTTTAATTTTTCGTCAACTTACAGTAGTCGTTATTAAAACGCACTCTTTTTATTCTTTTCCCTTTCTTCAAAGGATGATGACAGTTTGGAAGCCGATAATTTTTTAATTTTGTTATAAACGTTTTATAAAGCTTCTCAACTTCCTCAATTTCTTATACACAAATTTTTTTAAATTATCAAGTGTAGTGTGTAAAATTTGATTAGTTATGCTTGAAGGGTTTTCTTTTGTAACAAAATACTCGATGGTGGTTTGAAGATGATGAAGAAAAGTGTGCCTTATTGTTGGTCTGTTACGTATACAGTTGCAGAAGTTAATTAATTATGTACTTAATTAAGTATGCTATGCTTTAAAACAAGTTGCTTCATTTAATATTATTTTTTATTCGTGTAGATAGTAGCTGTTGTTTTTTTAATACAATAAGGCGTCTTTACGTCGGTAGCGTCTTCAGCGTTGGGCTGTTTTGTTTTTAGAATAACGAAAGCCTCGTATATGTAAAATTATCTATTTATCCATATATTTTCTTCACCGGTAATTATAGCGTACTTCTACTAGACCTATCTTAATGATTTTTTTTTAATCCAAGCTCTCGACCCCCAGATTTGTCAGCACTAATTCTATCTTCTTCAAATTATCAATATCATACCTTTGTTTTGAATAATAAATTGTCACAGTTATTACTATCTCTTATCTCCCCCCTTAAACGTCGGTTCGATCACTTTGAATTACTAACACATCTATCGTGCATTGCATTTTACTACAAACAATAATCATTTTAATTTTTGAAATTTTCATTATTCTAATGCATTCATATCTTCAAATACTTTGTCGACTCTCGACGAGGGTGTCCCAGGCCAGCCTTGCCGACTCCGTCGCTAGTTGTTACCCTCGCTAGCCTAATATTTTTTAAATCCAGCCCCAGGCCAGCCTGCCGGCCCCGGCGCTAGTTACTACCCACGTTAGCCTTAGGTTTTTTTTATTAATCCAACCCCAAGCCGGCCTTGCCGGCTTCGGCGTTAGTTACTACCGACACTAGCCTTAAGTTTTTTTTAAACCCAGACGCTAGTTACGCTCCGGCGCTAGTACGCACGCTACCCACGCTAGCCTTAGGTTTTTTTATTAATCTAGCCCCAGGCCGTCCTTGCCGGTTCCGGCGTTAGTTACTACCGACACTAGCCTTAAGCTTTTTTTAATAACCAGACCCTGGCCGGCCTTGCCGACTCCAGCGCTAGTTAATACCCACGCTAACCTTAGGTTTTTTTATTAATCCAGCCCCAGACCGGCCTTGCCGACTCCGGCGTTAGTTACTACCGACACTAGCCTTAAGTTTTTTTTATTAACCCAGGCCCAGGCCGGCTTCGCCGGCTCCGGTGCTAATTACTACCCACGCTAGCCTTACGTTTTTTTTTATGAATCCAGCCCAAGGCCGGCCTTGCCGGCTCCGGCATCAGTTACTACCGACACTAGCCTTAAGTTTTTTTTATTGGCCCAGGCCGGCCTTGCTGGCTCCGGCGCTAGTTATACTACTAGACTAGAGTTACGACTCTAGCCTTAGGTTTTTCTTATTAATCCAGCCCCAGACCGGCCTTGCCGACTCCGGCGTTAGTTACTACCGACACTAGCCTTAAGTTTTTTTATTAACCCAAGCCCAGGCCGGCTTCGCCGGCTCCGGTGCTAATTACTACCCACGCTAGCCTTACGTTTTTTTATAAATCCAGCCCAAGCCATGCCTTGCCGGCTCCGGCATCAGTTACTATACCGACACTAGCCTTAAGTTTTTTTTATTGGCCCAGGCCGGCCTTGCCGGCTCCGGCGCTAGTTATACTACTAGACTAGAGTTACGACGCTAGCCTTAGGGGTTTTTTATTAATCCAGCCCCAGGCCGGCCTTGCCGGCTCCGGCGTTAGTTACTACCGACACTAGCCTTAAGTTTTTTTTATCAATCCAGCCCCTGGCCGGTTCAGGCGCTAGTTACTGCCCACGCTAGCCATAGGTTTTTTTTTATTAATCCAGCCCCAGGCCACTATAAACACTAGTTTCCATAGACACTTTTGACTCTGGTTTCCGAAGTAATAATGTTGGAAACGCCTTGTATATTAATAGCACAATAAATTTAACTCTATAAAAGAAATTAATTAAATTGTTTATAATTAGAAGAAAAGAAAGGTTAATTTATTCCGGTGCATAATTTTTAAAAGGTCTTTTATTCAAGAAATTTGTTTGTTAATGGCATATTTTTTCTTTAAATTGTTTAACTAAGTATATTTTTTTTAAACGAAAAACAACTTTGTTGTCGGTCGGGTCGCGACTCGAGAGCGCATCATAAAAATTTGAATTTAATTTTCTTTGCATACTCGCAATGACCTTTTGACACTCATCTTAACATTATATAGCGGTAATAAATATAAGCGAATATTTTTACGTTTTCAGGTTATAGTCATTTTAATTTGAATAAAGAGTCGCTTCATGGAAGTTCCTATAACGGGTTTGTAATAATTATCTATTAATTACTTTCAACAATTTATTTAAATTGCCATTTTTGGAAGGCGTTAAGATGTTTTTGTCAACTTTAATGGCTAATATTTTCATAAGGTACGAGCAGGACCGTATTAGCTTCCTTTTTCATTTCGTTTATAAATCTGTTTCCCCACAAAATTGATTTTTTTGAGCCTGTGACTATACGTATATTGTCCTCCCATGTTGGAAGTGCTCCTATAGTAATGTCAGATTGACATTATTAAATTAAAAAATATATTACTATTTTTGAGAATGTCTTGCAATCGAATAAAAAATTTTGTATGACACACGGACGAAAATGTTTTTCGGACTCATACGTTTGTTGGACTCGGCTTCGCCTCTTCAGCAACTTCACGTATTCGTACGAAAAAGTGACCTTTTTGTCCTTGTATCATAAACAACTATTTTTTAAATTAAGATGGGCGCACACCGCACCCTTTCGTATAAAATTTATATTTTATTCATGACGTAACGTAATTGTATTGTTATTCGAGCTTTGTCTCCAAGTTGGCGCGATTATAAGCAGTGCGATGACTTCTCCACTTACTGCACACTTCTTTTTAAGGTTTCAAAAATCGTTGTTGGTTCGATTCGCATTTTATATGTTATTAGCGTCATCCGACCCTTAATCGACCCCCTGATAACACGATAAAAATTTCAAATATAATTTTTAGACACTCGTAAGGCATTTGCGAACCTTTCAAATGATCGCTCATTAGACGATGACCAAACTGCAACTATGGACGGATAATTATAGCTCTGTTGCTTGTAATTTAGATATTATACTCATCCAAATACAAAAAAAGTAATAAAATAATGAAGATTAGAGTTAATTGTGTTTCCATTATGTATTACTATTATGTAGCATTTTAAGATGTAAGATGTTGAGCGAGGATCGTGCTCTTTTACAAAGTCACGTTTATGGATCGATCCTTTATCGACGTGATTTACCTGTTTGGTATTTTTCAAAAGCGTATGATTGTAAAATAATTGGCTTCATTTTAAAAACGTAAAATATTTTTCAACTTTAATAGTCAATTTACTCTAGATGTCACTTGAGATTAAGCTGTACTTAAATATTTACCTCCACAATAACGCGCGTTTTTCGACCAATTTTCCTCGTTATTTTATTAAAAATTTACCTTAAGGGAAAAAGGACGGCTTATTTAAATATGCTGACATCCTCATGAGAACGATTTGTGTGCCGTGTGTATAAATTTCCGGTTGCAGTGTAAACAGGTGCCTTCTCAGAAAGTAAAGGGAGAAGTTTCCTCTCTCGCTAAAACGCTGATGTCTATTGTTTGAAAAACTTGCAACGGCGTTCGTTCGTTTTGTCTTTTTAAAATTGCAAAAAAAAATTCTGCGAGAGCTCTCGTAGCTCGCCACAAAAATTTCTCCTCTCTTTTGATTAATACGTGATCTTTTCATAAACCGTTGGTTATGGTGCTTGTAAGAACATTTATATACGTGTTGGTTTTTTAATTGGTTATAAAAAAAAAGTAATTTCTAATTATAGGATGAGACATAAAGGTCATTTGGATTCTAAAAGTATACACAAAACGCTGCTTAGCCTTTCAAATGAAGATGGCTCGCTATTCATATTGCATGCATATATGCATACCTAATTACCGATTCTTTCGTGGTGCTAGCTCTTGTAGTCACGATTTAAAGCATCATTGCCTTTTTTAAAGTTCTCACGGTTGTAACGTAAAATTAAATAAATGTTTTTAAATTTTATTTAATTTTTAAACCCTTAAATCGTTTATAGAAAGAAGATACGAAGAATAATTTTATAAAAGACGACATAAGGTGTATACCAGTTGCAGTTTCTGCTTAGATGGTTAATGCGTCTAAGAACCATTTTTTTTAAAAAAAACCTACGTTTTCCAACTGGCATACGAAATTTAATCCATCCACCCAATCTCGTCCAGCACGTACACGTAAATAATTTACGTTAAATATGGGCACGATGCCTCCTTGGCCATATTTCATAAAAATCAATAATTTTAATTTCTCAACTTTTTACGTAATCGCCAGCATGTAGGTTGTAGGTGCCTCTAATAGAAGTTTAAAAGACTCTCCTTTACATTTGAAAAAAAATTGTAAAACTTAAGTAGGTAAATGTGTGCACTTTCACAAAGATGATGCTCAAAGACCTTCCTATTTCTCGCAAGGCAATCCTTTTTATTGTTACATACCACAAGATAATAATCTAAACTTATATACTTGTAGTGTGTACCATCGTCGACCCAAGTTCGCTTTAAAAATTCAACAATTTACTAATGTCTCGAAAATTATAATTTTTTTTCCGAATAATAATTTTAATAAAAGGTGCGGTTTAGGAAAAAAATTTTTTTCATACAAGTACCTAACACCTTAACCTACTTTGAATAAAATAAAGTTGATGATTAACTTGTGAAACTCATCGTTTGATTTATTCTTGAGGCTATAATTTCTCTAAATTTAAAAGCCTGTACATGATTTTAATTAATAAAATTAGCAATTAAAGTAATTTACAGTTAAATTAAAATTTCAATTACGCGCTCACAAATCGAAACACGACAATATAGGAATGTGAATGTATTAATGTATACACCTGTTTTGCTAATTTTTTTTAAAACGCTCCTTGTATTTTCTCATCTTTAACCTCTAAGAAAATTGTCGTTTTTCCGATTTTTTTAAATGGGTCATTTTGGCATATTTGACTTATTAAAGAAATGTAGATCAAAATTTGTTAAATGTTAAAAGGGCCTCGAACTAACCGTTCTTGAGATAAAAGGAATCTAAACGTCAAGTATTTAGAGTTTTAGAACTTATGGAAGTTCAGTCCAAAAAGTATTTCAGGACAACTCCATCCCCCAACTCTGGATTATTAGTGGAGGGAGAGCAAGCTCCCAGCACTTAGGCGACTTGTTTGGGCCCATTGTATAACCTCCAAGCAGTCTCCCCAGACCCATCAGGTCCCAAAGCATCCCCCTTTTAGGATGTACTCCAAAACTCCAGAGCTGGCGGGAGGAGTGGCGCTAATTCTGACCATATCGAGTCAGAAGTCCCTCAAGACGGATCCTCTTGTAGACGCTAGAACTGGACACTGACAAAGCACGTGTTCAGCGGTCTCGTCTTCGTGATCGCATGCTCGACATCTGAGATTATCTACTATTCCCAATGTGTGAAGATGCTTATTTAGCCGACAGTGTCTCGTGAGTATCCCTGCAAGCTTTCTGGAAGGAGCTGGTATGGAGTTTTTGCTCTGGCGACAGCTTGCATTATTTGTCCATCTTGTAGTGTGTATTACATGAGTATTATTCTTAAGGAGGGCATCGACAGTTTTTAGGGCTGGTTTTATGATTGGTTCAGGGCAACAGGGAAGACTTTTTAAACCTTTCTTGGCCAACTCATCTCCTTTTTCGTTACCCTCATTTCCTTGATGTCGTTTGACCCAGCTAAGGCTATAAGGACATTATCTCTGGATATATGGTTCAGCGTCTCCACGCACTCCAAAAGGGGGCTGGAAGTTATCTTGCAAGTGTTTAGAGCTTGCAGAGCAGCTTTGCTGTCCGATGATATCAAAATCTTTATATTGTGTATTTTCCTATCTAGGATTATATTAGCGCTGTGTAATATACCTCAAGTCGGTTTGAAAAACCGAAGCATATTTGCCCAGCGATAAACTGTTTTCGAGGGCGAGCTCGGGTGCATACACGCCTGCTCCCGTTCCCTCTTGGTTTGTTAAGGGTTCTCGGTAGTAATTTCGCAAGCAATGTTAAATTATGCTTACATTTTTTTCGCGTCATTTTTTATTTCTGTACTTGAAAGTGCGGTCGACGTCTCTATGAATAGGTAACATAATTCTAGAGATCCGTGCCGTCTCAGATTTTTAAAAAAAGGTCTTGATTTTGATGAAATAATTAAAAGCTCAAATTCATTTTTTGAGTGTTTTGATGTTAAATTTAAATTTTTTTATCTTTTAACTTATACCATTACAAAGTAAATAAAAAACTACAGATCTTTACTGGACCAATTTTTTGAATTAGGCTTTCGCTTAATTAAAAATTAAGCATCAGTAAATATTGAGATATCTGCTTCGATGGTCTCTGTTGGATTCAGCAGAATTAGAAATTTTCTATTGAATATATATTTAGGAGTGATACGGTCTGCAACCATCTCCAAAAGAGGTGTCTGTAAATTCCATATCCCCATCCTCGCAGTCGAAGGGCGGCTCTAACTGTCATCTCCTGTACGTGTAGGTCCAGTGGAGGAAGGCAGAGCAGTGCCTCCAGAGCTGCGATGCCCATCCCCCAACTTTAATGTTAATTAATTTATTGAATCCTTATTTATAATTTAAATATTATCACTATCAGATCGCTGATGTTCTTTCATTGCGATTTGAGTGCCCATGGAAAAATACACTGACGGAAAGCACTATAGTCCAGTTTCCAAAGGTTTCAACCTGGAAAAACCACATGTGACTACATGTATAAAGACGCAAAAAAGTTTACCACTCTCAGGGATGTGCAACATCCGATAAAAGTATCCTCAACAGTTACAAGAGTAACTGGAAGTGTGATAGAAATACCGAAATTACATTTGTGCCATTTGATAGAGAATTAAATTCTGAACAATTTGATTTCGTATAAAATTTTTTGTACTGCTCTAGTTTTACCGTAAAGCTCTACGAAAGAAACATTTAGATAGCCTAGACTAATTTGGGCACGTTTTAGAAAAACAACATAATGTGGCTGAAAATTTGAAATGAGCTAGTATTAAAAGCGTAGAAAACGATGCCAAAAGTTTGCCACTCCCAGAGGTGTGCAACATGGGATAAATGTGTCCTCAACATCAGTTAAAAGAGTATTACCGAAATTATATTTGTGCCATTTGATAGAGAAATTTTAGCATCTTTTAGTACATATCAAATAATGCCCAAATCCAAATTTTCAGCCACATATGTCGTTTTTGCAGGTCGATGCCTTATTTTATTTGCCTTTGGAAACTGTGTAGGTACTACTAGACTTTCATTCTTTTTCCATTTTTCTTACAAAATGAAACAATAATTTTCCAAACAGTAGGTATATAAGTTAAGGGGCGTGTGAGAAGAAATTTTGTTATTTTCAAGTCCGGAAACGTTTTGTTACACTTCCAACTACCGTATTATTACAGAAGCACTTAAATGATAGTTAAACTCTTACCTACCTGTTTTGGTTGTTTTGTGTAATATCCCAAAATTGTCTATAATTTAAAAAGTGAATTTAAGTAAAAAAAATGTATAAATGGTAGGGTTTATGTACTATTTTTTTGTCTAGATGAGAGAAATTTAATTAAAAACATAATTAAATACTGTACTTCTTTGAAGTTAATCAATGAACTTACATAAAGGCCTCTTTTCTCTTATCAGTCGGACTGTAATTAAGATATAATAATAGTTTCTTTATAGCGCATTGTCAATGACCTATAATTAGGGAAAAAATTAAGAAAAAAAACAAAAGTGTGGCGCCATTGGGAAAAATTTAAAAAAATTGTTTCCGATAAAATAATTCAAAGCGCTGAGAGCTCAAGAAATGTTATTGACCACATAATTTTTTACTGTGCCTAAATAAAGCGCGCATAGATCAAGAAAGTTCCTAAAATTTTAATTTCCTTCGTGTTAACAAAATTACATAAACAAGGATTTTAAAAATACAGCGCTTTGGGTGATAGAAAAATTTAAATTCTTTCGAGATACCAAAACTCTTTGGTGTGTGTATAAAGCTTAACCATCGCGAGGTTAATGTAATTTTAAGTATACTCCGGCGTTGCCCAAAAAAAATTTTTATTTAAAATTAATGACGCTAATTTTAGGGTTTTAAGTGCTGCACAATTTTCTTTTAATAAAATAAACTCGAAATTAAAAAACGTTTAACTTTTGTACCTTTTATTTATTAAGTTAAGGGTTAAGGGTTGCACCAAGTCGAGATGATGTTTGTTTTTGATACTGGAACAAGTGACACATCAAAGGATAACCCCCCGTCTTTCGTCCCTTTTACTTATGTCTTGTTAATCCGTTCGTAAACGTCCTTTTGTTGCGACCCCCTTAAGAAGGGTCGTCATCTCTCTGGTGGTGCTCGTAAGCCTTTGAAATTCAAATATCGCACATTTCCCGACCAGTTAAATTGAATATTTTATAATGGTAATTCGACAACTTTAAAGAAGGGGAAATTAATTAAATTTCTCAACCATCATTTTTGTACTCGATCTTTTGTTACGAAATCTAAAATAATCCTCTTTTAAATGATAAACTTTCTCTTTATAGGTACTTCCAATAGATTACCCATCACTAATTTAATTGTTAAATCGTGAAATGTTATTTCTTGTTTAAGACGTTAAGTAACGTCTGCCTTTGGTCTCGAGAATTCTTATTCAATACCTAATGTTTAATAGTGTTTTCAAGTGAAGCGGTATGTTAAGACTTTAAATTTTTATTTCAGACCACATTAGCTGGAGCTTCTCAATACTTATTTGCGGCCTTGGACGGTCGAGCTTTTATACAATCCGCAACTGTAGTTCTTCCTGCATCGTGGCCCAATTCCTGCGTCTCGAAGCTAACGTCTTCGGGTGCGGGCGATAGCACGGACATAACTATATTACCACGAGGACCTGCTAGAGAAAGAATATGGACTCAACAATCGGCAGGTTGCGGACAACCAGGAGATCAAATTTATTTAAGTTTCGAAAGTTTGATGTCTCAAGACGATACTCTGGCACGAACGTTGGTGAAAGAGTTTGCCATGTACAGGTATGGAATTTTCGAAGAACAAGGATACAAAAACGATCCAATTTATCCTACCTGTTATTACGACGACGAAACTAAAACGAACAAAGTTACTGGATGTTCCAGTCTACCGATCAAAGATAATGGGTAAGTTCTTAAAAACGCTTTTGAAACAATTGTTTCATTTTATTTTTGTTTAGAATTTGTGCCAATCCGGACATAAGTTACAATTTCACCCAAATGGTCGATAAAAATTCGAGAAGTTCAATTTTGTTCGCCGCCGAAGCACCTTCAGTTACGATGTTTTGTGACGAAGGTACTCACGATCAATACGCCCCGACAAAACAAAATTTAATGTGCAACAGACGCAGCACATTCGACATCATAAGCAACCATCCCGATTTTTCTATAAATTCAATATCCAACAACCAACAGCACACGACAGAAATAACCAACACCATCCCCAAAATAACCTACACCAAACAAAACTTAACGCGATACGTCCTAATTATTGAAAACACAAAAGACATGTTACAAAGAGAGTCTTGGAACTACATGAAAGTGGCGATACGCAAATGGGCCTTGTACGATTTACCGAGCAATTCAGAATTGGGCGTTTTGTTAGCGCACGAAAGCGGCTTCACTAAATTACTCAACATCCTATCGCTCAAAAATTCCAATTCTAGAGATATAATTTCCTCTAACATCCCTTACACGTCGGAAGATTCGAGTCAACCGGCTTGTCTTCATTGCGCCATGAAAGAAGCCATCTCGATGCTCAAAGAGCACACAAAATATAGAAATCAAGCTAAAAACGTTATCGTTATAATTGCTCCTGGTATGAATTGGAATTCCGAGTTGGAAAATTTGACTTTAGAAGCGAAACGATCCAAAATACGCTTCGCTACTATTAATTATCCTGAAATAATTCGAACTCAACCTTTGGATTCTTTAGCGATCCATACCGACGGTGTGGCTTATACGGTGACGGAAAAAAAATACAACATCGATATGAGCATGTTGTCGACGTATTTCCAACTCACGAATGTTTTGTACAACATTGTAGAACGATTTTATTCGGGTAATCCTTCGGACTTACCGATGGAAATTCACAGGAGAAAATTAACCGACGACGGCAGAACATCAGTTACTGGAAGTTTCGTACTTGAAGATAATATGGGAGAACCTGCACGCTTCATGGTATACACCCACAACACCGATTCGCCTTTAATTCGAGGCCTCTCCCTTGTAAGCCCAAGTCATCAAGAGTACGTCAGTCGTAGTGAAAATATGTTAAACGTCAAAATTATTTCTTTAGCCGCTAACATCACAGAGGTAAAACTTAACTTGTTTTATTCTAAATCAAAACTAACGGTTTTTTTTACAGCCAGGAACTTGGACTTACACCATCGAAAGATACGCCGGTAACCCGCAGCCTCATTACATTCAAGTAGTGGCAACTCCACGTTCGAGAACGGTACCTGTAATTCGCGCAAAATTTTGGACACGCACCAATCAACCCGGAGGACCTATAATTTTATTAGCCGAAATTAAACACGGAAATTGGCCCATTCTTGGTGCAAAAGTTGAAGTGACGGTCACAAGATCAGAGGTCAATGGATCTCTCGCGTATAGCGATACTTTTGAGTTGATGGATACCGGTAGTGGAGATCCTGATATTACTAAAGGAGATGGAATTTACACCAGATATTTTACTGCAGCGCCTGGTGGACCTGGAGTATATACTTTTGAAGCAACTATAACTGATAACGGAAATACCGCTTATACTTGGCAAAATTCGCTCAACAGTGACGGTGAGTAGCGTGATTTAATTCTTAAATAAGCATCACTTAACTGAGTGGACCGTGGGTGTATCAGTTGCAAAAATATTGACCCTAACTTCTTTAATAATTTTTTCGTTTTCTTACAGAAGAAAAACCATGTTGTGGTAGCAATATTGCGCCAACTTCCAGCGTGAGACCTCTTTCGCCATTCCAAAGAGTTCTAGCACCTATCACCATCGGAATTTCCGGCGATGACATATTAAAAGCTAGCCAAATTCCCGTAGGCCGAATAGGCGATTTAAAAGTTCAAGTGAAGAGCGAAGACATGAAGGCCTTATTAAGTTGGACGTCTCCCGATATGGGCGGTTCTAGACCCGCTCGCTACGAAATTAAATATTCTTCTCGCCTAACCGACATAGTGGACAACTATGAAACTAGAGGCATAAATTGGGAACACGTAATTCCTCACGTTTTGGCAACCGGATCAGAAACGACCGTAGTTCTCGATATGACAAGAGAAAAACAATTGTTGGACAAAACTTTGTACTTTGCCGTACGCGCCTATCCTCAGATGTATTCCGACACTCAAGCTGCGCCTCTTTCGAATTGGATTCGCGTTTTGGTACCTTCACCGCCTCCTCCACCAACAGTACCACCTACTTACGTTCCAAACGATCAAACAATTTGGCCAAATCAAATACATTCCGTCGGTATCGACATGCTTCAACCGACTGTAGCTAAAAGCAGTTTTGGTATCGAAGTTATTTTACCAATTATAATCGGCGTTATCATTTTGGCCATCATTTTAAGTTTATATTGTTACTTTTGCGTTATTAAACGTCGCAGTCACATCAGTCACAAAAAATCAAAATCCAAAAATTTACAAAACGATAAACTTAGTGCTACAGTCACAATTGTACCCAGTTCCCCGTTACACTCTAATCAAATGAACATGGACCAAGGATACATCAATCATTCCGATTTGCCCGACCATCACACCATAGGCGTTCCAATTAATAACTTTTCCTTTGAAGATGAACCTAAGAAGCGATACTCGTTAGTGCATCAACAAGAGCAACAATTAATCGAAGAATTAAAGCAACAACAACTCCAAAATCAACAACGCGAGTTAAACAACACCTATGCTGGTTTGAGCGTAATTTCTAACAACAGTTTGCAACGTGGTGGACAAACTCTAAGCCCTTATAACTCGTGGAGCGCTTCCCAACTATTACACGAACATGAAAGACGTCACAGTCCGCTCGATAACATGATTTCTGAAGAACAACTGTTGGCTCAGCATCAAGAAATGCTCATGAACGGTTCCCAAATGGATCATTTATCTTTAAACGGTCAAAATGTGGATCACATGAATATAAACGGCCACCAAATCGCCCAAGAGCATTATCATCCCGGACACGCGCCACCTGTTCCTCCTTTACCGGCGTACAGTTCTAACGGATACCCGGTAAATTACGATATTTATGGCATTCATCAACAGCAGCTAATTGCTAACCAACAAAATCATCCAATTTATCAATCCATGCAAAGAAATACCGACCCTTACAGCGCTAGTTTACAAGGCTCTTTAAGTTCAGTCAATAGCGGCGAGAAAAAAAGACGCAACATAACTATGGTGTAACGGTACGTTTTTGTTGATCAAATTCAAATAAGTTCGGTCGAAACATTTTTATAAAACGACAAATTTGCTGTTTGAATAAACTAGTCATTTATATCAAATTATTCGAGTGAGTGCTCGAAGAAAACAAAGACTTTTACTTAAAAGTAATTAAGCCAGTAGCTCATTATTAAGAAAGTGTATAATGTATATAGATAACATGATTCTTATAAGGCTGATCTCGAAAATTATTGTTAGGGAAGCTGTCTGAATTGAAAAAATTTAAAATGAGGCATTTTTGTACTAATTGTAAATATCTTGAGTAAGAAATTGTTTTGTGTTGTTGCATAGTTTTGTAAATATATTGTTTTATATATTATAAATATGTGTGTGAGTGTGGAATTGTAAATAACATTTCAATGTCTTTGTATTTGTGAATAAATAATAAAATTTATGATTTACGAGTTTTATTGTTACTATAAGTATTTTATTTTGTGTTTTATGTATTACTTATCTACGGTGTTTCCTAACAGCAATCAAAAGTAGAATTTAATGTATCAACAATTACACAGTCGATTAAGCAAAGTCCGTCAAATAGTTTCGTTGGATGTTACATTTAAGTGGCTTTTCACCAGTACAAATACAGTGAATGGTTTTTCACTAGAACAAGTATACTTTTGAATATTTTTGATTTTAATCGAGAATATGATCCCGTCATGGAACTATGAAATATTTTATAGTTCCAGGGATCGCATGAACATTAAAATCTTAGGTATAATAAATTCTTTACTTCGGGAACTAAGTTCAAACACTTCGACAACTTTAAATTTTGCCAATAAATTAATGACAATTTAAATTTTAATAAAGGAAATTTCTACCTTTAAAGAATTTAAAACGTTTTAATTAGTAATAAACTTCACATTAACTACAACACGCTTATTTTATTTAAATTTTTTACCGTTTAAAATTTTGAACTTAACCTCACATATTTGTCAAATGTCAAAATATCGAAGTACAACATAACCTACATTATCTTCCTGTTTTTGTTATAATTTATGTGAAAATGTTAAAAATAAGAGCTTTAAACAGAGATTCATTATCGGACGAGGATGCCCCTGTAATTAGAAAAGAAGCTCAGGTGATAATTAATTAAAAACAAACATTCGAATTTACTATTTATTTATTACAGGAAGAAATAGCTCTTAACATTTACAATAAAGCCTTACGATTACAAAATAATGGAGAACTCGAAGAATCTGAGTTGCTATTACAGCAATTATTGCAACAAAACATTCCACAGTTGGAAAGCCAAGGCGGTTTACCTAAAACCATGTCGACTCTCAAATATTCTTGTTTAGTCAATATCGGTAATATAGCTCGTGATAAAAACAATTTGAAGGATGCATTAGAAAGTTACACTTTGGTAAGTTAATTTACTTTACAGCAGTATTTTCAAAATGCAATTTTTTAGGCTTCAAAATTGGATCTTACCGATGTAACCTTATGGTATAAATTGGGAGTAACGGCATTAAAATTAGACCATTTTAGACAAGCAATTTATGCCTTTTTACGAGGATTAGAATGTAACGATTCTCATTGGCCTTGTTTAGATTACCTTATAGTACTTTTATACGTGACTAACGATACAATCGGATGTTTGGTGCACATTACAAAAGCTTTATTAATTAATTCAAATTATACAAGAGGTCTTGTCTTACGTAAATTAATATATGAAACAAACCCTGCTGCTAGAGAGTATTATAAACTTTACAACCCCGATTAGTAAGTTATCCTTGGTTTATGTTTCGGCTATTAATCCACTATTTAGCATTTTAGAACCTGATTTAAACGTGAAAATTGAGCAAGAAGATGAAGAATCATGTTTAAAATTGGTAAAAAAAATTAGTGATCGAATTAACGAATTAGAAAAGTTGTTAGCACCAAAACCATTACCTGTAATTCCTTTACCGACTCTTTTAGAAGAATATACATGGGTAGCTGTAGGAAAGACAATAGCAAACGTTCATAAATACATATCGGATAATAAATTAGTGAGTTATTACTTTTGTATCAATTTAAATTTTTGAATTAACTTTTTAGAGCCATTTTTGTAAAGTCGACTTAACAAAATGCATGAGCCAAGCTGCAGCTGTAACAACCGAGTCTGAATTAGTTGTCGAGGATAAACAAATTGTTATAGAAAATGACGTGGAAATGGAAGATTTAGGGGCAGTTGTTGAAATAGATGGTAAAATAAATGGAAAAGAAAATATCGAGCGTCGTGTTTCTGTGACCAGTGAAAATAACGGCGACGCTGATGCCGAAAATATAAATAGTAGTCAAGCCGAGGATAATGATGAGGTGAGTAGTTTACTAGAGAGTTTTTGTGTTTATTGAGGATTTTTTAGGTTGATCAAGACACAGAAGATCAAGAAGAAAATGTAGAACAAAAAATTGATAAAAAACAAGGCACTAAAAGACGTAGAAATTTATTGTTAGATTTACAAGTTTGGGGTTGGCATAGTAAACGTAAATCGGCAAAAAAAACTAAATCAGAAAAGGATGTTTGTGTCGAAGATGCTTTAAAAAGGATAATTCCGGCTCACTTATTGTAAGGTTCTTTCTGTGTTAATATTAGCGATTAAAAGTATATACTTTTAGGCCTAACGGATTACAAGTTGAGAAGTATGATAACATAGAAGATTCAATGAATACTTCAGATATTAGGAATTTATTTATGAATCAGCAACCTACGGTTACTTGTTTGTCACCAATTCCATCACCAAATGCTTGTGATTCTATGTATGTGTTAATGATATTAAATTTATTTTTTCTTCATGGTAAAGGAGGCTCAAAAGATGTTATCTAGAAACTTGTTGATTTTGGCTCAAACTTTTAGCTTTTTTAAAAGGGTGAAACTCTTGTAATATGTTTCAAACTCTTGTAAGCTCCTCTGAGCTTTTGTAAAAAGTCCAAAACTCTTGCAAGGGATTTTAAGATTTTTTAAGAAGCATCTAGCTCTTGTAAGAAGTTTAAAGCTCCTGTAAATGCAAGGAGCTTCGACTTTTTTCAAGATGTTTCTAAGACACTTAGAAAAGCCTTTTAAACCTAAGCGAGCTTTTTATCTGAACAAAAATCTCCTATGAGATCACAAATTTTAATTGTTTTATGAAATTTATTTAAGGGTTCACTATTTTGGTTCTCAAAAAGAAAAAGAGGACGTATTGCAATTTTGGACTAAAGAATGGGAATGTTGTGATGCAGTTTCTTTAGTGGAAGAAGTCGTGCATATTTTAGCATCGTTTTGGAATTTGAAATGGCCTAAAAAGCTTGTTTCTATTTACATCGATTTGTATAACATGTACAGGTATATTTTACGACTTACTTAAACTTTGATTTTTAATTTGTTTTTATTTAGAGAACATATAGAACATCCGCCTATTTTTTCTTCAGAAATTACTTTCGAAGAAATTAAAAATGACGCTTTAGCTACTTTATTATTTGGAGAATTTGTGTCTTATAAATCTTCTTTTGGGTAATGATTAGATTTAAATTTTAACTCTCGAAATTGAATTGTTTGTTTAATAGGGACTTAAATTTAGAAGGAGAAATTCATGTAAGTTCGCTGACTTTTTTACAAATGATAAGTGGGTGGGAAGAGCACTGGAAACAGAATTCTGTATCTTTCTTTATACGTGTTCATTGGCTGCGAGCTCATGTTTTTAGAAAATCTTTAGAAAACGTTCTAGCTATTCGTTCCTTAGAACTTGTAAGTTTTTTAGAGAAATATTTTACTTTTATCCTACTAATGCTAATGGTTTTAAATAGGTTCATGAAGTTATTGCAAATGAAGAAGAAAAAACTGAACAAAAATTTCGCCTTTACTTCCCCAATTATAAGGAGTGGCATGTAGTTTCACTTAGAGTTTTAGAAAAGGTTCTTAAACATTTACAAATGTAAGTTTTATACAGGGTGTTACCTGTTTAAATTTGGATTTTTATCAATTCGAGTTTTTAAATACAAACAGGTGACAGTTATTGTTGCTCACCGGGTATTTTTAACAAGGAACATTAATTAAAATTTATGAAATTTTTCAGGATCGATTCCCTGAGTCGTTTAGAACAGTTGTACAACTCTAAACAATTTGAAGAAGTGGTAGCAATATTAGAATCCACTTTTTCCTGTGTCGGTACTCCACCGACTTTTGGTAAAATAGGCAGACAGGCTCAGTTAGGCATGCTCATGGATTCTCTTTGGTATACGGATAAAGCAAAGTGTTTTGTGTGGACCGAGAAATGTTTGGCAGAAACGGTTCCTCATTTTTTAAAACCTTTCCAAGATAATGAGAAGTGGCAAATGGTCCTTAATAAATGCATTTTAATTTTGTACGAAATTATTAAAGAAGATACTGTAGCCATTGGTAGGTTTCTCATACATTTATGTTATTTAGCTCACGTATTTTGTTGTAGTTGACGTTCTTACAGAAGATTCAACTTGCTTGTTGGTTAAAAATTTATGTTTAATCGTATGCCGGCAGTTAAACATTGAAAGCGTTCGTAGCATTCCATTAGGAACCGTTCTTCCTTGGATTCTTCTTTATTACATTCTTTTAAGGTACTATTTAAATACACTAGATCATGAACGCACGCTACTATATCTCTGTCTGTTTATAGGTTTGTTCCTACAAAGCTCGAACTAGTTCGTAACTGGGCGGAGTGTGCGCAGATTGAAATTTGTATTGCCAACTTCAATGTGCGCATGCTCTGTTCAGTTCTGAACTGGTTCGATTGTAGGAACAAACCTTATGCCTCTTCTTATCTGTCAATCTCATCTGTCATCCTATCCTATCTGTCATCTCATCCTATCTATCACTCATCTTATCTGTCAAACTCATCTGGGAGATGAAATTACATATGGGATGACAGAGGAGTGGACAGATGGGATGAAAGATTACTCCCCTGACATATGACATGACATATGGGATGACAACTGACCCCCGTCCCCTATGGTGACAGATTAATATTTGACTTATAGTAACTATAGTGACAGATTACCCCCAATCCCCATCTCTAAACCAATCTTTGAATTGACATATGGGATAAGAGAGGGGTTGACAGTTGGAATGATAAATAATTCCACCTGACATATGAAATGACAGTTAAAATTGATATATGGTGACAGCAGAGTTGGGCAAGATACTTATAAAATGTATCTATGATACAGAAAGATACAAGATACAGATACTTGATACTTGATACTTTTTTCATCATTATTTAGAAGAATTTAAAATCTTCTAACAAAGGAATGGAGACAGGAAGGTCAAACATTTACCAAACTCAAACAATACCTATGTAACCTGCTCTTTTGCCAATTTTATTTCAAGTTTTTTTTGTAATTCAAATTTTTTTTTGTTTTTTTATTGAATTTTATTAATTTTTGAAATAAGTGTTAAAAAGTATCTGGGCACATTGATGCTAATAAGTATCTTTGATACAAGATACATGACAATTGAATTTCAGTATCTTTGATACAAGATACAAGATACTTTCGCTTCGAGTATCATAGATACAAGATACAAAAGTATCAAAGATACATATGTATCATTGATACTGCCCAACTCTGGGTGACAGGTGACCTTGAACTTGACATGTTGGGTGACAGATAAACTCCCCTCTGACATTGATATACGGTGCCAGATGACGACATTGACATAGGTATGGTAACTATGATGATAGATTGACATTTGACACTTAGTAACTATGGTGACAAACCACTCTCCATTTCTCTAAACCAATTCCTATCCTACATCCTCCACTCTCTTTATCTTCTTTTTTTATATCTCATTTGACTTATAGCACTTATAGTAACTATGGTGACAGTTACCCCCAATCCCCATCTCTTTAAACCAATCTCTGAATTTACATATGGGATGAGAGATGGGTTGACAGTTGAAATAATAGATAATTCCACCTGACATATGAAATGATAGATAAAATTGATATATGGTGACAGGTGACCTTGAATTTAACATATGTTGGGTGACAGATAAACTTCCCTCTGACATTGATATACGGTGTCAGATGACGACATTTACATTGATATGGTAACTATGGTGACAGACCACTCTCCATTTCTCTAAATCAATTCCTATCCTACATCCTCCACTCTCTTTATCTTCTTTTTTGTATCTCATTTGACTTATAGCAAAGACTATACAGTGTAAGACTGGCAAAGCTTACGGGCCGAATGTGACCAAAAATCCCCGCTACAGAAAATGTCGCTAGTCATCGGGGCATTTTCGAGTGAATAAGATAGGTTGTCGAGGCGGGAGCAACGAAGAAAGGGATAAAACAAGTTTATCCTTCGAGGGATTTTAAGCGATTTTGACCTTAAAAACCTTTTCACATTTTTTAATATAGGTTTTGGTAGTCTCTTCTATATGGTCTTTGCTTATAGTAACTAAGGTGACAGTTACCCCCAATCCCCAGCTCTTTAAACCAATATCTGAATTGACATATGGGATGAGAGAGGGGTTGATAGTTGGGTTGATAGATAATTCCACCTGACATAAGAAATGATAAATAAAATTGATATATGGTGACAGGTGACCTTGAATTTGACATAATGTTGTCAGATACACACATATGGGTGACAGATAAACTCCCCTCAGACATTGATATACGGTGCCAGATGACGACATTGACATAGGTATGGTAACTATGGTGATAGATTGACATTTGACACTTAGTATCTATGGTAACAGACCACTCCCCATTTCTCTAGACCGTCGTCTGCGTTGATCTGTCGTAGTTGACACTACTATAAAGTCATACCAATCGCTCAAAATCGTGCGATGACATATGCTGTGAAAATAAGGTAGATGGCTCCACTTCAGGGAACATAGGAATTTATTTTACCGATAGTCAATTAGACATTTTGTTGTGACTGGTGCAAATTTCTTATTGACATTTGCGACACCAATCACAGCACAGTTAAATACATCTCGTACTCTATGAGAGAAGGGGGTACAGTCGCTGTTTTCTGAATGTAGCTTTAATTTTGTCGTTGTCAAATAGACAGTGACAGTATGATGACATTACTCCAGTGTAAAACATGTTATTACAGTTTCCATTGTTCCCTGATGCACTAGCGCTTCTAGTTGCAATTTGTTGGATTGGTATGACTTTATAGTAGCGTCAAACTACGACAGATCAACGCAGACGACGCTCTAGACTAATTCCTATCCTCCAGTCTCTCTAACTCCTTTTTTATATCTTGGTCTCTTTTGGACTTTACTGCGCTTGCATGTGTTTTTTATTGTGTGGATATCGGGTGTCCCGATGGTGTGGAACACCCTGTATAGTAACATTTTAACAAAATTTTAATCAATTAGAGACGAACACCGAGAACAAGCGTCAAAAGTAGTCGATCACGTGTGGAAAAAACGTAAACTCGAAGAGGCAATTATCGAAAATGAAGAATCTCAAGAGAAAGAACTTCCAGCTTCAATAGCAGTTTTGTTTACGGCTCACGAATTTTTAGGTAAACTCGACAAGTTATTTCTGTTACTAAAAATTATAGCTCCTCAACTGCAGGTCCTAAAAGTTGGTGTCTGACTTCGTCGGGAGAACTTCTACACTTTTTAATAGACAATATTTTGGATCGCTTGGACACTCCAATATTTGATTGTTTGCGAGATAAAATTGACATTCATTTAGAACAAGCATTTTTTTGTCTCTATCAACATCCTAGTAAGAAAAATAAGGTTTGTAAGATCTTTTAAATATTTAAAATCCTAAAACATCAAATTGTAGATATCGAGACATCTGGCAGATCATAATGTAAATCCTTTACCTCTATCTTGGGAACGTGCTCAACAACTTTACGAATTCTTTTGTCCAGATAATTTACCAGAATATGATTCTTTTAAAACTCTCTCGATATCGTCAGATTTAGAACAATTGTTACAGCGCATAATAGCTTTAGTTCCTACAGAATGTGATTTACAATCATTACTACCACAAATATCCGATTATGTGCAAGGAACTTCGACAAAATTACCGGAACCGATCGAATTTCCAAATAAAATTCGCGCCTTGTACTATTTATTGGGAGATTATTATTTTAAACAAGGAGAAATACCACGAGGCGTCAACTATTTTTTGCAAGACTTATGTATTAATCCCCAAAGATCAGATACATGGGCAAACTTAGCATTAGGTTATGCCAGTCAATTGGAACATAAATTGAATCATTGTGAAAGATTTAGAAGCGAAAACGAATTTTTAGAAAAAGCAAAAAGTTCCAGAATTTGCTTTCAACAAGCTCTCAATTTAATAGATGATCCTATTACTCTGTGGATCGAATTTGGTTCTTTCGAATATACCGCACATTCCTACTGTTCCAGAATGTTGAAATACGAATCTGATACTTATAGTATGGAGAAGTAAGTATTATTTATTGTAAGCCCTTGTTAGACTTTTGAGGAGTTTCAAGCTCTTGTAAATGACTAAACTTCTGCCAAGAGCTACTTCAGGCTCTTCTAAATAGCTTAAAACTTCTCCAAGGCTTGAAGTTCTTGTAAAAATCTCTTGGCAGGGGTCTTACAGTTCTTGTCAGATATTCCAAGCTTTTATCAGAGCCCCCAAGTACTTATCAGACGCTTTGAATTTTTTTAAGAGGTCGCCGGTTCCTTTTAAACACTAATTTGAACTTCTAGGTTCGAGTTTCTTGAAAACGAAAAAGAGAGTTATTTAAATAGCTCCGGAGTTAGTTTTTCTAAAGCTCTCGACTTGTATGAAGCAGATCGAACAGATGCTGATGAAAGATGGCTTCATCACTACATGTTAGGCAAAGTAGCTGAAAAAAAGCGCACAGAACCTATCGAATATTTACAACATTACCTTTTGGTATGTCTCAATTATTCAAGTTATTGAAATGTTTACAAATCAATTTCTAGGCGGCAGCTTTGTTACAAGAAAACAATGCCACTTACCCTATTAAAATACAATATAGCAATCCTCAAAATCTTTCTCTCGAAGCGTTAGAAATTCATTATAGAGTTCACGCTTCCATATTGAAGTATTTAGAATTACACGAAGGAAAAAATATTTTAAGTAGTTTAGGAAAAGTATTTAAAAAGTGTTTGGATACGTCGCAACATTACAAATCTACTACAGAATCTGATAAGGTCGAGAAGCCCATCGTTAAAGAAACACCTCAAATTCAAGCAAAAGACGATTATACAGAAATCGTCGGCTGTGTCGATGATATGATAAATAAAGTGGAATTTGAAGCTTTATCGACGACAACTATCAAAACCGAAAACGCCCAAGACATAATGGACGCTTTAATGCAAGAAACTATGTCTAAACAACAACAAGTTATGGATACAGATTCAGATACAAATATCGAAGATGTAAAACCGCCAGTTGCGATTGAAACAGTTAAAAAAGTTGAGAAAGTTGAAGAAACTGTAGCAGCTATAAGAGTAAGTAATAATTGGGTGTAATCTCAAAAGCAAATGTGGAATTAATTTCGTTTTTAGAAATCGGTAGATGAGACAACAACATCTTCTTCGAGTGATAGTTCAAGTTCCGAATCTGAAGACAGTGACGATTCTAGTAGTTCGTCTACTAGTTCAGGTTCTGATAGTTCCACATACTTAACAAGTAGCGAAGTAGATGGTTTTGTAAATCGTTGCGTTTCAGGTAAAAAATTTAATGTCAAAAAAATTTTTTTATTCGATATAAGATTAAATTGTACTTCTGATGGTAAAAGTCCACTTTTACCTCCAAGGAAGCAAAAGTAAATTTATTTATTTCTCGCGATTAATAATTAGCTTGTTTTTACAATCTAAAGGGAATTAAAAAAAATATTTGACAGTTGACATAATTAACTTTAATTAGAAGTAAGTGACAAGAGATGGCGCTATATGTTTTATTCGAATTTTTTATTAAATAAGTAAGGTTAAAGTTGTACTTCTAATGGTAAAAGTACACTTTTACTTCTTAGGACGCAAAAGTAAATTAATTTATTTCTCACGATTAATAATTAGCTTGTTTTTACAATTCAAATTTTAAAAAATATTTTGACAGTTGACATAATTAATTTCAAGTAGAAGTAATTGTCAAGAGATGGTGCTGTATATTTTATTCGAATTTTAATGTTTATTTTATTTATTCTACAGGTTTAGAAGAGTGCATAACGAGATTGCCACAAAATTATAAGGCTTTGTATCGTTTAGTTCACGTGTATTTAAATTATGCGAGCAAAAAAAACATCAGTAAGTGTCGTCAACTATTGTTGGGCGAATACAAGTGTGAAAATGGTAGCGTAGTTCCAGGTTTATTTTCTGAACATAAAGCAAACAACTTCTTTAATGTAAGACCGTCAAATTAAAACGATTAGAAGTTAAGTAAGTTCTTTTAGGGTGTTTGGAGGATTCCTTCTAGCGAAATAGATCGTGCTGGCTCTTTAGCTGCTCACATGAATCGCTGTGTTGCAATTTTACTTCAAGTATTACGAGAGATTAACGATCATAAAGTGTTGCTCGATGTTTGTTTACAGTTAAGACGCGCCCCGGATGCTGATAAGTAAGTTCGAATTACCCGACGTGATTGTTTAACAGTTAATTTTTTTTTAGAATTTATATTAGAAATTCTGAACGTGAGCAATTGTCCGAGCAAGCTCTATCTATGTGTATTCATTCTTTAAGATCTCAGCTGAAAAATGCGACTACTTCTAATAGTTTACAAAAGTATTTGTTAGACGTGTTTCGAGCTTATCAACGCGTGCAGAAAAATATTTCTCAAAAAGAGGGTACATTTAGTTCCATGGTTGTGGAAGCTTACAAGAAACTTATGCAAGATAAGGTAATCGAGCAGCTCTTTTAAGAAGTAAACTAATTAAACGTAATTGTAGATTCCAGAAAACGCAAATGTATTAGACTTGGCAATAAAATATTGCCAACAACACAAAGCGGCTGAAAAACTCAAGCTAAACCAAGCAAAACAAACTGCGCCTCCTTCGACGGCTCCTTCCATAGTAATGGGAACGGTAAAAATTTGAAAATTTATTATTTTTTAATCTAAAGGTTTGTTTTACAGAATCCAGTTTTACCCACACCATCAAATGTCGTACGTACAAATGCGTCATTAAAGCGCCCAACTATAGGAAGACCTCGTGGACGTCCGCCCGGACCTAAACAACCCGGACTAGGTAAGCTACCTAGAGGTAGAAGTCCGAGTTCGAGCCAAATGTCTTGGTCGAGTATGATGTATGATCAAAATGCTCTCAACTACATGATCAAATATCAGGAAGAGTTGCTTAGGCAATACAAAACGTTATCTGAAATAAATCGATTTGCTTTCGGTCAACAGGAACAAATTTCTAGTCAGTTTTCTCAACCACGAAACAGTCAAGCACCGTTTTTAAATTCAAATCCCTTACTACAAGCTTTTGGACAAATGGCAAGCTCCGGAATGAATCCTTTAGCGTTAAATCAGATCGCTCAAAATGCAAATAACTTAAGTCCTAGCTTTATAAAGCAGTTAATGGAACAATGTGGCGCTAGTACAAAAACTACAGAAGCGAGCAAAAAAATTGTACCACTTACGAGTACATCGAGTGTATCGATTTTAAAACCACAATCGTCAAAACAAAATCCAACATATGCCACAGCTGGTTTTAGTAAAAATTTGCAAACTTCCTCTTTGAAGTACACCTCGGCTCAAGCGAGTACTAGCAAGCCAGAAACTATTACTATTAATTTGCCAACTTCAACACCTCAAGCTAAGGTTAGTGAAGCAAAAAAGTTTCCTAAACCACAGCCTCAATCTTTACCAAATACAAGTCGATATGGAGAGAGACCTAGTATTTCCATAACTCCAGTTATACAAACTGTACCAACTTTACCAAAACCTACTACTACGTTTTCACCGAGCGGAACGGTTAAGACGTTACAAGAGAAATTAGCTGATAAACAAAAGCAACACTTGGCGGAAAAAGTAAAAATTTTAAATCCTCAACAACTTCTAAATTTACCATCTTTTTCGTTGGATTCTGGCATTTCTATAAGTCAGGTTTGTTATTGTTTTCGATACTTGTGTAAAAATATTTATTATTTGTGCCTGTAGGTTGCCGGATCTAATACTCGTCCTCAAGAAGTTAATAAAAGTAAAACTGTGCCGTCTACTATTAAGAGTTCTAATTTGCCACCGCCTGTGAGTGTTATAAAGAAAACAGGCAACATAGAAGAGAAAAAAGCTCAAGTGGATGATGATGTTATAATTATAGAATGAGAGAAGAGTTATTAAGTAGAACTTGAGTTTTTCTCATCAACTTTGTGTAATAAAAATAATTTCTGTGGAACTTCCATATTGGTTTTGAATATTTATTAATCAAGTGAAGTGAGTATTTAAGATATTACAGGATGTATAAATATAAACTGGTAAGAAACCTTGAAACTTTTGTAAGAAGCTTGAAGTTTTTGTGATATGCTTCTAATTTTTGTATGATTAATTAATTGATTCATTAATCAAACAATTAGATGAATAATTTTAATATTTAAATACTCGATTTATTTCAATATAATTATTTATTCTTATAATTCCACCACGCTCTACTAAATCACAGACTATTTGTAGATCACCGCGTTTCAACGTACATTACTTTTTTCATCTTCAAGCAAACTTTGGCAAAACCGCTTACTAACATCGTACGTTCCAAAAAATATATATCCTCCTAAGGTTATCCAAAGTACCCTCGGTACAAACCCTGCAAACATACTGAAAGCGAACAAAATACTTAATGTATCTCATTATAAATTACCCTTTAATTCCCTCTTTCTTATAAATGCTACGTGCCACTGTAGAAATTTTTAGACTATTCTCCATTTTAGAACTTTTTTCAGCTAGCATTATGCGAGTTTTTATTACATCTAAAGGTGTAGTCAGAGCAGCTGCTGTTCCTCCTACAAAAATTCATTTTAAACACCATAATCAAATTTACCAACTAATTACCAGCAATAGAACCACAAATTGCAACTTCCCACGACTGCAAGTCTACATTATTTTTAACTTTTACTTTATAAGTTTGCTTTAAGTACTCTAAAATTGGAAACTGGATAAATGAAAATGGAACTTCTCTAATAACAGTCGACCAAAATCCTCGATACATGCCCTAAAACTTGTAAGTCAGGATAAAAATAAATAACATATTACAAGCACCTTAATGCCTTCATTTTTCAACGCTTGTATGGCTATGTCGGTAGAAGACATCTTCGACAAATGTCCTGAAGTTTGTCTTCTTTGTTTAACAACTTCAACAGGCACCCTAATGAGACAAGCGATCTATTATTTATTAATAATACGAGTTTATTAACACTACAAACCACTTCACCGCACGATGCTCCAAACATATGTACAAAAGGATGACAATAAGTAGGCACCATCGGAGTTACAGTCGCTTTAAAAGTTTCGTACGTACAAAAAAACAGAGCAGCTAAAAATCACCGTTTAGTCTTTGTAAAAATATTTATAAATACAAACCTTGCGGGGCGCTACCGAGTGCTTGTGGCCCGAGCCCATTATAAACGCCTTTAAATCCGCCACTGTTACGAAAGCCTGCGGCAGATTGTAAACGAGTTTTAAGAGTATCTAATGGAAATAAAACCACATCGACTACAATTCCAGCTATACCACCCCCCTAAAATTATATTTAATTGTTTAAATTTAACAAATTTAAAAAAGAAATACTTACAAATAGAGAAGAAAGGTATAAATTACTATCGGCCATTATAAAGCTACACTTAGTGATTATTTAATTAAAAATTCTTAAACTAATATATTCATATTATTCTTAACCTTCATTAGTTAATTTTAGATAATTATTATCAAGTTTTGTAACTTTAATAACTTTTTTTAAAAAGATAACCTCCTTGCTGACAGTTATGACATAACCTTACTTTCTAACAATGTCATAACCTCGCTTTTTTATCTCAAATTTATTTTGTAAAATAAAGTTAATTTATCGAAAACTTCAGCAATGGGACGAAACATTTTAAAAACTAGTGTCGAAAACGCTTCGTTTAGTATAATATTTCAGGTACATTAACGGTTGTTAATTTCTCTGTGTTAAATCATTTCTTGTAGATTGTTTTTCGATGTATTACTTTTATTTTGAACGCTTTTATAATAAGACACGTCGGACAAACTGTCTTGGGGATTATGAATGTGCGACTATTACTGTTAGAATCGACAATTTTATTTTTATCGCGCGAGCCAATCTTCAAAGCTTGCCTTTCCGATACAAAGTCGCACAATTGGGCTCAAGTTATTAATCAAATTTGGTTAACGTAAGTATAAAAATTTGGAATATCTTTAATTGAGAATAATATTTACAGGTTGCCATTATCAGGAATCGTTTCTTTAATGTTAGTGTACGTTTGGACTAATTTATTAGGCTTGAAGGAAGAAATGTATTTGAATCAGTATTATTTGGGTTGTTACGCAATAGGGTTTTCTTGTATTATAGATCAAATGACACAAAGTTTTGTGCTCGTTGGACAAAGTTTCTGTTTTGTACGTCTTAAGGTGATTATCTGTTTTTTTATACTAATTCGAATCGATTTTAATTTTAAGTTTTCAGGTAGTTTTAGATACAATTTACATTATAAGTCGTACAATTATTTTTGTTGTACTTATAGTGAAAAATCCTGCTCAAGCGATTAATGCTTTTTCAATAGCTCAAGTGGTGTCGTCTATTATTTATTTCGTATTGTACTGGGGCTTCTTCTGGTGGTATATTTTGAAGTTAAACGTTATTAAAAAAGGTAATAAAAAAGTTGCTCCATCGGATAAGCTATTTAGCGATATGTTGGACTTTCCATTTAATTCAATATTGGATTTCTTGCCTGGTTACATGAAAAATAAGGTAAATTAATAATTAATTTATATATCGAGTATACCAAGGTCTATTTTGCAGGATAAGTTGTTGGATACCAACTTATGTATTCTTGCTGTGAGCTTCTTCAAACAGTGTATAGTTAAACAAATTTTAACCGAAGGTGAGAGGTACGTAATGACCATCTCACCCGTTTTAACGTTTAGCCAACAATCGATGTACGATATAGTAAACAACTTAGGCAGTTTAGCTGCAAGGTATAGTTGTACTCCCTTTTAACAACCCTATTGTAATAATTATAGTTTTTAGATTTATTTTTCGTCCGATCGAAGAGAGCGGATATTTTTATTTCACTCAAATGATTAAACGCGATGTGCCTATTTTAAAGCAAGACAAGGTGAATTATAAAAATAAGTTTGAACCTATTTTGTACTTGTTGTTGTAGAAAGCTATTTCTGAAGCGTCTATCGTACTTAGTCAGTTATGTAAAGTTGTAACTAGCATCGGACTCCTTGTGGTTGTTTTTGGGCAAACCTACAGTCATACTTTACTGTATCTATATGGAGGAACCGTCCTAACTGAAGATACCCTGCCTACAACATTGTTACGATTTCATTGTGTAGCTGTTTTACTTTTATCTGTAAATGGTGTAACAGAATGTTACGTCTTTGCTACGATGAATAATAAGGAGCTCGATAGGTACTTTTTGTATATTAATGAAAGAACTTCAATTTACAAGTTAATTTTTAGGTACAATTACATAATGGTGATATTTTCGATAACATTTTTGCTTATTTCTTATATTTTAACCAATATTTTTGGCCCAGTTGGTTTTATCATAGCCAACTGCGTTAATATGACTGCTCGTATAATACACAGGTAAACGTGTTTATTTTAAAGTTTGTAACTTTAAACTTTTGCTTTTAGTATTTCTTACATACGAACGATGTATAAAGAAACAACATTAAATCCTTTAAATGGTTTAATACCGGACAAATTGTTTCTCGTGGCTCTTACAATATCTGGAATTATAACTAACATATCAGAGGTAGTAGTTGTATTTTTTTTGTAACATTCCAATCCAAGAAAAAGTTTTTATAATCGAGAAAAAATATATAATAATAACATTTTTTTTTCTTGACATTTTGAGTCACCCTGATTCCAAAAATGCAAAAAAAAAATTTCGATTTTTTTAACTGAAATGTCCCCCCCCCCCCTAGAGCAAAAACTACTGAAGCGATTTTGATTTTAACCACTTTAAAATTATTTCATCGGCAAATATAGCTTTAATAAGAAATCGATACAGGGTGTCCAAAAATAAGATGATTATTTTGGGCGCATATTTGCAAATTTGGGCCAAATTTAATTTTACTTGACTATAAGATAGTACATCTGAGCCCTAATTGAAAAAACAAATTTCAAATTTTTTAATTCAAAATGGCGGCCAATAGAACGATTGTCCCATATTGTGGTTTTTCCATTATACCTTAGTCTGTAATTATTACAAAAATTTCGAAACGGCATTGTACAGCCAAACTATAGGGCTTTCGTCCTAAACAAGTCGATTTTCAAAATTGTTTCAAAATTTTTTACTTTTAAGGGGCCAAAGTACGTCAAAATATTGAAATGGATTTTCTCAAAATTCCCTCTGCGATATTTTTTCTTTTTTGGATATGTTACAGACAACGTAATTCTCTATCTAAATATGAATTTTTATAAAAATCTCTCGAGCCGTTTTGGAATAATGATTTT
Source organism: Malthinus seriepunctatus (assembly GCA_963924605.1). NCBI lineage: Eukaryota > Metazoa > Arthropoda > Insecta > Coleoptera > Cantharidae > Malthinus > Malthinus seriepunctatus. The sequence goes on from OZ004603.1 coordinate 11,564,542, forward strand.
TTGAATTTCAAAACTTCAAGAATCTCTAATTTCTTTTGTAATAGAAATGAAAACTTGAAAATGGATATATTTATCAATCCCATGAATATCTATTATTTGACACTATTTTCGGTTAACAAAACGCTTCCGGTTAAACTGGAAATGACAAAAATATCAAAATTTTTAGGAACACCCTGCATATTTTTCAATATCTTCAAAGCTCGTAAAATTATCTTTCTGAAGATATAAAATAATGTATATTTTAAACTTCATTATGTCAAGTTTATACTTAAAAATTCTGTTTACACACAGAAGTCCCAGATTCAATCCTTGATGGAAGAAATTTAATAAAAAATTTTTATTTATTAATTAAAAAAAAAAATTTTTTTTAATATTTCATTTTTTAAGTTAATTTACATTAACATAAAAATAAATTTAATACAAAATTACAAGATTTGACGGACGAAAAAAGTTCCTCATATGACCGTATCCGTTGTTTTTTTTTAATATTAATCTCATTTTCTGTTTGTAGATTTATTTCCTGAATTCTTCTATAATGTTGCACATTTTCATAGGAGGTTGTTGTGTTTTAATAACAACTGTAGTTTGGGTTTTTGAAAATAAAGAACTGTTCAAGCTGGCTGTAAATAAATATCGAAGGAAAAGTTCAATTGATTAATGAATATTTTAAATAATTGTTAAATAACTATATTAGCTGAATTTTAATTAAATTGTTATTTAAATACGATTTGTTAGTTGGATGTCCAACAGTACTTATTATAGAGTCTAAATGACCTCTATTCAAAAATTATTATTTAATATTATGAATTGTTAATGAATTATAAATTTTTATTAATTATGAATTGTTATGAATGAACTACTTTTTTATAAATAAACTTCGATAAGGATAAGAAGTTGCAAATCAATTAACAATTAGTGTGAACAAACTTTTGAAAGCTTTAAAGTACCTGCTACCAGCCCACAAATTTATATTCCATTTGATGAGTTGATTTAGAAGTAACGAAGACAACTGCAAACGTGTGGAGCTCTCTGTAAGTGTTTATTTCTCCTAATATTTAATAACAATAACATTATGCTCTGATAATATTTTTTCAAATAGTAATAACAATTAAAATTATTTAACAAGTGTTATTTTAAGTCCATTCTCTAAATTAAATTTCATTGTAAGAATTTTGAGACCAAAGGACCAAACTAAATTTTGACGTTTGTAGTTCTTTCCTTGCAGTAGCTTATTTGTTTATTTTTACTAAAAAACAAGCAAATTTAGTAGGGTTTTTGCACTTTACAAATGAACTACTGACATTTTTTTAGTGACATCTATGTGCACAAAAAGGAAATAATAAATGGATGCCGATAACGCAGATAACTTTTTGCCTTTCATAAACTTTGACATTTAAGTGTCAACAAAATTTTAAAAAAAGTAGGAAATAGCTATTCTTTATCTTATAACTAACTTGTGTTAGGAATTACCTTAATTTGTGTAAATTTAACTGCGTGTTAATTATGTTTTTTAATCATTTAACAAGAAACAGGTGTTTCCGGTTTATTTGTTCCACTTGCAATATCGCAATATAGCTTCATACAAAACTTCATTAATTTTCTCTATTTTTAGGTGTTGCTGTATTAATAGGAAGTAAATAGATAAATCTGAATGGAGATGAAATAAAGGACACTTACTAATTATTACTGAAAAAGCTTACGTGTGTGTATTGCAAATCTTGGTTATTTTTAGAAGAGATTAAAATTATATTACTTAAAAGTCTTACTCAATTATCTGTGTAAGGAGCAATCGGTCGTAATTGTCACACAATCGATGAGAAACTCGTTTGACGTCTGCACAAACTTTCGGATAATGTGACCTACTAGTCCGCTAATAGGATTCCAATGAGGATGTATTATTAAGTATTGGGGTATTAAGCACTATATTATATCTAGTAAAATCTTGCAGTAATTTACTTCTGTTTTTTAGAAGGAATAATTTTACACAAAAATGTACGAGTCTGAAATAATTAAGCAACAAAAAAGAAGAAAACGTACCCAGCTTGTAATACGGATATTATAAAATTGAAAAGTTACGATTGTTGAAAGCAAATTTGAAAAGTTTAAATAATATTTAATCTTACCGACAATTTATGTGACAGAACGTGTAAATGAACATGAACTTGTTACAAATAACATGTATTGTTCGATTACGGAATGAAAAGCTTTCTTTTTTTTACTACACGGTGATTCTGAATCAACGTCAAAGAATTTCAGGGATGATAGAATAAGTCGATACAATCATTCTTTAATGTTTACAAGTCTTCAACAGAGGCATAGTCTACTCTACTTTATAGGGTAATTCTTATGTGCTGGTTGTTAATTAATGGTTTTTGCAGTATCGTCCTTTGCTAATATGCAAATTTTAGGAAGTATCAAATATTGAAGGCTACAATGTAGACAAGTACAATAGAAGATGAGTGGCTACAAGAAACTGCAATAATATCAAATTATATTCCAAGAAAAGTTAACTGGGGAGGAACGCCTACATGAAATTGAAGGCAGAAGAAGGTCATAACTCATAAAATTGTTTCGTTTAACTTTGTTAAACGAAATAAGAAAGTAATAAAAGTTGACTTCTTGACTTTCACTGTGGGGGCTTATCATAAATCATAAAAAAATTCCACAGTTTACAAAATGCTTTTGTTAAACAAATTTAAGGGAAAAATGATGAACCTTTTTGACATGATTTATGAGTCCCCCCACGGTGAAAGGCAAGACGTCAACTTCCTAAAAGATATGTACAGACTTTTATACCTAGCTAAATATAAGTCCAAAGAAAAAACGTCAGTTGGAACATCTAGAAAACGAATACAATAATTGACAGAGGCCAAATGACTGATCCTGGTAGGAAGAAGAAGAAGAAAGAGGACGTAAATAAAGGTAATTTTTCAAACTTAAATATTTTTATAAGAGTTTCATTCTGGTAAATTTCATTTTGTAATCTTTAATTGCCATTGAAATATAAATCTTGTAACTTTCAGTTTATTTTAGATCTGTTAATGATTCGAAAATTAATTGATTTTGTGCTTTTAGATAAAAACAATTCAACGATTGGCAAAGCAGCCTGATTATCAAGTTTGTAGTTAAAAATAACTGTTCGAGGAAGCCTATTTATTACTACACCATTAACTTAACAGCGTCGGATCGGGTCACTCCTAAATGCATAAATAATATTTTTTGATGAAGTGGAGGTGGATATTAAATAATAACGAGTAGCATTATTTAATATAAATCTATTGCTAATACTAATTTAGTGGTGTATTCCATAATTTATCGCTCTGTTAATTTTTTTTATAACTTTCATTTTTAATTTTGAAATGTAAAAGCTGTGGGTTATCTATCAAAACGAAATTAATAAAAACATTACAATTAGTTCAAAGAAACTAAATTAAAAGAAATAAAGTTTGTAATTTTTTAATTCAGTTTTCTTTTAATGTTTTAACAATAATTGTGAGGAATCAGTTGATTATACAATAAGCTCTTTTTATTGTAAGTGGAAAAATACGCAAAGCATAAGGTCTGTCATTGACTATTACATAACCGTTCACTTTTAAAATGATAAATAAAAAAGTTCAAAAACATCAATAGTCATACCTGATTATTTGTCATTATTTTGCCACAGATAACAAATTTATGAATTTTATTTTTCGATTGAGCTTCAGTCTATATTTGTTAGTTCAAGTGTTAACATAATATGTAGGTAGTAATAAGTATAATTTCCCTTCTTAACAAGGATATCTACACACAGCAAGGAATAGAAATATTAATAAGGTACATATAATGCTTTAATTATTAATTAATTTTCTTCTGTAATGTTTGTAATTGTTTGTCATATAATTTTTGAAAAAATAAATTATCGTGAAAAGCAATTTGCGCCCATCATATAGGCAACCCCTTAGCTCAGTTAATGCTCTCATATCATTGGATGATATTTCTTTATTGGTGGGGAATGAGTGGGAAAAAGTTAATATAAGTCCGAGTTTCGTCATAAGTTCAGATTCTTATCAGTAACACAGATCAGCAAAGTTTAGAAAAATAAGGGTTACTCTTGTGAAAATCAACTTGCAATTTTCGGATTTTTTTTGATTGGAAGTTGTTCGTAATATTATTATAAGTATTTCCACCAAATATTAATTAATTTATTGTAAAAATTGAAATATTGTGATCAACAATTATTTCATAATTTAAGGAAATTGTAAATGCTTGTAGTAGTAATTATAATTTTAATTATAAGTCATTTGTAATTATATAGGGTGTATTGGATTTATTAACATCCTTTAATTAATTAAAAACAGTATAAATTAATCAATCTTTGGCGTTTTATTTGTACTATTATAACCATTGTTTCCATTTCTTGAACCCCTGTTGTGGAGTACGTTACATAATTATATTTCTAGTAGTGATTCATTAGTTTTAGAAGAAAGTCTGCATAATAAACAGCATAAAAAATATTGTTTCATATTTTTCCGTAACTTTTGTTCTTGCTATAGTATCTATAACTTCGCTTACTCACAATTTCTAATTTTAAGGCCGTTTTCCCAAAATTTTGAATGTTATATAAAATTAAAGAGGGTGCATAATTAGTTCGGGGTTGTTTAATTCTAAAATAAATAAATTAAAAAAGTTCAAAACGTAATATGAAACATTCATGGTCCATGTTATCTAATTATTTTCTGTTTGAGATGTATTAAAAAGGTACTCACAGAAAATGTTTTAATAATCAATTAAAAATTATTGTTGATGACAATACTTAAGTTTGTACCCTTAAATTAATTAATACTTGTATTTAATATAAGGAACAACTTCTGATTAAAAAAAAACAAAAACTCAAAGTTGATTTTCAACAAGAGTAGTGTAACCCTTATTTTTCTAAAATTTGCTTATCTGGTTACAGAGGTTGCCTATGTGTTAGGCGAAATTTTAAATTTCACTAAATTACATTTGCACTATTTAATTAATTTCTAAGGGTTATTTATGATTAAGAACAAATATAAATATTTAAGCAATTATTAAAATAAGAGTAATTTTATATTGAAACATTTTTTTTTATCCTGTCGAGCTCTTAGTAACAATAAACGTTACATATACGTTGTGATGTAAATCTGAAAAGTTTAAATTCAAAAAGTACAACAATTTTTATGATTCACTCTGTGTCATTTATAGTAAAGTATTCCGTAATTTATTTACAGTTTCAATTCAACTTTCGTACTAGAAGGATTGTTCCAAGTGCCGGTGCTCTTAACACCAGAACATTAGGATTACAAGAAAGTGAACAGATACCAAGATGAAGTTATTGTAAGTTTAAGAGATATTTAAAATAATTATTTTTAATTAATAATTGAGTTTTGCAAATGAAAATTAATAATCATTGGTTGATTATGGCTTGGCTTTGTAATTAAAACAAGCACGAATATAAAAGGCAAGAGCTTTTTGACGATTCGCCTTGTGTGGTAACATAATACTAAAATATGTCTTAATTCGTTTCAGTTTCAATTCAACGTTTTACTTGGAAAGATGCTCCCTTAACTGACGCTTCTCTTTGGCCTCACAACAAAACAACTACTAGAAATTTTAATGGACCAAGATGAAGTTATTGTAAGTACTACCTATCTAAATTTTTTTTCTCGCAGGGTTTTGCGAGATTTTGAAATAATTATTTTTAATTAATTAAATTTTTCGTTTGTAAAAATAAATAAATATTGGTTAATTATGGAATTGCTTTGTAATTCAAACAAGCATAAATACAAAAGGCACTAGTGATTAATGCTTTTGATGATTAAATTTGTGACGTGACATAATACTAAAACAAGTCTCAATTCGTTTCAGTTTTAATTCAACGTTTCACTTGGTAAGAAGCTCCCTTAACTGACGCTTCCCTTGGGCCCCACAACAAGACGATTACTAAAAATTTTAATGGGCCAATATGAAGTTATTGTAAGTACTACCTACCTAAAAAATTTTTCTCGCAGGGTTTAAGAAAGATTTTGAAATAATTATTTGTGATTAATTAATTTTGCAAATGAAATTTAATTAATTTGAAACAATCATTGGCTTTGCTTTGCAATTCATACAAGTATAAATGGCACTAATGACTATGCTTTTGATGATTAAATTTGTGACCTGACATAATTCTAATATTTATTAATTGATTTCAGTATACATTCAACGTGCAAAGATGTTCCATTAATGCCCGTCTTAAGTTAACAGTTTTTAGACCAAATCAAGAGGATTACAAGAAATATTAATAGACCAAAATGAAGTTATTGTAAGTACCTGCCTATAATTTATTTCATTCATGCTTTTATATATTTTTAAATAATCATTTTTAATTAATTAATTAATTTTTTGACGATTCACCTTGTGTCGTAATATAATACTAAAACATTTCTCAATTCGTTTCAGTTTCAATTCAACGTTTCGCTTGGAAAGATGATCCCGTAACTGACGCTTACCTTGGACCCCACAACAAGACGATTACTAGAAATTTTAATGGACCAAGATGAATTTATTGTAAGTATGATTTTCTCAAAGAGCTTTCGAAATTTGTAAAGAATTACAGGGTATAACCAAAATGAGGGTACCCGTATTTTTTGTTTTCTTTAATTCCTAATTTTCATTGCACATTTAAATGTATAGTTTAATCCTCTTCTAAACTCTTTAGTATTGCTATGATTTACAGAAAATCAAATTTTATTAAACATACAGGGAATTAAAAAAAGCATTCACAACTTTAAGACCGTGTAGTACGCATTCAAATGAGTAAAAAGTTATAATTGAGGGGTGTCCAATAGTTCATACTTTTCGAGTTACGGCCACAACTCAAAAAGTATGAACTACTGAACACCCCTCAATATAACTTTTTCTACTCATTTTAATGCGTACAGAGGGGTGTCAAATAGTTCATACTTTTTGAGTTGTGGTCACAAAAAAAGTATGAAGTATTGCAAACCCCTTAATATAACTTCTGTTACTCAATTTTATGTATATTACACGCTCTTAAAGTAGTGAATGCTTTTTTTTAAAACCATGTATAAATTAAGCAAATTTTTATTGATTATAAAAATTTCAATTTACTTTTTTTTAGAAACTGTCTCAAATCAAATGTAAATCCCCGTTTTCCTAATAACTTCTTTCTTCCGGTACCTTCTTTACTACCATAATATAGAATCTGCAGATTCTTACAAATTAATTTTGTTGATTAGAATTACTTGCAACTGGGTGATCCCAATTTAGATGAATTTAGTTTCTTCAAAAATTATTTGTTGAGCTAATCACGTATTTTTCATTTACTTACTTAACAATTTTTACTTCGGTTTTTTCTTCTTAAATCTTAAACACCTTATTTCTTAAATTAACGATATTTTCTAAATTAGGTACAATTTTTAATTGAACAATTTTTATTAATGTTGAAGCGGCATATCATAGCAGTTTCTTACATTTTGCATTTTTAAATTACTAATTTATTTTGCAAATTAAAAATTAATTAATTGAAAATAATCATCGGTTGTCTAAAGCAAAGTAATTCAAATATCTCTCATTTTATTTCAGTAAACGTTCGATCTTTTGATTTGGAAAGATGATCCGGTAACTGCAGTGCCTTTTGCTCCACATGAAGAGGATTACAAGAAAACTGAATGAAACCAAGTTGAAGTTTATTGTCTCACTGGGCTTTCGAGATATTTTGAATCGAAATACGTAATTTTTATTACTGGTTACTAAAAATTAATTAATTGTAAATAATCACTGGGCAATTAATACTAAAATTTAAGAAGCAAAAGTCCTTTTAACGATTCAGTTTGTGCCCTTAGGTACATAAAACTAAGACATTTCTAAATTAGTTTCAGGTTACCTTTGACGCGGAAAGATGCTTTCCTTCATCACACCGACAGTGCCTTTTGGTTTTGGCCCCAACATGAGGATTAGGATGGACGGTTGGACGATCCCCAACATGAGGATGGACGAGGATTAATTTATTTTTGATTTGTTTCACGTTTTATTTCAAATAGAAGGGTAGCTACACCTCTCGATTAGTTTTTTTTAATTAATTTTTTTCAATTTAAGTTCATTGCTTGCTTAGAAGGGTAGCTACCCCTATTTACTGGTCATCGCTAGCGATGACGTAGCAGCTAGGTAAGTTGCTTCCAACAGCTCTTCTCCACGTTAAAGAGAGCGCGAGGGGAAGCAACCTCTAAGACCACTGCGAGTTGTCCTCGAATTGGTCGGAGGTTGTTCCTCTTCCGTAGTCTTTAATGTGGCGATGGGCGTGGACTCCATGTTGGAATGTGGGTGTGCGTTGGCGCCGGGCGGGGAGGGGTAGGTGGGAGGGGGGTCGGCGGTCCCCTCCCCCCTACCCCTCCCCGCCCGGCGCCAACGCACATGCGCACTCCTACACGGAGCCCACGCGCATGCGCATTAGAGACTAGGGAGGAGGAGCAACAACCGACAATTTCGAGGACAACTCCCAGTGGTGGACGGGGGTGCCACCCCTCGTACTCTCTCGGACAAGGTGCAGGGTTGAAGCGACGCCACCTACCTAGCAGCTACCCGATAAGCAGCCATTACCAGTTTTAATATTAATTAATATTTTGTAATTATTTATTGTTTTAATTATGTATTATGTCTTGTGGGCCACCGCTTGATGAGCCGAACTCCTCAAGCGATGACTCCTCAAGCTTTATTTGTTACAGTTGTTTCTTTCCAAATCTAACGAGGGTGGACTTGTTGCGGCCCATGCCCTGGGCTGCAACCTTTCATCTTTTTTTTTAATGGTATAGCTATTTTTCCAATTTTTAATTTCTGTTGCATACATCGATTAGGACACAAGACTGAATCGTTAAAGGGACTGTTATGTCTCTTGAATCTCGCTTTGGTGATTTACTAAGCGTTGGCCCGTCAATCAATAATAAATTGTTTACAAATAATTAGTTTTGAATTTGTAAAATTAATTAATAGTATCTATATTATTATAATTTTGTATATTAAAAATATGTATATTATAGGTAATAGAAGATATTTTTGTGTATTTTTTCATTTTAATAAACAGTAAACTCATGTAGATCTTGACTTTTTTTCCAGAGATAAAAGCACCCCTAAAGAATTTCTCTCAATAATCTTCTTCTTTTTCAATTACCTTGAAAAAGATATTCCCTCTCCTACTCCTTTATTCTCTTGATTGCCTTACACGTTAAAATCCAAGTTTTTAATTATTATCCACAGTCTCTTTAGTTCTTAAAAAAACAATTCTAAAGAAATTAGACCAGTACTCTTTGGATTTTAAAAGTGAAAAGTAAGTATATTAAAGGCAAACGAAGTCTTAGTGCATAAGAAATAGAGTCCAGCTGGATAACTATGTAACAGAAAGAGTTCTTCTTTACTCGACAGATGAGATAACAGAGACAGAGGAGATAGACAGGTAAGAAAAAAAGACGGTAAATAAACAGAGGCATCGAGAGATAGATATGAGATAGAGAGGGAGAGATAGATATGAGATAGAGATAGAAAAATAGAGAGAGGCAGATATAGAGATAAGGATATAGATAAAGAGACAGATATGGAGACTTTGTAAATGAGATATTAAGATAGTAAAATTGAGGGAGATAGAGATAGATATAGAGAAAAGAAGACAGATAAAAAGACTGTTGAAATGAGACACTAATATAAAAAATGAAGGGAGATAGATATAGAGATAAAGATTGATAGATATTAGATATTTTGATAGAACAATTGAGAGAGATAGAGAGAGATAAAAAGACAGATAGAGAAATAAAAAGACAGTTAGAGAGACTGTTTAAATGAGATATTAAGATAGGAAAATGGAAGGAGATGAGAGAGATAAAGAGATTGTTGAAATGAAAGAAAAACATAGTAAAATAGAGGGAGTTTAGAGATAAGGAGATAGATG